>JAKOOJ010000007.1:88167383-88712383 GCA_022577455.1 Arizona elegans | reverse complement strand
TCTTAATGATCTTAAGAGCCTGAGATGGCTTTGTGATCCTATCCGGAGTTATTCGCAGGAGAGAAAAATAAACCCATTCTCGTTGGGGACTGAAATTGCGACTGGCGGAGTCTTTAAAAACAAATATACAAGGCTAGCGAAGTTCCTTAACAGAAATCTCTTTTTGAAAAAAAAAAAGAAGAAGAACCAAACAAAGAAAAAGAAAACAACAATTAAATTCTACAATGGCATTAATTGCAGAGCTCAGGGAGGCCTCCCCAGGGGATTCCTGCTTTGATATGCTGATGCAAGAAGACAAATTGTGTATTTAAAAAAAAAAAGAACTCGCAATTCACAACTGGAGAGCAAAAAAAAAAAAAAGAAGAAGAAGAAGAAGAAGCAAGTTTTAGGTGGAAAATAAATGCTACCATCAAATTGAAGCTTTTTCAGAGTCAAAGACCAGCAGAGATAAATGGCATTACGTACCCTGAGACAAGGTCAAAAAACAAACAAAAAAAACCCCAGCAATAATGAAATTTTGGGCCATGGTGTTTTAATAATCACGGGGCTGATTTTTATCAACTCAGATGCTGGACTCAATTTTAAGACCTTTCTCTTAAAAATAAACAAGAAGATACTATTTTCTTTTTTCCAAGTGGTGCATTACCGTTTCCTAAAGTAAGTTTAGCTAAGGCTGCAAGATATAAAAGGCAATTAATATGTTAAGGCACCCATCCCTATCAATTATCTTTTATCATTTATAAAGCAAAAATTAACCCAACCAGCTTGCTATATATATATATTAAAAAAAAGGAAGATTCAGACATTCAAAAGCAACAAATACCGCCCTGAGATTTAGAGAGGGGCTGCTTTTAACGCAGCGTATTTAATTTCTCCTTTTTTTACAAAATAAAATGAATATTCGTTTTGTCTTTTTTTAAAAAAAAACAATCCTTCAATTGCAATTGCAAGTCTTCCCATTTCTCCTGCTTTCTCCTTTCTCCGTTACATCACATTCCAATTAAGGGCTTTTACAAAAACATCACCGTCACAATATATATATATGTATATATATATGTATTCCCCAAACGGAGAAGTGGTAAATAACGAAGAAGGAGAAGGAAGAAATAAACAAAACCCAATTAATTAAATTTATGAATGAATTGGAAAAAGCAGAAAGGTTACTCGATGGCCTTTGGAATTTTTATTTTCTGCTATCCTAACTTTCCACTTTTTATTTTTCTCTTTTAAAAGTCCTTTTTTCTCATTTTTTCCCCCTGTAGTGTAGTTTGACTTTTCCTCCAGAAATGCAAGCTTTAACCACCTGTTCCCACACTTAATTCTCCCCTTTTTCTCCCCAAAACGAAGCTCGCCTTCTCCGCTGCCCCATCTTTGAACAGCTGGGATACCCCACTGTATGGGACTGCAAGACCCATAGAGCTGGGCAGCCCCCCCCCTCCCCAGCAGTCTGGGTCTTTTTTCCCTGCCTGCCTACCATGGGAGGTGGTCTTCAGGGGGAAAGGAAGAGATGGCGAGTGTCAGGAGGGCGAAGAAGAGGAGAAAAAGAGAGAAAGGAGAAGCTGGAAGTGACCCACTCACCTGGCACACCTCAAGAGTGGCACGGGGAAGGAGAGATCGGCCTGCCTTGCCAGCTTCTGTGCCTGGAGGCTAATCCAGCAGCCCGGCGCTTTTTCCTTCCCACGAAGATCCCCACCCAGCTGGGCTCCACCCTCCCTCCCGATCAATCACCCCCAGGAAAAGACGCCACTGCGGTAGAAGCAGCAGGTTCTCTGCAGTCTCTTTGCAAAGCCATCTTCCAAAGTCAGGAAGGGAGGCCCCTCCTTTCTCCTTTCTCCCCCCCCCCCACACCCTCTTCGCATTGCCTGCAGGAGGAGGAGGAAGGAGAAAGAGGAGGAGGAGGGGGAAGAGAAGAAGGAGGAAGAGGAGGAAGAGGAGAGAGGAGGAGGAAGAGGGAGGAGAGGAGGAGAAAGAGGAGAAGGAGGAAGAGAGAGAAGAGGAGGAGGAGGAGGAGGAGGAGGAGAGGAGGAGGAGGGGGAAGAGAAAGGAGGAGGAAAAGCAGAAGGAGAAAAAGAAGGAGGAGAGAGGAAGAGAAGGAGGAAGAGGGAGAAGAGGAGGAGAAGGGGGAGAAGGGGAAGAGGAGGAGGAAAAAGAGACAGAGGAGGAGGAGACAGGAGGAGGAGGAAGAGAGAGAAGAGGAGGAGGAGGCGGAGGAGAGGAAGAGGAGGAGGAGGGGGAAGAGAAAGAAGGAGGAAAAGCAGAAGGAGAAAAAGAAGGAGGAGAGAGGAAGAGAAGGAGGAAGAAGGGGAGGAGGAGAAGAGAGAGAAGAGGAGGAGGAGGAGGAGGGAAAGAGGAGGAGGAGAAAGAGAATGAGGAGGAGGAGGGGGAGAGAGGAAGGAAGAAGATGACACACAACCAGAGTCTCAAGAGTTGGGGGAGGAGGAGGGGGGAGGAGGAGAAGGAGCGGGAGGAGAGAAGAAGAAGGAAGAACAGGAGGAAGGGATGAAGGCAGGAAAAATACACTCAACCATGGTCCCAAGAGAGGAGGAGGAGGAGGAGGATCCGACAGCAACATCTGCCTAGCTCAGATCCTTGGGAAGGATAAAACTGCCCAGTTGGTCTGAACATCTGGCTGACTCTGAGAGCCACCAGAAGTCAGCAGAGGAGAAGAGAGAGAAGCGGAGGAAAAACACACAATGCAAAGGCCTGCAAAGAGAAGTAGGAAGGCTGTGGGAAAAGAATGCCAAGGTAGCACCTTTGAACACCCAAAGAGCCTTCGGTGTAATCACAGAACCACCGCAAAATCGGCATTGACAAAGCCATCAGTCAATTGCAAAAGGCAGCTTGACTTAGAACTGCTTACATCCTGCAATGAGACCTTTGACAACATCAAACATTCCACATCTGCCTAGCCCAGGCCCTTGGGAAGGACTTAATAAGTGAATAAAAATGCCAATTCCAGTCTGAACATCTGGCTGACATGCGATGTACAATAATTTATTATTTGAATGCCATCGGCATTGGAAAAATCCCCATCGGTCAATTGCAGGAGGCAGCTGGACTTGGAAGGGCTTACATCCTGCGATGAAACATTCAAACATCCACATCTGGCTCTCTCAAGTCCTTGGGAAGGACTCAGTAGATGGACAAAAATGCCAAATCCAGCTGTCCAACTGTGCGACCAGCCATAACAATATTATCGGCATTGACAAAATCAGTCAATTACAGGAAGTAGCTTGGCTTGGAACAGCTGACATCCTGCAGCAATACCTTTAAACCCCACCAAACAACAACATCTGGCTATCCCAGGTCTTCGGGAAGGACTTGATAGGTGGATAAAAATGCTAAATCCAGTCCAAACATCTGGCTAACTCAGGTCCATTGAGAAGGACTCAGTAGATGGGCAAAACTGCCAAATCCAGTTTGAACATCTGGCTGATAGTGTAACACACTCTACTAATAACAACAACATGAGGGACATAAATTTTCTCAGCCTTTCCTCTTTCTGGATTTCTACTACCGGTAATCACCAGCCCAGGTTAATTTCAATAGCATAGAATTGCTGGTCAATTTCACTATGAGTGGAGAAGATTCTGGTTAGTTTCCATCCTTTAACAAACTGTCCCTAGATCCAATTTCTTGCAGGTTGAAAGCCTGAAACCACTTTGGTTGCAAAAACAGAAAGATTATGGAATGCAGCTATTCGCATCCACTTGGAAAATCTTTCTAGAAATGGAACTCCACTTTGCTCATGCTCAGAGACACCCCCATTATTATTCGGGACCTTTATTTTATTTTATTTTATTTTATTTTATTTTATTTTATTTTATTTTATTTTATTTTATTTTATTTTATTTTATTTTATTTTATTTTTTTATTGTTCTTCAGCCTAGATGACCTTCAAGGTCTTTTCCAACTCTGTTAATCTGTATCTGAGAATTAACAGAGTTGGAAGGGACCTTGGAGGTCATCTAGTCCAACCCCCCACCCAAGCAGGAGACCCTACACCATTTCTGACGGAGGGCAGTCCAGTCTCTTCTTGAAAGCTTCCTGTGATGAAGCTCCCAAAACTTCCAAAGGCAACTTCTGTTCCATGGGTTGATGGTTCTCACTGTCAGAAAATTTCTCCTTATTTCCAAATTGAATCTCTCTCCTTGTTCAGTTTCCATCCCTTGTTCCTTCTCTGGCCTTCGGGTGATTTGGAAAATAGCTTGACCCCCTTCCTCCTCTCTTTGGCAGCCCCTCAAATATTGGAAGATGCTCTCCTGTCTCCCCTGGTCCTTCTCTTCTCTAGACCAGCCATGCCCAGTTCCTGTATGTTTCTCAAAATCTGCTCCCCAGGACTAAAATCCAGATTTCAAGTTTGGGAGGCCTAAGCTCTCAATAATTATGCTAATTATTTAGAACAGGGATATTTGAGGTCACCAATTAACTCTGAGTGCCCCAGAATTTTGCAAGCCTATTTTGGAAAGCTGCCAAGAGATTTTCTGTGGGGGTGGGTGGGAGGAAGAGGAGAAGGGGATGGAGAGAGAAGGCAGAAGGAAAATGTCTGCTTATGAACTAGCAAGTTGGATGTCAGAAGGGAGGGGATTTAAACCCCTCCCCACTGAATGAGGAAGGAAGGAAGGAAGGAAGGAAGGAAGGAAGGAAGGAAGGAAGGAAGGAAGGAAGGAAGGTGATGGGAATGAGGAGGGAGGAAAGGAAGGAATAAGATGGTAATGAAAGAAAGGAGGGAAGGAGGGGAAGGAAGGAGGGAGGGAAGGAGATGGGAATGTGGGAGGGGAAGGGGAGAAAGGGAGGGAGGGAGGCGAGGAAGGAAGGATATGGGAATGAGAAATAGGTGGGAAGGAGGGGAAGGAGGGAGGGAGGGAGGAGGGAAGGAAGGAAGAAAATGGGAGAGGAGGGAGGGAGGGAGAGAAGGAAAGAATAAGATGGGAATGAGAGAAAGGAGGGGAAGAGGGGAAAGGAGGAGGGAGGGAAGGGGATGGGAATAAGGGAGGGAGGGAAGGAAGGAAGGAAGGAGATGGAAATGATAGGGAGGGAGGGAGGTGAGAAAGAGAGGCAGGGAGGGAGGGAAGGAAGGATTAAATGTGCTTTAAGCCTTTGCCCGATCAGATTCCCGAGTGGGGGGTTTCCCCCTAACCCACCAGGCAGGGCCATCTCGCCCTCCACCCCTTCCCCGCTCTTCCCCGGGGGCTTATTCCCAGCCAGGACCGCTTGCAGCTCATTTGCTCCAACCACACAGAGCAATTACAAGACGGGAGGGGGCCGACGGTCCCCGCGGGCCCATTTCCACGCAGAGTCTGGGGAAGCTCCCCCACCCACCCGGAGAAACGGAAAGCCCTGAGTTCCACGGGGCACGTGGGGCGACCCAGAAACTGCCAGCGGGGCGAGTCGTGGATCGCTTCAGATTTTGACCGGAGTCCGTGGATCCTTCCCGGCGCCCGCCTGAAGATTCCCCACCTCGCAGCTCAGACACGCGTGGGGGCTCCGGGAGAGGCCGAGCAGAGGCGGGGAGGATCAGGTCGCCACAAAAGGACCTCCGACCAAGGCCGGGGAGATTAAACTGGATCGGTGTGTGGGATCAGTCGCGCGGGTGGGTTCAAATTCCACAAGCCAAACCATCGCAGGACCAAAGCAAGCAAAGCTGCCCACAGCGGCCGCGTCCTCACGTCCCTCCACGCGGCACTCGTGGACTTCCCACCCACTCACCCACGCACCCAGAGCGATTTCCCCGCCGTAAGAGTTCTAGAGACCCTCTCCTCCGAAACCTTGCTCCGTTTAAGATTGAACGACGCCCCCGCCCCACTCTAAATTCGTCCCTCGGAAGACCCGATTCCAAAACACGCTTCTCCCCCTTCCCACACACACGCACAAGAAATCCCGAGTTTATTTCTCCCGAAAGAGGCGGCGGGGGCTCCCCTTGCGGGTCCTTCCTCTCGCCCCCTCCCAGCCCCCCTCGAAAAATCTGGGAGACCCCCGCCTCGAGGCGTATAGGTGACAAAAGATTCCCCAGCAGCACGTCTGGAAGCGCTAGACACGCGTGGCCAATGGGCCCTTTCTTCGCGAGTCAAGGATGTTTACACGAAACCCCATCCAAGGTTCTGGGTACCCAAAGATATTCTCATGTGCTCCGGGTATGGAAACCCGCGTCTCCCGAGCCAGCTACGGATTTGGAAACGGGCTTTCTAGCGTCACGGAAACCCCCCCGAGACCCCGACCCAACCGTCGGGCTCCCACCCCGGGCCGGTGACTTACCCAGCGCGTCCTCCCCACCCGCGGCCGCAAAACAGCCTCCTCTTTCTGCTGAACGTCCGTCCGCTTCATCCTCCCGTGTCCAGAGCACGTCGGAATGCGCCCACGGAGTCAGGAAAGAGCTGCGGAGACCCCCGCCCGGTCTTCAGCCGCGGGAATCGCCCGGAGGGGACAAAGCGAGGTGCCTCAAACGGGCTGGGCTCTTCCCCGCCGACCCCCGACCCCCTGACCCCCACCCCACCCGTCCAGCCGGGGAGGGGGAGGACCGGGAAGGAAGCGAGTCCCGAAACACTCCTCGATCCTTTCCCGAGGATCAGGTGTCGCGGGCGGCGCGGAAAGAGACAGGTAAGGCGGAGGGGAGGGGAGGGAAGGGAAGGAGAGGAGGAGGAACGGGCTGCCTGCTCCGCCCTCTCCCCGCCCGCACGAGCAATCCCCCCTCCCCCAGATCGCGGGAGTGGGGGGGAGGGCAAGACCTGGGATCCCTCCCCCCATTTCCCCCTCCCCCAAACCTTTAAGAGCTTCTGCCAAGAGGGGCGAGGTCCTCCGTGGATCCCCTCCCCACGGATCCTGCCATTGGTCGGGGGAGGACGTGGGGGGGCGGGCCTCCCCCACCCACCTCCCCTCCCCAGGGGGCCCAGTGCGAAGTTTGCCGCAGAAAGACCTGCATCTCCGCCTCGACTGGGCGCCCGACTAGTCGCCTTCGGGGACCCTCCGCGAACCCCGATTTTCGTAGCAGGGTTGCAGGATATGTCTGGGGGCGGCGGGGACGGATTTCGGGAAGAGTGGGGGGTTTCCTCCGGCTAGCCCCTGAATCTGGTGAATGGGGGGTGGGGTGTCAGACATCCTGGGGAGGCGCGTGCACGTGGGGAGGCGCGCTCCCGGGGCTGAAAGCTGGGGAAATGTGGGCGGAGGTCCCGAAAAGCCGCACCTCCCCCCCCCCAAGGAAAGGTGATGCACGGCAGAGGCGCTTTGTGGGGAGGGGGCGGCATTTGGCTCTGTCCAGCATCGCCGGGCCTGTCTTTCTGATTAATCAAGAAAAAAGTAATTTTATTCATCGCTAATAAAGCGAGGCATTGTGGATTTCTCCGCGCCCCGCGTTGCGTAATCCGGAGCCGGACCGAAGTCAAATCGAAGCCCAGCATCAGACCCCAAATAAATGACTCGCCGATTCCCCGTGCCATCATCTATCAATAAATCCAGCCTATTAATCCGTAATAATTATTTTCTTTCCTTATGAGCCGTAAAAAGAATTCCCATTACCGCCGCCTCATCCTTCTCTCGCTTTCAGCCGGGGGTGGGGGTAAACACCGGCTCCACGGCCCCCTCCTCTCCCGAGGGAACAGACCCCATGCAGGAGACCCTCGCCCGGGTTAAGCTGACCCCCCCCCAAAAAAAACACCAAACCGTCGCCCCCATCCCCAAAACCAGACGCGCGGGCTTGGAAAAAGGAAGGCTCCGTTTTACCCAGCTTCGCGACTTGGAAGACTACCCTCCCCATTATCCCCAGCCGGGGTGGCGATGGGAACTGAGATACCCTGCAGACTCTCTTTAGGGGAGTGGGGGGGCGGGGTCCCCGCAAGGTGGAAACGGCAGACTCCGCCCAGGCGGATCGGCGGCCCCTACAGTGAGATGGGGGAGGGGTTTGGTCTTCCTCCTCCCCACCCCGTTAAGCCCCCTTTTTTAGGGGAAGGGGCGAGGAAGACCGAGAGGGCGGGCCTTCATCCAGAACAGCGGAAAAATTTGCCTAGAAAGAGGGGGGGGGGATAAACCAGCTGGCTGGCCGTGTGAACGCGCGCACATAAGTGTTAACGGCCCCTTTACACGCGCTCTGTAAACTGTGACCCTCCCACGGAGTCTCCAGGGTTGCCCCCCTCCTTTGGGCTGGGACCTATATATCCGAAGGGAGAGTCAACCCACAAGGGGAGGGTGGCAAACGAGCAACATTCAAAAAAATGTTCCCGCCTTCGGTGGGAATAAATGATTCGTTTTCTCGACTGCGTGTGGATGCGCAAACGCGCCTTTTCAAAATCAGGCCCTTAACCTCCTTCCCAAACTACGAGAGTCGCTGAAACTCCTTCGGTAGTAATACATTTACAATAGATACATAAATCTATAACATTATTTTGTATATTATTATTATTATTACACTTATTTTGTATATACAATATATCTAAAATTAAGTTCGATTGACACTGGCGCGAAAATTGGGTCTCGATTTGCCAACCCATATTCGCAAATAAATTTGATTGACGGTATGTGGAGATAGATAAATAGACAGACAGACAGACAGAAGATAGATAGATAGATAGATAGAGACAGACAGACAGACAGACAGACAGACAGAAGACAGATAGAAGACAGATAGATAGAACAGACAGAAGATAGATAGAAAATAGAACATAGATAGAAAGACAATAGATAGATAGATAGACAGACAGACAGAAGCTAGATAGAAGCTAGATAGATAGATAGATAGATAGATAGAAGCTAGATAGATAGACAGACAGACAGACAGAAAATAGATAGAACATTGATAGAAAGATGATAGATAGATAGATAGACAGACAGAAGATAGATAGAAGATAGATAGATAGATAAAAAGAAAGAAGATAGAAGATAGACAGGCAGAGACAGACAGACAGAAGATAGATAGATAGATAGATAGATAGAAGATAAGTAGATAGACAGAAGATAGATAGAAGATAAATAGACAGTAGATAGAAGATAGATAGATAGACAGTAGATAGATAGAAGATAGATAGATAGAAAGAAGATAGATAGACAGACAGACAGAAGATAGATAGATAGATAGAGAGACAGACAGACAGACAGAAGACAGATAGAAGACAGATAGATAGAACAGACAGAAGATAGATAGAAAATAGAACATAGATAGACAATAGATAGATAGATAGACAGACAGACAGAAGATAGATAGAAGCTAGATAGATAGATAGATAGATAGATAGATAGAAGCTAGATAGATAGACAGACAGACAGACAATAGATAGAACATTGATAGAAAGATGATAGATAGATAGATAGACAGACAGAAGATAGATAGAAGATAGATAGATAAAAAGAAAGAAGATAGAAGATAGACAGGCAGAGACAGACAGACAGAAGATAGATAGATAGATAGATAGATAGATAGATAGAAAGAAGATAGATAGACAGACAGACAGAAGATAGATAGAAAATAGATAGATAGATAGAAAGACGATAGATAGAAGATATAGATAGATAGATAGATAGATAGATGGAAAGAAGATAGATAGAAGATAGACAGAGACAGACAGAAGATAGATAGGATAGATAAGATAGATAGATAGATAGATAGATAGATAGATAGATAGATGGAAAGAAGATAGATAGAAGATAGACAGAGACAGACAGACAGAAGATAGATAGGATAGATAAGATAGATAAGATAGATAGATAGATAGATAGATAGATAGATAGATAGATAGATAGATAGATAGGTGTGTGGGTGGATAGATGGATGGATAAGTTATAGATATAAAGAAACAAATATGGGAGAGAGAAAAAGAGGGAGAGATGGATGGACGAGATAGATAAATAGATATAGATAGATAGAAGATAGATGATAATGACAGACAGACAGGTAGATGATAAATGATGGATGGATGGAAGAAAGGAGGAAAGGAGGGCGGAAGAGATGTATGTATGTGTATATGTGTATATGTGTATATACACACATATACATATACCTATTTCTCGCCCGTGGATCACATTTAGTTGCGAATACACCTTGCCAACTTTTGCGAATATGCAAAAACGAGCCCCAATTTTCTCCCGAACATCGCTCGAACCCAATTTAAAAAGCGACTTGGGGGGGGGAGGGGAAAAGACCCCCTTTTTGCGTTCCTCGAAACCGAATCGGCGGAAAGCGAAGCAGGGCTCGGCTTTTTCCGAAATTGTCAACTCCCGCCTTCATTCGGGTGGGTTTCCCGGCGACTTCGAAACAAGGAGATTCGGAGCTGGGGGGGGTGGGGGGGGGTGGGGGGGCGGGAGAGTTCGGCGGAATTTCGTGGGATCGAATTAACGGGGGGAGGGGGCCGGTCAGATCGGGAGGGGGTGGGATGGGGTGCCCAGCGGGAGGTGGGAGGGGGGGAAGAGAGAGAGAGGAGGCAGGTCGAGGGTCTCCCACACGTCCCCCCTCCCTCCCTCCCTGCGGAGATGCGAAGCAGGCGACGGTTGGGGTCCTACGAGAGAGAGAGAGAGAGGGGCGAAGGGAAACGCCTTGCCCGTCGAAGAGAGTTGCCGGACCTGAAAGCCTGCACTGGTTGGGAGCCTGCCCCCTCCCCAATTCCTTCTCCTCCCCCCTGCTCCTCCCACCCACCGCCCCCCACTCCAGTAAATAAGCTGATTTTTTCCCGATTACCTCCCCTTCCATCTGTTTCTCTCTCTCTCTCTTTCTCTCTTCCTCTCTTCTTCCTCCTGGAGCTGATGACGACGATGGGGGTCTTGACAATCTCTCCCCCCTCCCGTGGGGGTGGGGGGACTGGCCCCCTCCCTGAAGAAGAGCCCTGCGAACCAAGCACAGAGAGAGACTTCTTAGCGGCTTCGTCTCCAAGGCGTCCTCTCTCCCCTTTATTTTTGGGCACGGGGGTGAGTCACTTGTATTCCGACGGCCCGCTGACCTGGAGTTCACAGAACCCGGGATTCCTATTGAATAGATTGGCTTGGCTTCCTGTGACCAATCGCAATTGGGGGAGGGGTTTTTTTCTTGCCACCCCCGCCCCAACGAGCCCGGACATTTGTTTTCGTTTAAATTTTTGAATTTATTCGGTTTTTTTTTTTTAAATTCCCCTTCTTCTATCTGCTGTCAACCCAGAAAAAGAAAATACACCTTAAAAAGTGCGATGGAATTCAAACGGCCAATATTAGTTAAGAGGCTGTCCCCCCCCCATCTAACCCGCGAGTGTCTCGGTGGGTCCATTCACACAACCCCTCAACACGGATCCTTGCATTAACCCCCTTCTCTGGGTCGGCCCCGTGAATGCCATAAAACTAACCAGAGGTTTGCATAAACCATAATAATAATAAAAAGAAAAGGCTAACTAACCAAGGTCAACATTAACCAAGCTTTGAGAGCGATCTAGCTTAAAAAGGGTCGTGTGAATGCCGCCATAAGGGCCGCGGGGCTTCCAGATCAGGTGGGGTCATTGCCACGAGTTGAAAGGCGAGTGGTTACCTGGGTTGGGTCCACTCGAGAGGAATTGTAAACCCTTCGGAATCGTCCCTAATAAGGGAGGGGGGGGTCTTTTCGTATTATTCCAGTTTAAAAAGAAGGAAAACGACCGTGTCCATTTCTGTCAAGCGATTTTTTTTTTAATTTGGTTTATATGCCGCCCTTCTCCGGAGACTCAGGGCGGCTTACAGTACGTTAAGCAATAGCCTTCATCCTTTTGTATATTTATACAAAGTCAGCTTATTGCCCCCACAAACTGGGTCCTCAATTCACCTACCTTTGAAAGGATGGAAGGCTGAGTCAACCTTGAGCCCAGGGAGATTCGAACTTACAGTAATTTCAGACAGCTGGTTGAAATCCAGGGGTCCCTGAGCACCCATTAAAGGCCACGGGTGGGGGGGAGGGCTCTGCTCCAAACCTGGAACCGAGTCGCTATTCCATTCCCACGATCAGCGCCTCGAACCACGGTTTAATCGGTGGAACTCTGCGACTCGGGCGGGGTGCAAATTGACTAAACCAACCCGAATTTTCTAACCCAAATTTGGTACTAAAGCTGAGTCTGCAGACTTTGAAAATAACCTGAGTTTGGGCTATCTAGGGTTCAGAAAGTCGTGGGAACGCGGCCTTTGCAGGGTTTCCCCCCCCGTCCCGTTTCCACCCCCAGGATTACCTCCCACTCGGTTTATCATCAGGGCATGATCAGACCCAATTCCACGCAACCAAACCCACATCAAAGACGGCGCCCTCGGGCCTCGTTCCTACGACCTGATGGCCCAACATCCCGCGAGGAGATTTTTTTTTTAATCCTAACTCGTAATCCGAGAAGGATTAAGCCCGGAGGGTGGGAGGGGGGTGGCTGCAGTCCCGGAGGGGATGTTGGGGGGTGGGGGAACGCGGGGAAGAAACAGGACCCCCTGCCTCGGCTTGAAAGGACCCGGCCAGGAATTGAGGGGAGGGGTCCCCATCTCCCCTGCCTGCTGGGAAGGACCGAGCCTCCCCACCCCCACACGACTCATCCCGGGTTTGCTCCCCCCCTCGGCACGGAATACCTGGAAGGGGGGGGAGACCCTGCGCACCTGCGCGGAGGCGGAGCCAGGAGCCCGGTGGGAAGGGAAGGGAAGGGAAGGGAGGGTTCCGGCTCAGGGGTCTCAGCCCGCCTTACCTGGGCCCGGTGAGGTCCGGCGGGCTGGCTCCGATCCGGGCCCAGCCGCCCTTTATACAGCCTTGGCTGGGCTTGGCACCTCCTCCGCGCCCTTCTCGGTGCCCACTTACCTGCTGGCGTGGCGGCCCCGCGCCAGGTAAGGCGATCCGGTGATACCTGAGCCGGCCAGGTATCCGGTGTCCTGGCCGGCCTGAGCCCGGACGGAGGGGGGGGAGGAGGAAGGGGGCCTCTAGGGCGGGCGGGGCCTTGTTAAAAATTTACGCGCCCCCCGCCGCACATTTTCCAAGGGGCTCCGGCGCCCCTCCCCGCCGTCGGCCTCCCTTTGTCCAGCACCCAGCAGCACCAACGAGGAGGAGGAGGAGGAGGAGGAGGAGGAAGGCCAGCCAACCAGCGGTGAGGGGGGGGGCTCGAAAATGGCGGGCGGCATCTGGAAACGACCGCCCCCCTTTTAAGGAAAGTTCCCTGAGCCGATATCTCCAACCTGGCGCCCTCCGGCTGCGGATAGAGGGGAGCCCATCCGATCCCCCCAACCTCGCCCCCAGCCCAGCCGGATCCTTAAAGCCGGTGGGGGAGGGTCTAGTTTGGGGCCCGTTCAAACTGCCCCTCCCTTTCCGTCGACACCCCCTTCCCCAGCGCCAAAATTCCCTGCTTTGGGCAGGATGGAGCGATCATCGCCAAGCTGGCGCCCTCCAGACACACCTGGAGGGCGCCCGCTTGGGGAAGACGAAGAGCCGCTCAATCTATGATGATGATGATGATGATGATTGATTGATTTATATGCCGCCCTTCTCTGGAGACTCAGGGCGGCTTACAATGCATTAAGCAATAGCCTTCATACTTTTGTATATACTTGCTTAGTAGGGCTTGTGGCCCCCCCTAAGCGGTGTTCTTTTTTATACAAAGTCAGCTTATTGCCCCCCACAATCCGGGTCCTCATTTTACCTACCTCGGAAGGACGGAAGGCTGAGTCAACCTTGAGCCTGGTGAGATTTGAACTCGCAGTAATTGCAGGCAGCTGGCAGCTATTTAGGGCGATTTGGGGGAGATGGGCGCCTCTTTTTTTGTGCCCCCCCCCCGATTGTGGCTTTCCCAATTGCGAATGTTTCGTTTATATTTGCATTTGCTAATTTGCAAAGACTAATCTAATCTCCAATCAGAATAGAGCCCGAAGGGACCTCGGAGGTCTTCTAGTCCAGCCCTCTACTCAAGCAGGAGATCCTATAGTACTATTCCAGACAAGTGGCTGGCCAGCCTCTCTTTTAGGATCTGGTCTCTGTTAAGCCTTTCAGGATCGTCACATTTTATTTAGGCAGAACCTACGCCTCTCCGAGATTAAAAAAAACAATGAATGATGATCTGTTCTTATGATGGTTGGTTGGCCAGTCAGCCAGATGTTTTAGTCCCGATTTGGCCTTTGAGGTTATTTTATTTATTATTTATTAATTTTATTTCTATACCGCCCTTCTCCCAAAGGATTCAGGGCGGTGTACAGCATACATTTTATGATTATTTCTGTTCACACCGAAGTGAAATCACAGCTACTGCCAGTTCTTTAGCTGGTTTTGGCCTTCACATAAGCCTCAAGGTCTCCCCAAAGAATTTATTATTATTATTATATATTATTATTATTATTATATTGTATATTATTGGTTAATCTTTAGTGAGATTCACAGCCTTTGAGGCTGGTTAATAGCTCAGCAGCTCGAGTCCTAACCAAGGACCTAGGAACTGTTAAGGTATCATCGGAGGATGTAAGCTTTATATATTACTATTATTATTATTATTATTATTATTATTATTATTATTATTATTATTTAATCTTTGATGAGATTCACAGCCTTTGAGGCTGGTTAATAGCTCAGCAGCTCGAGTCCTAACCAAGGACCTAGGAACTGTTAAAGTATCATCGGAGGATGTAAGCTTTATTATATTATATTATTATTATTATTGTTGTTGTTGTTATTATTTATTTATTTGTTTCAATTTATATGCCGCCTTTCTCCAGAGACTCAGGGCGGCTTACAATGCATTAAAAAAATAAAATAAAAATATTTTAAAATTAAAATATTAAAACCCATTCACACCACACTACATTTAGGATGTGGTATTTGCCTGGATCCAAGCAATTTTGCAATTGACAGATTGAAATGTTGTCAATGCCCAGATTTTTTTTTTAAAGGGCTATTCAAAGGGTTTTTTGGGGGGGTGGTGGCACCCAGGAAACCCATAACCCCTGGGCCCGATTTAGGCCGCAATCTTTCAACTTCGATTTTCTGATCCTCTCCAATCTTGTCTTTCGATCATCATAAAATATTGATGTGTAAAAAAACATAAATAAATAAAATAGGTCAGTTACTTACATTTTGGGGTTTTCTTTTTCCTCTAGCTAGGCGCTATATTTCTCCACCAGTGACAACCCAAGTAGCTATTTGTGGATCTAACCAGCCCCTGCCTCAAAAGAAGCCCCCACCCCCCAAGCTAGCTTCCTGCTTCTCTGGTTTAGTATACACGTGTTCTGGGTGGGGAGGGGCATTTTCCCCCTATACCTGTCAGCCTCTGGAACCAGCTTCCTTACCCTGGAAAAATGGGGTGGATTATACCAATCCTCCCCCTCTCTCGATTTTGCTCTGCTGCGAAGGAAGCTTAGTCAGTGTTCTCCATACTGAAAGACACGTGTGTGTGTGTGTGTTCACACGTGCTGGGAGGGGGAACTTTCCTAAAAACCAGTCTATGCAAGGAATGGGGGACGAATAATTGTTTGTAAAGAAGAGCGAACGGGGAAACCCCCTCCCCTCCTTCTACTAGACACGTGTCCAGCAAGTTTATTAAATTTCGTACATCTCTCCGGGACCCGCAGTTCTTCCAATAAACCGTGGTTTAATGAACTGATCTCGGGGGAAACCCTCCCCCCCCACCCCCCGCGATGACTCGGCTCCCGATTTAGGCCTCAATGGGACTTCAGCCAGGCACCCATAGATGTCAATCTCGCTTAAAGTTGGCTGTTCGCCGTTCACACGTGCGTGGGATTTTTTTTTTCTTAAACCAGGATTTGCAAGGACGTGGGGGGGGGGGGAAGGGGGAAGAGTCAGTGGTTTAGAAAGAAGGGGCGAGCCGGGGGAGGGGGAAACTTCTATAGAAGGCGACCAGAATGAAAGGCGACCAAAACCAGTCGGATCACTTGGTGGAAAAAGACGCCCCTTCCTCCCCCCTGTCCCTGGCGGGGGGATCGGATTGCTAAAAGCCTGGCCTGGCGGGGAGGATTAAAGCGGAAAAGCTTCAGACTTGGGGAGGGGGCGGCGGGGGAGGGAGGGGGCCCTCCTGGAGGCTGATCAGGCTGCTGGAGGGAAAAATGAGGGCGAGCGGGATTTCCAATCCGCCTCCCAGCCCCCAGACTCTTTCTAGCTTGGTCCCCCCCCCCCTCCCCGGCTATTGAGGGGTGGGGTCTCTCTTCCTCCTTTTCCTGCAGACCCCGGGGGTCGTAATCCTCTCAGGTACTTCGGCACGATTTTTTTACGAATTTGGCAAGGGATGGAGAGCCTTCCTTGCCCATTTCTTTTATTTAAAAAAATTACAATTATTAAATGTTGCTGTAGCTTTTTTTTACCGTAACGTTTAGCCACGATATATATATAAAAAAAACGTCGTTGGATGCGATGGTGGTTTGTGGCCCCCAGTCAGGCAGATGTGGAGCCTTGGATGGGGGTTTTGCAATCCACCGCTGGGCCCGGGAGAGGCGGAGAGGGGCGCGCGGGGGTCCCGCGGAGGAAGCGAGGATGGGGTCGCACCGACAGTCCGGAGGTTTAAGAGTCTGGATATTATATGGGCGTTTTTAAATGACTGGTTTATATGTTCGTTCCGTTTCATTTTCGTCAGTTCATTTCACCAAGAATAAATATTATTATCTGGTGGATGTTTTTAACTGCTTTCGTGTGGTTTTTCGTTTTTTTTTAATTGTTTTTCTAATTTTAGAATTGAGGAGCCCGCCTGGAATGAAGTCCCTCCTTGGTAGAATTGGGCGCCTCTAGAAATAAAAGAAAATAATAAAGAAAAGAAACTAAATGAAATGAAATAGAGAACAAGATAAAATAGAGAATACAATAAACAAAACAAAATATAAAAATAAAATATAATATAATAATAATGAAATGAAATAATATAAAATGAAATAAATGAAATAAATATAAAATAAATGAAATGAAACGAAATTAAATAAATCCTCTTCTCTCTCTCTACCTGTCTCTCTCTCTCTCTGTTTCTCTTTCTTTCTCTCTTTCTCTCTGCCTCTCTTTCTTTCTCTCTCTCTTTCTCTGTCTCACTCTCTCTTTCTTTGTCTCTGTCTCTGTCTTTCTCTCTCTGTGTTTCTTTCTCTCTCTTTCTGTCTTTGTCTCTGTCTCTCTCTTTCTTTCTTTCTCTCTTTCTTTCTCTGTCTCTCTCTTTTTCTCTCTCTGTTTCTTTCTCTCTCTCTCTGTTTCTCTCTTTCTCTTTCTCTGTCTCTTTCTGTTTCTTTCTCTTTTTCTCTGTCTCTCATTCTCACTCTCTATCTTTTTTTCTCTCTCTCTCTCCCCCCCTCCCTCCCTTTAAAAAAACTAGTTTTTTTTTTCCCGTTGGCAGGAAACCCGGCAAAAGAACAGAAGGGATGAAATTCCGGATGGCATCCGATATTTTTTTCTTTTTTTGGGGTGGGGGAGAATTTTTTTTAAAAAAAACACTCCTATTATGCAAAGAGAAAAGAAGGGTCGGAGTCGGGGCGAAAAAAGCCCGAGAGGCAGAGTCGCCTCCTGAAAGAAACAGCATCGCTTCCCGGTCGGTGGGCTTACAAACGACCCCCACACACACACCTTCCCCAGCTACCTTCCTGAGCTACTCTTAAAGCCGGGCTATGCGGGGTCTTTACTCGTGAGGAAACCGCCGGCTTTCTACGCCCCCCTCTCCTCTTTCCCCCTCCTTGGGGGTCTCCGCTGCCTCCGAAAACCACCTGAGTGGGGGTCTCTATCGGTTTCCCGAGCTGAAACGCAGCCCCCCTCCTCTCCTTTGCAGGCTTCAATTGCAACGGGAGGAAAATGCACCGAGAAGCAATTTACAAAGGGGAGGCAGGCGGGCGGGGCAGAAACTCAGGCCGAAACTTCAAGGTAAAGAAGCTGTATTTTTCTGTCCGTTTCTATTAGCTTTTTGGGGGCTTCCGAAGTGGGGATTTAACTGACGTTCCCTCCGAAAATCAGAATCTTTTCGGCTACAGTTAGAATAGGGACATCAATAAAGATAACAGCGCGAAACTCGGATTTATTTTATTTTTTTTGTGTGCATTGAAGCGCCGGATAAGATTTTCCTTCACCCTTCATCGCTAAATTTCAGAAGTACATTTTAACAAATGACTAAATTTCCGAAAACGGAGTCCTGCAATGGGAAGATATGGGATTTTTAAAAAATATATCTGCAAAATTCGACGCGTTTTCAACTGACGGAGAATTTCTGTAGTCAAAACGTGTTCCATCATATACTTATTTGTAAAATAAATGTATTTATTTATTTATTATTACATTTATTTGTCGCCCATCTGGTGCCCAATGATTCTGGACAGCTTACAACATAATTTTTTTTTTAATTAAAATCATCAGATATAGTATGACCAAGCAGATAAAATATTTTATCTCTACAAGAATGTTGCCTTCTATGATTTTTTTGTGTATTTTATCCGGGATAAGAAATTACTCTGATCTTGTTTGTAGCGTGAGGATCAATTTATCCTTCAAATGATCCTTCAAAGGATTGCTTACCTTTCAAATTATCAAAGGATAAATTATCTTTTGTTCTGCACCTTAAGAATAATCTTAAGAAAGAATAAAAGAAAAGAATAAAAGAAAGAAATACTCTCTTTCTTTGTCCTTCAAAATTTGAAATTTAAACATTTGCAATTGCAATTTATGTTAAATGGGAGCAAAGATTTTCAGCAAAAAAAAAAATTGCACTGACATGCACACACATAAACAAACAAATACACACCAAGGATTAGGATACCACTCTGGATCGTGTGATGCTGCCAAAAGCAAAGTACCCCTGAGCATGTACAGAATGCTTTTAGATTCCCACTTTTAGCATAAATATTTTTTTCCATGAACAATTTCCACAAACAACCACTCAGAGGAGATTCGTTGCTTTTGGCTGAAAACCACATAAATGAGGTTAAAGTTAAAGGAAGGTTAAAGCAATTTGGGCTGTTCGGACAGGAGGCTAAACCCAGGTTTGCCAAACGAGGTCTGATTCACACAACATGTTATCCACTACGTTGTGAAATCTCTTTGTATCCAGCTAGCCTCCTGTGGGCTCTATTTTCTGGGCATGATAACAAATACGTTTGCCATTGTTTTCTGAATTATTACCGTATTATTAAAGGGAGTCAAACAGCCAGATGTTTAGACTGAAATTGGCATTTTTATCTCCCTATCAAGTCCTTCCCAAGGACCTGGGATAGCCAGATGTTGTTTGATGGGGTTAAAAGTATTGTTTGCGAGATGTCAGCTCTTCAAAGTCAAGCTGCCTTCGGCAATTGACTGACGGGGATATATTGTCAATGTCGATATATTATTATGATGCTTGGTGGCACAATCAGCCAGATGTTTGGACCAGATCTGGCATTTTTGTCCACCTCTTTGAGTCCTTCCCAAAGGACCTGGCATATCCAGATGTTCCTGTTTAATAATATGAAAGGTATGCAGGATGTCAGCTGTTCCGAGTCAAGCTGCCTTCTGCAATTGACCGACCGATGGGGATTTTGTCCATGCCAATTGGGGTTCCAAATAGGGCTTGGGATTTGCACCCAAGGCGCCTGTGACTCTTGGGACGACCTTCGCTTGCTTCAGCCACCGTCTTTCTATTTCTCTTTTCAGGCCTTTTTGTTCTGTGATCTTCCCCAGTTCTTTCTCTTCTCTTCTGCTGTCTCCATATCGCCATTTCCTCTTCCTTGGCTTCTGACAAGCGGACTAAGAAGGATTGAAATATTCAGGTCTCCAGTTTTGTTAGCGTTTGGCTGCCGTCTCTCTGTTTGCACCAATTCTACAGCTCCAGGCAGAATAGAACAGAACAGAACAGAATTAGAATAGAATAGAATAGAATAGAATAGAATAGAATAGAATAGAATAGAATAGAATAGAATAGAATAGAATAGAATAGAATATAGGAATAGAAAATAGGAATAGAAAATAGGAATAGAATAGGATAGATTAGAATATAGGATAGGATAGGATAGAACTAGGACAGGACAGGACAGGACAGGACAGAACATAGGAATAGAATAAAATAGTATATATTAAAATATGGGATAGGATAGGATAGGATAGAACATTAGGATAGGATAGGATAGGATAGAAGAATGGAATGGAATGGAATGGAATAGAATAGAATAGAATAGAATAGAATAGAATAGAATAGAGAGGTGGAAGGAACCTCGTAGGGTCATCTAGTCCAACCCCCGCACCCAAGCAGGAGACCCTACACCATTTCTGACGGAGGGCAGCCCAGTCTCTTCTTGAAAGCTTCCAGGGATGAAGCTCCCACAACTTCCGAAGGCAACTTCTGTTCCATGGGTTGATGGTTCTCACTGTCAGAAAATTCCTCCTTATTTCCAGGTTGAATCTCTCCTTGTTCAGTTTCCATCCATTATTCCTTCTCTGGCCTTCATGGATTTGAATCAATGCATTTAACTCATTCCCCTTCTATTTGTATTCCCGCTCCAAATCGTATCGCTCTCAGGTTCTGCTGTTTTCAGAGCTGGCTTGGACAATAACCAGACAATAATCAGTTCGACGGTTGCCTGAATAGGTCAGTGGGTGTTTCCTTCTGGGAATTAATCCTATTTAATTCCTTATATTTTGCAAAGGAGCTGGCATGAAAAGAAACATTATTATTATTATAATACATAGCAATGAATTTACATCCGATAAAGTCTGAGAATCTTGCAGGTGGGATTGCACAGGCCCTCCTCAATGTACACCTGCAATTGAGCCCAAAATATCTGTTGCTAAGTGAGACAGTCGTTAAGTGAGTTTTGCCCCATTTTACGACCTTTCTTGCCACCATTGTTAAGTGAATTCCTGTGGTTGGTAAGTTAGTCACACGGTTGTTAACTGAATCTGGCTTCCCTCGTGGACTTGGCTTGCCAGACAGTCGCAAAAGAGGATCACGTGACCCCGAGATGCAGTAACCATCATAAATGTGAATCCATTGCCAAGCGACTGAATTTTCATTACGTAAGCACAGGGATGCTGCAACAGTCGTAAGTGTGAAAAACGGTCCTAAGTCACTAAGTCATCGTCCAATGACGATGTTGTCAAAATTCAGATGCTGGGCCAGTGACTCATAGTTATGACCGTCGCTGTGTCCTCAGGTCACGTGATCTCCTTTAGTGACCGTCCGACAAGCAACATCAACGGGGGAAGCCAGATTCGCTTATCAACCGGGTGACCGGCTTATCAACCGCAGGGATTCACTTAACAACTTGGCAAGAAAGGTCATAAAATGGGGCTAAACTCACTTAACAATGTTCTCTCGCTTAGCGACAAACATTTGAGGCTGAATTGCGGTCGTACGTTGAGAATCACCTGTACAATCCACCTGTGCAAGACGGTGGCAAGAAAAGTCTCACTTAACCACAGAAATTCTGAGCTCCATTACGGTCGTAAGTCAAGGACCACCGTGTACAGAGAAACAATTTCTGGCAGCGAAAATCTGAATTTTTTTTCCTCCCATTTCTTTGGTTCCTGAAATCAGACTGGAGCAGCAGCAAAGCAGGAGCTGAAGTGAAGATGACGGATAGCTTCATCCATGGCTGAAGATCTGGCAGGTTGCATTCTCTCCTCACCCAACCGCCACCCAACCCCCCCAAGACCTCCCAACTTTTCTGGGATAATGTTACTGCGCTTCCTGTTCCCTTGGCGAGGCTGATGGCAGATGCCATTGGGTAGCGTGGAGCCAGGGAAGGGGGTGGATGGGGAATTGACCGGATTCCAGATTATGGTTTTCTCCTAAACCATGGTTTGCTTTATAAGGAGAGGGGCACAGGGGACGGGGAGGGGGATTTCGACTACTGGCATGGAGAAGACAGGAAAGACGGTGGTCTCATCATCCCACCGAGCGGAGAGGATGGGGGTGTATGGCAAAACCAGAGCTTTGGTGATGCCAGGGTAGGCCTCCCAGATTCAGATTAACAGAGTTGGAAGGGACCTCGTAGGGTCATCTAGTCCAACCCCCCATCCAAGCAGGAGACCTTATGCCGTTTCTGACAGAGGGCAGTCCAGTCTCTTCTTGAAAGCCTCCAGGGATGAAGCTCCCACAACTTCCGAAGGCAACTTCTTCTTCCATCGGTTGATGGTTCTCACGGTCAGAAAATTTCTCCTTATTTCCAGGTTGAATCTCTCCTTGATCAGTTTCCATCCATTGTTCCTTGTCTGACCTTCAGGGGCTTTGGAAAATAGCTCCACCCCCTTCCTCCTCTCTATGGCAGCCCCTCAAATATTGGAAGATGCTATCGTGTCTCCCCTGGTCCTTCTCTTCACTAGACTAGCCATGTCCAGTTCCTGCAACCGTTCGTCGTATGTTTGAGCCTCCAGTCCCATCATCCTGGTTGCTCTTCTCTGCACTTTTTCTAAAGTCTCAACATCTTTTTTTAATAGCGTGGGGACCAAAACTGGGTGCAGGATTCTAGGTGTGGCCTTACTGTTTCTGTGGTTGGGTTTCCTTCCCTTTGTAGGACAGCTGTGTTGGTCGACAGTGGTTAAAAATTAAGAATATAGTAGTGCTTTTTTCTGACTCAACTTTTTTATTCAAAAGAAGATTAGTTGTTTTCTCCCTGTTAGGAAATTCCTCCTTAATTCCAGGTTGCTCCTTACTTGGATTAGTTTCCTTCCGTTGTTTCTTCTCCTGTCTTCTGGGGCTTTGGAGAATGGGGGGACCCCCTCCTCCTCTTTGGGGCAGCCCCTCAAATATTGGCCGACTGCTACTGTGTCTCCCCTGTTGGGAAATTTCTCCTGAAATTCCTGGTTTTCTGTGGCTGAGCAGAGCAGCCGAGAGCGAAGTTATTTCAGTGGCTGCATTTTTGGGGTCTCTTGCCTGTTGCTGCATCCCACCTGACGGCTTCCTCCTGGGGAGCCTTCCAGCCTCTTCTCTGCAAAGCAAAGCCTGATAAATATTTCACGACTGCAAGACTATCGCCCGGAGAAGAGAAAGCTAAGATATTGGTCTCCTTTGGTGACAGCTGGGTGGCTGTGGCGTCACATCTCAAAGAGAGGGAGGGAGGGAGAGGGGGGGGAGAGAGAGATGGGAGAGACAGAGAGACAGATGAAAGAGAGAGAGAGAGAAATATGATAGAGGATAGATATGAAAGAGAGAAATGATAGATGATAGAGAGAGAGAGAGATAGATAGATAGATAGATAGATGAGAGAGAGAGAGATGATAGATGGATAGATAGATAGATAATAGATGATGGATAGATAGATATAGAAAGAGATAGATAGATAGATAGATAGATAGATAGATAGATAGATAGATAGATAATAGATAGATGGATGAGAGAGAGAGAAATGATAGATAGATATGAAAGAGAGAAATGATAGAGAGATGATAAATAATAGATAGATAGATGAGAGAGAGAGAAATATGATAGAGGATAGATATGAAAGAGAGAGATGATAGTAGATAGATAGAGAGATAGATAGATAGAGTGAGATAGAGGGAAATGATAGAGGATAGATATGAAAGAGAGAAATGATAGAGATGATAGATAGATAGATGAGAGAGAGAGAGAGATGATAGATGGATAGATAGATAGATAGATAGATAGATAGATAATAGATGATGGATAGATATAGAAAGAGATAGATAGATAGATGATAGATAGATAGATAGATAGATAGATGAGAGAGAGAGAAATGATAGAGGATAGATATGAAAGAGAGAGATGATAGTAGAGAGATAGATAGAGCGAGATAGAGAGATATATTAGAGGATAGATATGAAAGAGAGAAATGATAGAGAGATGATAAATAATAGATAGATAGATGAGAGAGAGAAATGATAGAGGATAGATATGAAAGAGAGAAATGATAGAGATGATAGATAGATAGATAGATGAGAGAGAGAGAGAGATGATAGATGGATAGATAAATAGATAGATAGATAGATAGATAATAGATGATGGATAGATATAGAAAGAGATAGATAGATAGATGATAGATAGATAGATAGATAGATAGATAGATAGATGAGAGAGAGAGAAATGATAGAGGATAGATATGAAAGAGAGAGATGATAATAGAGAGATAGATAGAGCGAGATAGAGAGAGATATTAGAGGATAGATATGAAAGAGAGAAATGATAGAGAGATGATAAATAATAGATAGATAGATGAGAGAGAGAGAAATATGATAGAGGATAGATATGAAAGAGAGAGATGATAGATAGTATATAGAGAGAGGTGGGGGAGGGGGAAATAGGGCAAATTCACATGTTCCAGCCATCTGTCAAGGAAGTTTTCATTTTGAACTCTCGAAAAGGAGCTGAGGGTGGACTGGATGGCCTCATAGGTCCCTTCCAGCTCTATCGTTCTATCTATGCTGTGTCCAATGCAGAAGGCTTTGGACTTTGCTTCTCAGAAGGTTCCCCAGAAAAGTCTCCAGGACATTTCAACTGTCACAAGTACGAGTCAGTGGCCAAGTGTCGGAATTTTGACCCGTAACCACAGGGATGTTGCAGTGGTCGTAAGTGTGAAGACAAGCATAGCAGGAGAAGTCGTACAATGGGGCAAAACTCACTTCACCCGTTTGTCCCTCAGCAACATAAATTTGGGCAGTGGTGGAATCCAAAATTTTTTTACTACCGGTTCTGTGGACGTGGCTTGGTGGGTGTGGTGTGGCTTGGTGGGCGTGGCAGGGCAAGGATATTGCAAAATCCCCATTCCCTCCCCACTCCAGGGGAAGGATACTGCAAAATCCCCATTCCCACCCCTCTCCAGGGGAAGGGAAGGATATTGCAAAATCCCCATTCCCACCCCACTCTGGGGCCAGCCAGAGGTGGTATTTGCCAGTTCTCCGAACTACTCAAAATTTCCGCTGCCGGTTCTCCAGAACCTGTCAGAACCTGCTGGATTTCACCCCTGAATTTGGGGCTCCATTGTGGTCCTATGTTGAGGACTCCCTGCATTGTATTTTGCGAGGGGTTTAAAAAAAACACCATCTGGGCGAAACTTTTATCCCAGTCTGTGCAACATTTTTCTAAATCGGAGCCTGCTCGGGTCCTCATTTGGGGAAGGGGCCAGAGCTTGGCCAGATGGCACGGCTAACCTCCCCCTCCCTTCCCCAGCGACGCCCCTCCCTCCGGGCTGCTGGCATCCATCTCAGCCTCATCCATTAATCATGGCCACCGATCTGCTCCTCTCATTTTCCAGCTAGGGGAAAGGTTACCCGGCGTAACCCGAACTCGTGGCACCGAGCCTTGCTTGACTATCATGGAACGGTCTCGAGTTCCTGGCTGGTTTGAATGAGAAAGGGAGGGCATCCAACATGAGCCTGGCATTTCGACAGCTGCCAGCCTGGGCAGGGAGAAACTGGCAGGCTCAGGTCAGGTGTCTTCAGGGTCCATTAAAACTGGCCCAGGGAAGTAGACACCCCATTGATGAATTGGGGTGAAGCAGCCGTCCAGTATTTGAGGGGCTGCCCCAAAGAAGAGGGGGTCAAATTATTCTCCAAAGCACCTGAAGGCAGGAGAAGAAGCAACAGATGGAAACTCATCAAGGAGAGAAGCAACCTGGAATTCAGGAGAAACTTCCTAACAGCGAGGACAATTAACCAGTGGAACTGCTTGCCACTAGAAGTTGTGGGTGCGCCATCACTGGAGGTTTTTAAGAAGAGATTGGACAGCCGTTTGTCTGAAATGGTATAGGACAGGGTCTCTTGCCTGAGCAGGGGGCTGGACTAGAAGACCTCCAAGGTCCCTTCGAGCCCTAGGTCTCTATGATTCTGTGAGAGAGATAAGATACATATGATAGATGGATGGATGGATAGATAGATGAATAGATGATAGGTAGGTAAGTAGGTGGGTAGGTAGATAGATAGATAGAGATAGAGATAGATAATGGATAGATGGATAGATGGATAGATGGATAGATAGATAGATAGAGATAGATAGATAGATACATACATAGAGATAGATAGATAAATAGATAGATAGAGATAGATAGATATAGGTAGATAGATAGATAGATAGATAGATACATGATAGATAGATGATAGATGATAGAGATAGATAGATAGATGATAGATGATAGATGATAAATGATAGATAAAATAGATAGATGATAGATGATATATTGATAGATGATAGATGAGATAGATAGATAGATAGATAGATAGATAGATAGACAGACAGACAGACAGACAGACAGACAGACAGACAGAAAAGAGGTCTCCTGTGTGAGCAGGGGGTTGGACTAGATTACCTCCAGGTAATCCCTCCCAATCTAATCCCTTCCAACTGTTACTGTTAGTGTTAGTAATAAATAGATAGATAGATAGATGAGAGAAAGAGAGAAAGAGTGATAAGATACACAGACAGGCAGATACATGGATAGATGGAACAGCTTGCCACCAGAAGTCATGGGTGCTCCATCACTGGAAGTTTTTAAGAAGAGACTGGACAGCCACTTGTCTGGAATGGTCGAGGGTCTCCTGCTCGAGCAGCGGGTTGGACTAGAAGACCTCCAAGGTCCCTTCCAGCTCATTCTATTCTGAGGCTTTCTTAAAGGGCACTGGGACATGTTGCCATTATGTCCCCTCCTGGTCCTTCTTTTCATTAAATGAGACACACCCAATTCCTGCAACCGTTCGTTGTATATTTTAGCCTCCGGTCCCCTCATCATTTTTGTTGCTCTTCTCGGCACTCTTTCCCAGAGTCTCAACATCTTTTTTTTTTTTTTTATATCGTGGTGACCAAAACTGGGTGCAAATCTTCCATGTGTGGTCTTACCAATTTCACGACCTTTCTTGCCACGGTCGTTAAGTGAATTTTTGCAGTTGTTCAGTTAGGAATCCGCTTGTGAAGTGAATCCAGCATCCCTGTTGACTTTGCTTGTCCGAAGGTCACAAAAGAAGACCACGTGATGCAAGGACATTGCAATCCTATGCAGTATATTTGCCTGTATGCAGGCAAATTGTTCCACTGATCAATTTTTCCACTATCAGGACATTCCTCCTTAGTTCTTGACTTACAACAGTTCGTTTAGTGACCGAAGTTACAAAAGCATTGAAAAAAAGCGACTCATCTCTGTTTTCCACACTTAACAACCGTTGCCGGCGCACCCCTATGGCCATGCGATCAAAATCCAGACCCTTGGCAAACAGACTCATATCTATATGACGGTCGTAACATCCCCGGGGTCGAGCGATCCTCTTTTGCGACCTTCTGATGAGCCAAGTCAACGGGGGAAAGCCAGATTCACTTATTTATTTATTTATTTATTTATTAGTCCAATTTATATGCCGCCCTTCTCCGTAGACTCAGGGCGGCTTACAGTGCATAATAGCCTGCATACTTTTTTGTATATACCTGCTTATTACGGCTTTCGACCACCCCAAGCGGTGTTGTTCTATACAAAGTCAGTTTATTGCCCCCACAATCCAGGTCCTCAATTTACCTACCTTGAAAGGATGGAAGGCTGAGTCAACCTTGAGCCTGGGGAGATTCGAACTTGCACTAATTGCAGGCAGCTGGCAGCTAAGTGCTAGCACTTAACAGCACTTTAGTCCGCTGCACCACCGAGGCTCTAACAGCCGTGTTCCTAATTTAGCGACCGCAGTGATTCATTAACTGTGGCCAGAAAGGTGGAAAAAAACGGAGCATAAATTCACCACTCGACGCGTCAGGCTCCGTGGCGGTCGCAAGTCGAGGATTACCTACATCCGACCACACTTCAAGTCCTTGTCCTCGCCTCTTGATGACCTCGTGGTGGCTTCACCTGACTCCACCTCCCTAAGTCCCCATAAACCACCTCCACACCACCTGCTCCTCATTAGGACGCCGGATTGAGCAAGGAACCAGGTCAATCTCTTATCCCAGCATAGTGTGCCAGCACAAACACAAAAAAACACGCACGCACGCATGGACGGCTGTTGTTTACTGCCGTAAGGCTGATTGGCACCTTTCGCCCTATAGAAGCCCCAGCCAGCAGATGGCCAGAGGGGATCGGCACTGATCTGACCTTGACATAAACACACAACCCACCCACGAAAAAAGAACTCTGGGAAACCTTAACATTTTAGACGGCTTGGGAAGTTCCAAAACTATCCTGAAAGGGGGAAAAAAACAACGTATTCTTGCCTTAGGAAATGCAGTGGGTCCCTTGACAAAGTCACCAGCTTGCTCAGAATTACAGAGTAGTGACGGAGTTGGAAGGGACCTTAGAGGTCCTCTAGCCCAACCCCTTGCTAAAGCAGGAGATCCTATCTATACAATTCTGGATAAATGGCTATCCAGTCTCTCCTTAAAAACTTCCTTCCTTCTCCTACTCCTTCCTTCTTTCTTTTTCCTTCCTCCCCTTCTCCTTTCTTCCTTCTCCTTTCCTCCTATTCCCTTCCCTTATTCTTCCTTCTCCTTCTTCTCCTTCCTTTTCCCTCCCCTTCTCCTTTCTTCCTTCTCCTTTCCTCCTATTCCCTTCCCTTATTCTTTCTTCTCCTTCTTCTCCTTTTTTCCTCCTTTTTTCCTTCCTTCCTTCCTTCCTTCTCCTTTCCTCCTATTCCCTTCCCTTATTCTTCCTTCTCCTTCTTCTCCTTCCTTCTCTTTCCTTCTTACCTTCCTTCTTCCCCTCCCCCCTACTCCTGTTCCTTCTCCTCTCCACAAACCCCTCTCTCTTCTAGAACTGATGATGTTACCTAGTTAGGACATGAAACATCTGCGAGAAAACCTCCAAGCTCAGAGAGCAACAAGAACCCAACAGTTGTCCTCCTTCTCCTTCTCCTTCTCCTTCTCCTTCTCCTTCTCCTTCTCCTTCTCCCTCTCCCTCTCCCTCTCCTTCTACTTCTCCCTCTCCCTCTCCTTTTCCTTGCAAACCCCACTCCCTTCTAGCACTGATAATGTTACCTAGTTGGGTCATGAAATGTCTGCAAGAAAACTACCAAGCTCAGAAAGCAACAAGGACCCCAGAGTTATCCTCCTCCTCCTCCTCCTCTTCCTCCTTTCTCTTACCCTTTCCCTTCCTCCCCTCTTCTTCCTTCTCCTTCCTCTTCCTTCTCCTCCAATTAACTGCCACACGTTTATTAGTTAACACGAGACCCAGGGATCTGGTCCTTTCATTATTTCATGGTTTTAAACAACTACTGTTATATATTTCTTTCATGGTTCAGCAAATATGTGCCTTATCTTGCATATAGTTTTGAATAAAGTCTTCCTAGAGATCAGTTGGCCTTATCCAATTCAGACAGCTTGGTCTGCAGCCTCTCAAATTGTGAAAAGCGTCACCGAATCCATCTGAAAATCGGAGCCCTCTCCGGGGAAATGGGCCGTTAAGAAATATGAAATACATAAAACAAAACAAACAAAAATTGGAGATTAAAT
Organism: Arizona elegans; assembly: GCA_022577455.1. Taxonomy (NCBI): domain Eukaryota; kingdom Metazoa; phylum Chordata; class Lepidosauria; order Squamata; family Colubridae; genus Arizona; species Arizona elegans. The sequence continues at coordinate 88,683,158 of JAKOOJ010000007.1, read as the reverse complement.
TGCACAATTTAATCCAGGAGAGGGCCAAGAATCAGTCCTGTCATCGCACTCCAACTAGACCTCGGCTTACGACCACAACCGAGCCCAAAATTTATGTGGGCTAGGTGAGAAATTTGTGAAGTGAGTTTTGCCTCACTTTACGACTTTTCTCGCCACCATTCTTAAATCACACGGTTGTTAAGTGAATCCTGCTTCCCCCACTGACTTATCCGAAGGTCGCAAAAGGGGATCAGGTGACTCCGGGGACGCTGCCGCTGTCATAAATGTCAGTTGCTAAGCATCTGAATATAAATCAAGTGGCCATGGGGATGCTGCAACCGTCGTTAAGTGTGAAACATGGTCATACGTGACTTTTTTTCAGTGTTGCTGTAACTTCGAGCCAGCACTAAATGTTGTAAATCAAGGACTGTCTGTGTTACTTCTATCCCGTATTCCAGAGGTCTTCAAACTGCTTTAAGACTTGTGGACTTCAACTCCCAGAATTCATAGCTGGCTGGAGAATTCTGGGAGTTGAAGTCCACAAGTCTTAAAGCTCCCAAGTTTGAAGACCTCTGCCCTATTCTTTTTTAATGACTTGGCCTGCTGTTTGCAAAAGCGGAGGTTTTGAATAAAAATTGTCTTTTGAAAGAAATTCTTCCATACCTCTGCATTTTTTGCAGGTAACACATCCTGATAAGATATTTCGTGGCTGCTTCTGATCCATCCGACCACTTTTGGGATTGAGCTGCAGTCACAAAAACTGAACTGCTTTATAAAATCTTAGTAACCTGGAATCCAGTTTTGGTCACATTAGAAGAAAAAAAAGACGTTGAGACTTTGGAAAAAGTGCAAAGAAGAGCAACTAAGAGGATCAAAGGCCAGGAGACCAAAATATATGAAGAACGGTTGAAGAATTTGATTTTGGCCAGTCTAGAGAAGGGAAGGACTAAGGGGGAGGACATTAGCAGCACTCCAGTATTAGCAGCACTCCAGAGGGGCTCCCCCAAAGAAAAGGGGGTCAATTTATTCTCCAAAGCACCTGAAGGCAGAACAAGAAACAATGGATGGAAATCAATCAACGAGAGAAGCCATCTGGAATTAAGGAGAAACTTCCTAACAATGAGGACAATTAACCAGTGGAACAGCTTGCCACCAGAAGTTGTGGATGCTCCAACACTGGATGTTTTTAAGAAAAAAAATTGGACAGCCATTTCTCTGAAATGGTTTAGGGTTTAGAGCAGGGGGCTGGACTAGAAGACCTCCAAGGTCCCTTCCAACTATGATTTGAGTCCTTGAGCCTCTGAATAACATGTGTTCCCAGGAAAAATGCTAGCTACCGGATCGTCCTTGATTTATGCTCCGTGGGTGCCACCTGTCGACCAGTCAGAATATTGCTGGCATTCATTAGTGGACTGGAAAAATTGGCATTTGCTGGAATTAGCCGTGCTGGACTCCAATTCAGTCTTGACTTTTATTCAAATTTATTTGCCACCATTTGTTTAGTGACCGGTCAAAATAATGACGCCGCTAATAGCAGCGTTCCAATATTTGAGGGGCAGTCACAAAGAGGAACTGTCAACCCATTCTCCAAAGTACCAAAGCTCGTGACTTCAATGGGTGCAGCTTCTCCCAATGATTGAAAACCCTGTTCTCTGCCCACCTTGCATGAAATCAATCTGAATAGAGTTGGAAGGGACCTTGGAGGTCTTCTAGTCCAACCCCCTGCTCAAGCAGGAGACCCTATGCCATTCCAGACAGTTGGCTGTCCAGGCTCTTCTTGAAAACCTCCAGTGAGGGAGCATTTACAACTTCTGGTGGCAACTTCTGTTCCATCTATCCATCTATCTGTCTCTCTAATGTATCTTATCACTTTCTCTTTCTGTCCTATCTATCTATCTATCTATCTATCTATCTATCTATCTATCATCAATACTATCTCTATTTATCTACCTCTGTCAATCATTTATTTATAATCTATTTATAATCAATACTATTTATCTACCTCTATCAATCATTTATTTATAATCTATCTATCTATCTATAATCAATACTATCTCTATCTACTTCTATCAATCATTTATTTATAATCTATCTATCTATCATCAATACTATCTCTATTTATCTACCTCTATCATTTATTTATAAGATAGAGATACTATCTCTATCTACCACTATCAATCATTTATTTATAATCTATCTATAATCAATACTATCTCTATTTATCTATCTACCTCTATCATTTATTTATAATCTATCAATACTATCTCTATCTACCACTATCAATCATTTATTTATAATCTATCTATAATCAATACTTTCTCTATTTATCTATCTACCTCTATCAATCATTTATTTATAATCTATCTATAATCAGTACTATCTCTATCTACCTCTATCAATCATTTATTTATAATCTATCTATCTGATCTATAATCAATACTATCTCTATTTATCTACCTCTATCAATCATTTATTTATAATCTATCTATAATCAATACTATCTCTATTTATCTACCTCTATCAATCATTTATTTATAATCTATCTATAATCAATACTATCTCTATTTATCTATCTACCTCTATCAATCATTTATTTATAATCAATCTATTTATAAGCTATACTATCTCTATTTATCTACCTTTATCAATCATTTATTTATAATCTATCTATCTATCTATCTATCTATCTATCTATCTATCTATTAAATATCTATCATCTATGTATCATCTCTCTCTCTCTCTCTCTCACACACACACACACACAAATATATATATCCATCCCTCCATCCATCCAATGTATCTTATAGAATCATAGAGACCTAGGGCTGGAAGGGACCTTGGAGGTCTTCTAGTCCAACCCCCTGCTCAAGCAAGAGAATCTATACCAGGGGTCTGCAACCTTAAACACTCAAAGAGCCATTTGGACCCGTTTCCCACAGAAAAGAAAACACCAGGAGCCACAAAAACCCTTGCCGTGCCTGACTGTTTCTTGAGCAGCCCCAAAATTAGCATATGTAGTTGAATTAAAGTTCTGTTTTCTTCTGAAACTTTTTTTTTTGTATTTATCCATGGTTGGCCTACCAGAAGTTGAAAAGCTCAATATATCGCGTGCCGGTGGGTGTTGCACATTGGCGGCTGTGATGCTTATTTTGAGCGACAGGGAGCCGCAGCAGAGGAATTAAAGAGCCACATGCGGCTCCAGAGCGGCAGGTTGCTGACCCCTGACCTATACCATTCCAGACAGGTGGCTCTCCAGTCTCTTCTTAAAAACCTCCAGTGATGGAGCACCCACAACTTCTGGTGGCAAGTAGTTCCACTGATTAATTGTCCTCACTGTCAGGAAGTTTCTCCTTATTGCCAGGTTGCTCCTCTCCTTTATTCATTTCCATCCGTTGTTGCTTCTTCTCCTGCCTTCTGGTGCTTTGGAGAATAAAAAGTTGACCCCCTTCTTCTTTGGGGCAGCCCCTCAAATATTGGAGGACTTCTATCATGTCCTTTCCGGTTCTCCTTTTCCCTAGAAAATAATCCCTTTTCTTAGCTTTCTTCATAGCGTCTTGATGAATCAGCAGTTCGCACAACCGATTTAAGGTAAAAACCAAATGAATTGCATTAAAGCTCATAACCAGCTTAATCCCAGGATGGCAGGGGGTCTCCGTGGATTTCTGTCCCCCTAAGATTAGACTGCTGAAATCCATTTTTGACCTGGTTTCGTTATTTTGCTGCAGAAAGCTGGCTTGTTAAGCCTCGGTGAGATCTTTTTAAGCCTATTTTCCCAGCCAAACGTTTCTTTCTCATAAATCATGGTCATAAATATTTAGTTCTGCCTGCTTCGCATTGAAAGTCAGCTCGTCTCTTGCAAGTCTGCCTTGCTTCTAATAATAAAAGAAATTCACCAAAAAAGAGTATTGGGCTGCAGAGGAGATATTTTACCCCTGCTTCGTGCAATGCACAAAGCCCACCAATCAATAATCCCCCAAAACCCACCCGCCTCTCAAACACTGAACCATGGTGGCAGCTGTTAGTAAATCCGGAGTATCTGTGCTTGTACGTGCGTTTTAGGAAAACTGTAGTCTTCCATTTATGACCAGAATTGGAACCAGAATTTCCACGGTTAAGTGAAGTGACTGTTAAGTGACTTGTCCCATGCGTTATGATCGTTTTTGCCCCAGTTGTTAAGTGAATCATGCGGCCGTTAAATGAATCCGCCTTCCCTCATTAACACTGCTTGCCAGAAACCAGCTGGGAAGGTCCCAAAAAATGATGACGTGACCCCTGGGAAACTGCAACCATTGTAAATACCTGCCGGTTACTATGCACCCCAAATTTTTGATTCCGTGACCGTTAGAATGAGCCAACCGTCACTAAGTGTGAGGCCCCTTTGTCTCTTTTTTTCAAATCGTTATAAATCGAGGACTCTCTGCATTCCAGACCATCAACCCCGCCGAAGGGCCCCCTCTTTAAAAAAAAAAAAAAAAAAAAAGCCGAAAAGTGCTCAGGATTTTAATCTACCCGCTCGCAGTAATTACTACCAGTCCAAAGGGGCCAAGGTATATACATATTTTATTTTTTAAAAAGTTTACAGTTTCTTTAATTATACACAACTATTCTGAGAGGTTATAATCCTTAGCAGAGGCATTCGCCACGGGGGGGGGGGTTCTGCCCACTCGCCACCCTCAATGCCGCCGCCATCCGCATCATCGCAATGCCAAGAAGGGAAGGGGGCAGAGGAGAATTGGGGCAGCCAAGGGGAGGGCCGGGCATCCCGTTTGACCTCTTTAAGTATTCACACAATGTACCAAATACACTCCGGGAAATTAAGCAAAAACTTGGAAAAAAAAAAAACCTGGCAATTTTTAAGGGGGCACCCACCCCACGCGCAAGAAAGCGACGTCCCAGATCCCAAACCGGAATGGTGTACGATGCGCTGACCACCCCTCGTTCCCAAATCTGAGCTGCAGGACACCCAAAGCTGAAATATTTTCCATCTGTTTCGTCTGTATTTCCACCTCGCTCTGAAAGACACCAACCAACCAACCAACCAATTCAGGAGACCTTCACTGAAGTTCTCAAACCATCCAGGAGAACTTCACTGAAGTTGTCAGGAAGGACCCAACTCTGCTCCGAACCACAAAAATACAAAATCTCCCAACTTGAATGAAAAGGGACAAGACTCGGGGTCATCTGGTCAGTGTGACCTGTGGCATCACAGTTTTTTTTTACTCGCTTTTAAGATACCTCAAGGGTGGCTTGAGAAGGTTGCTTGACAGATGAATCGGGGAAGAAGGTGAGGAGATGGATGAAAAGTTTGGTGGCCTCCAGAAAATAGTCGTTCCCCCGCCCGCCGAAGACAGGTCTAGTTTGCAATTCGAAAAGGACACGGGAAGCGTCCCAGATGGACGGCAAGACGTTCCTGAGGGATTTGTTCAGCCAATGTCAACTCAACAAGGGCGTCTGAAGTAGGACGTCAACTCCACCAACGGTTGGCGGTTTGGATGACAGTGTCATGAAATGAAGACCGTTGGTGGAGATTAAACCACCCAGAGAAAGGAAGGAACGGAGAAGGTACCAACTTGTCTCAAGATCAAGGATGGGAAGGTGACCGAGCTGAAACCTGCTCCATTTTAAGTCAAAGCTTCTGAGATGTTTCCTCACCAAATATCTCCTTTAAGCTTGTTCTCGCCAACCTTTGGCCAACTGTAATCTCTAGGTCAACTCAACGCCTACGTCAAGGGATGTCAGAAAAGGTTTGCAACGGTGTGGGTGTGTACGTGTGTGCGATACCTACGTTAAAGAACTAAATTCCAGAAAGAAGAAGGATCACCTTCAACTTTCATCTCAGCCACGAATGTTCCAAAGAGGAGATGCCCCAAAAAGGACCTTCGCGAATCAAAAAGTTGGCAAGGCTAATTTCAGGGGCCCCCCCCCAGAATTTGGTGCTGACATGGGTCATCTTTCTGTCGGAAATTTGGTTAGTTTTCGCTCCTTAATTAAAACCAGAATTGTGATTTTGCTTGGCCGGAGGTACGGGATTAAAAAAAAAAAAGGGGGGGAGGGATATTAATTTATGAGCGGTCAAAAAAATCTCAAAATATCAGACTTTATTGTTTCGAAAAAAGAGAAAAGGTTTGCCTTCGTAAAGGGAAATTAGAACACTAGCGTATTAATATATCTATCTATCTCTATATATGTACAACCTTGGGGAGAAGAATGGTTTATTTTGCTCAAAAGTGGTAGTCCTATCATGATAGATAGCTTGGCACTCAAAATCTAGAGATCATTGCACAGGTCAACCAATTAGCAGCACATTTAAGGCAGACCAAGCCCATCATGCACTCCTCCCCGCCGGCTGGGGAGGATGGGGATGGGGTGGCAATTGCAGGAGGGCACCAGGTTAGGGACAGGGAATCAAATCCACGTTTCTCAATTTGGGCCGCCTTTTAAGATGGGCGGGACTTCAACTCCCAGAATCCCCCAGGGCTGGGGAATTCTGGGAGTTGAAGTTCTGCCATCTTAAAAATTGAGAAACGCGGATTTAAAAGATCCTTCTTATCTTCCATCAAGATCCAGAGTGACAAAAACTAGCGTCTCCTATTCCAGCATCAGTTCAGCTGCTCACCGCAATCCAATTTCACTGCTTTCCACACACACACACCCGAAAAAAACATTTTCAAGGGGGAAAAAAAAAAAAAAAAAGTGACTATGAATAATTTTTGCAGGTTGTTGGGTTTTGTTCTCGCTCTGTATGCCCAAGACGCGATAAGCTCTTTTGCTTTATTCGAATGAAAATCACCGTGCCGATTCAAAATCTACTTTACAGATCTTTCCACGTGGGGAAGGAGGGAAGGAAGGAAGGAAGGAAGGGAAGGGAAGGGAAGGGAAGGGATCGCGGTTGAAGATCAGACTCGTTCCGTCAGCCCTCCCTCCCCAAAACACACACACACACACACAGACCTACGCACCCACAAACTCCCCAATTTCAAACTCTGATGGCATTTAAGAAGGAACGGGTGGAAAGGAAGGGAAGGACGCAATCTTTTTGACAGTCAACATTCTTCTTGATTCACCCATGTTCTGATGACGATACTAGAAGATGCACCAACCCCCCGAGCCCTCGACTCAACATCCTGTCCCCCCCACATCTCTAGAAATCCAAAGGAAGCAACATCCATCTCAAGGGGACATTCTTGCTAACAACCATAGACAACCATAATCATTTCTGGTCTAAGGCTCTTTCCCTCCCGTCGAAGGGGAAGGGCGGTACGGGGCCATCGGGAAGTCGATCCGTCAAGGAAAGAAGAAATTTGGAGCCTCTCGGACACCACCTTCGATATTAATCCGCCCTCCCCTTCTTCAAAAGGAGCCCCGCGTCTTGCCAAACGTGGTGGGACTTTCTCAGAACATCTGGCCAGCTCACATAGCACGGCGAAGCAGACAGCAAAGGAAAAGCAAAGTGGTGAGGAGAGAATTACTAACCAAGTGCCAGAGCATCCTTTTTTTTCCCCACCGGCTCGCGGCACTTTGGTCAAATCCACCTGGAGCACAAAACTCTTCCAGATGTTCTCCTGGAAGCTGTTTGCAGAAGTGTCAAGAGAACGAGAGTGAGTGAGTGAGTGAGTGTGTGTGTGTAGAATGCCTACTGCTGGTGGTTTGGATAAAGAGGACCAGAATGGATTGGGTTCAAGGTATTTCGAGTTGAAGAGACCACCTTACCACCCTTCGAAAGGACTGGCTCGCTTCCTCGACCCGAGACTCCAGAGGAAACCGAGACCCCAGAGGAACAAGAACGGTTTACATTTGACTTTCCACGCTGGCCTTCCAACGTTTCACACACACCTTGCCTCCCCTCCCCGGCCAACTTCAAAGAAAAAAAAAAACATTACCATCATCACCTCCATCACCAGTCTAAGCAGACAGGAAGTCCGTTTAAGGGGGAAAAAAATAATAATAAAAGAAAAAAGCATACTATACTCAGAATCACAGCTGCTTCGTAAAAAAAAAAAAATCGGACACGTCAAGAAACTCCATGCATTCAGTTGGTGGCTCTTGTTGGGGTTTTGTTTGGGTTTTTGAAAGAAAAAAAAAAAAGAATGAAAAATTTAAAAAAAAATAAGGTGAACTCCATCGAAAAAAAGGGTTTTCTAATAAGCAGCCAGGTTGGAAAAAAAAACGTAGAAGCACCGTTGGGACTTCACGGCCTTATATTTTCCCATCGATTAAATCGCACACGCCCCCCTCCACTTTCCTTCCTTCCCCCCCACCCCCCCAAAAAAATCTTCTACTTTACATTCTCAAAGTGCTGTTCCGCATTTGCATCCAAGGGTGTGTTTTGCTGTCTTTGGAACGCTTGACTTAAAAAGAAAAAAAGAAAGGAAAAAAGAAAAAACGGAGGGTGATTTAAAAAGAAAAAAAAGGGGGGGGGGAGAGAAGAGGCATTATCCAGATTCTTTCCCGAGCGAAGCAACAGATTTCGGGGGGGAGGAGGAGGAAAAGGGAGTTTGAACTCAGCTGAAATGGAATCACGAAGAGATGCCAGCATGCACCCGGGTTCATATTGCTACCAAGTGGAATGTCGGAAACGCACCGCGATGCATTTTTTTTTTTTTGAAGGGGGACAGGGGACGGGGGACGGGGACGGGGGTGTCTCTTGAGAAATGACCAAAAAAAAAATAAAAAAAAAAATCAAGATCTAAAGGGTGATATATATATATGTATATATATCTGAATGCTATTATTCATAAAAACCTTGTTTAGTAATAAAAAATTGCTTTGTTTAAATATGAATGTTATAAGTCTGCTTCTCAGCGCATGGTTAGGAAGAAGTCAAGTCTCTCGGGGGGGCGGAAAAGCAGGACGGCCGCTCCTACTACAATTCCATATCCTGGGCCTCGTCCTCTGAAAAGTCAGACATGGAGCTCTCCGAAGAGCTGTCGCCGGTGCCTTCTTCCTGCTCTTTGAGGGCTTCCTCTGTTGCATATTTCTGGATGTATTCTGGAGGAAGAGGAGGACAAGGAGATGTTAACGATCAACTCCAAGAGAGAAAAAAAAAATCCATCCATCCATCCGTTTTCTATTATCTATCTCCCAATCTCTCTTATCATCTCAATTTCTCTCTCTCTCTCTATCTACCCTATTGTGTTTTCCCGAAAATAAGACCCTGTCTTATATTTTTTTTGAACCCTGAAATAAGCGCTTGGCCTTATAGACATGCGCTCAAAAGCCTGATTGGGCTTATTATCAGGGGAGGTCTTATTTTGGGGGAAACAGGGTATCTGTCTATCAAGAAGAGCCTTGATAGTACAGTGGTCTACGCACCCTGTTATTAACACAGCTGCCTGCAATTTACTGCTGGTTCGAATCTCGCCAAGGCTCAAGGTTGACTCAGCCTTCCATCCTTTCTAAGGCAGGTAAATTGAGGACCCAGATTGTGGGGGCAATAAGCTGACTTGGTATAAATATACAAAAGGATGAAGGCTATTGCTTAACGCACTGTAAGCCGCCCTGAGTCTCCGGAGAAGGGCGGCATATAAATCAAATTAAAAAAAATAAAAATCATCTATCTATCCATCAATCCATCTATCTGTCATCTATCTATCTGTCTGTCTGTCCATCCATCCATCCATCCTCTCTCTCTCTCTCATCTAGCTATATATCCATCAAATATGGCTCATATTTGGGCTGAGCTTACTCTGCTGCCTTGCTTAGCCACTGAAATCTGGGTCTTGACAGTCGTCGTTAAGTCGAGGACTACCTGTAATTCAGTCATAAACTGAGGACCACCTGTCGATGTTTTTCCCCTAGGGGTCCTTACCTTTAATTTTCTGCTTGTATTCTTCTGGTCGGTGAAGGTACATGGCTGCGGCGTCACCATTAAGGGGGTCTATGGGGTTGGGGTAGGCCAACAACTGGGGCAGGAACGACTCAAATATATTGGTAAGATCTGAAAAAGTGGACACAAAAAGAAGCTTTAAGTTTTGACAGTTCGGAGGGTTTTGAGCAGAGGTGGCATTCAGCCAGTTCGGGCAAACCGGTAGAGTAATCACGCTGACTCTATGCTTTCCTATTTAGGTGTGTTTTGGAGGCTGGGTGTATGTGAGCAAAGGGTGCACGCGCTCACATTTTTGGTGCTGGGCAAACTGGTAGGTAAATGATGTGAATCCCACTCTGGTTTTGAGGGCACAGAAAGGGCTTGAAACATAAAGCAGAGGCGGTCACTCTTTCAAATATTTTACTGCCCCTGAAAAAAGTTGGGAGTCCTTTCTTTCTTTCTTTTTCTTTCTCTCTCTCTCTCTCTCTCTCTCTCTCTCTCTTTCTTTCTTTCTGTTTTTCTTTCTTTCTGTTTTTCCTTCTTTCTCTCTCTCTCTCTTTCTTTTTGAACCTCTTTTGGGGTTTTCCCTTCTCTTTCTCCAACTCTCTCCCTCTTCATTTGTGCTTGTATTTAATTCTATGATAATTTTTTTTAAGGGGGGGGAACCCCCACAAAAGATCTGGAATAGGGCTTATGATGTGTCCCTTCCCATCTTGAATTCCCAGGAATGGGAGGGGCAGGGGGGAAGGACAACTTTCTCCCTTTTTCTTTGCGCTTGTATTTAATTTTACAATACTTAATTTTTAAAAAAAGTGTTAAGGAAAAGAAACACACCCAAAAGATTTGAAAAACAATTTGTGGTGTCCAAAAAAAAAAGCTTCCTTTCCTTTTGGATGATCCTCATGCCTCTTTTCCCACCTCTCTCTCTTGAGTTCCCAGATGTTCTAGGATGGGTGTATATGTGTGACTCCTACTGTTTGACCCAAAGACCCCTTCTCTTGGTCTCAAATAATGTCCTGATACCCCCCTCCCCAAGAATCAAAACAGTCTGTCCTTTTATACGAGCATCTTGAATCTGACAATCCCAAATTTATCTTTAATTGCAGGGTCCTTGGTGCTCTTGGTGCAGACATTTCAATACACTGATGACATTATCTAGTTTGGTAATAAAACATCTACAAGGAAACAACCCTGGTCAAAGAGTACCAAGGACCCCACAGTCCCTCTTCCTCCCTTTCTCCTCCTCCTCCTCTTCCTCCCTCCTTCTCTTTCTTCTTCCTCCACTGATGATGTTACCTAGTTTGGTAATGAAATGATTTTTTTAAAGAAAAAAACTCACCATAGAGAGCTGTCCAAGTCTGATTAATTACATCTAGACATACGGTTCCTGACCTGGAAACAAACAAGCAAGGATAGTTGAATGACAGTTCAATGACAGTTGAACGACAAATTCAATCTTTGCCCCTGCCACATGGAAGTTAAGAGCAGTAGCTGGCCTGATCTTAGTTTAAATCCTGCTTCTAGACCAGGGGACAGAATAGAATATAACTTTATTAGAGCCTGGTGGCGCAGCAGACTAATAGCCTGTTATTAACATTCAGCTGCCTGCAATTACTGCAAGTTCGAATCTCCCCAGGCTCAAGGTCGACTCAGCCTTCCATCCTTTCTAAGGTAGGTAAAATAAGGACCCAGATTGTGGGGGCAATAAGCTGACCCCACAATAAGCAATACAATAAGCTTTGTATAAATATACAAAAGTATGAAGGCTATTGCTTAACGCACTGTAAGCCGCCCTGAGTCTCTGGAGAAGGGCGATATATATTATGGTCGACCAGCTATAGACATACAATATATTAAAAAATAATATTGACATTAATAATGGATAATAACATCCCTGTTATGAAAATACATGATCTCAAACTGTTAGTGTCACTCCCTAATTTACGTGAGTGGGAAGCCGGTAAGTATGTGAGTAAATATTTGTATTTTCCTCAAAAATTGTTATAGATGTCTCCCAAAAATTGGCACAAGTTGACAGCTATAATTCCGTAACCAATTTTTTTCGGTAGCCGGCTTTGAGTCCTGGAGGAGAAAGCCGACATAAAAGTCGACTGCCCTCCTTGGCAAGCTCTCCAGTAGACCAAGGGATGAACGTGGATTGCAGCACCGGCTGTGCAAAATATTTCTTCTATTTTGAAGCTGAAAGGCCCTCCTTGGTGGGACTGTTGCAAGACTCCTACAAGAGGCTCGAAGTCAATAATTTCTCAAGCTTGGCGAGACGGGTGGACTTCAATTCCCAGAATTCCCCAGCTGGATAAGCCACGATGAGCAATGCCAGACCTCCCATATTTCACGAGTTGGAAGTCCAGCTTAGCTCCTTAGCTTCTCCTTATTAAAGAAAAAAGTTGAGAATTCTGGTGTTTAAAATCTCTTTTAAGTCAGTGTTTCTCAATCTTGGGGAGGTGAAGATGGGTTGGATTTCAACTCCCAGAATTCCCCAGCCAGCTTAGCTGGCTGGGGAATTCTGGGAGTTGAAATCCAACCCATCTTCACCTCCCCAAGGTTGAGAAAACATTGCTTTAAGCCAATCGGGGCCAAAATTTTGAACAATACTCCCCGAGCTTGTGAATCCAAACAATTGGGGACCATTTTTGTGCCTCATTGGACATTTTGGCATAAATAACTTCAGCCCTGTAAGGTTTTAAGGCCTCTCTCTGTTGCCCCCCCCCAACCCCTCTTCCCAAAGGGGTCCCAGCCTCGCTCAACTTTGCAAGGCGATTCTTGCCACGCCAGGAAAATCTAGTGGTTTTCACGCCCGTAACGCTGGACAACAAGGATAGAGAAACCTCGAACAGCGTTCTTCCAAACGAAAAAGGTCACGGTGTAAGCCTAAGATTGAAAAATGAGGCTTGTCAAATGTTATATCTTTTCGATCCTGGTCTACGGAGTGGAGAGTTGGATCTCTGGACAGAAAGCCCCTTGAAGAGACTTAGAAACATTTGAAATGTGGATTGATGGATAGCGGTTACGTATAAACTGGCTTGATAAAATCAGAAAGGAGGAGGGGATAAGCCGCCTGGGAAAAGCCAAGGGAAATCATCAAAAGCATAAAAAAAAAAAGCAAAAGTTAGAATATTTTGGACATGGGATGTGAAAATATGGAAAAATACGGCATCCTTCACTTAATCCGGTTTCACTTCACTTAATCCGGTTTCACTTCACTTAATCCGGTTTTAATTGGGTTGTTTTAAATTTTGGGCCAAAATTTTGGGCCAAAATTATTTAATTGTTTTTTAAACTGTTTTTTAAATTTTACATGCTATATTTTATCTCAGCTGTATACCGCCCTGAGTCCCGCAGGAGAAGGGCGGTATAGAAATAAAATAAAATAAATAAATAAAATAAAATCCTCCAAGGGAAGATTGGAGGCAAAGGAGGTCCAGACAGAAGAATTTTAATGGCTTCAAAATCTAAGGGACGGGTTTGGGCAAAACTCAGGAGCACTTTTTCGTGTAGCTGTTGATAAAAATAGGATCACCAATGTCCAATGGATATGGGAGAAGGAGGAGGAGAAGAGGAAGAGGAGGAGGAGGAGGAGGAGGAGGAGGAAGAAGAAAAAGAAGAAGAAGAAGAAGTAGAAGAAGAAGAAGAAGAAGAAGAAGATGATGATGATGATGATGTGGACACATTCACGTTTCGCAAGAGCCGAGAACTCAAGGCCTGGGGTCTTTTATAAAAACCAAGGTTTTGAAGCAGAAACAACTAGCAGATTTTGAAGCGGAAACGACTAGCAAAACAACAAATTTAAAATAAAGCAGGGCGCAGTTCAGGAGAGGTTTCTATCCTAAATACCACCACACCCACTGCATTTGGATGAAAAAAACTGCACAGCTGTTCCTGAATTCCAGATGCGGGCTAGGTTGAAATTCGGGGGGCATTTACCTGTATAGCCACTGTATAAAACATGGCTAGCTGTAGGCCCAGTTTATCAGAAAGGAACCATCTCCCACCACAGCTAAGCTGCAATTTTTAAATTTTTAAAATTTTTCAATAAGGCATCTGGGGCCAAAAAGACGATGGCAGAGGAAGGGAAGCTGTTACGGCCTTGCTCGATTCCAAATTCCCCTTCGTGTCCGAGAAAGTGAAGGGAAGCCGCAGGGCACTGGAAACTGCCTTTAAATCAACTCAAGGTGAGTTAATAGGTGGTGACAGCTGTGCTCCTAGTTGGCATTTTAAAAATAACTCCTAAGCCAAGTCACTGCCGGTATCTGTCTAAGACTAGCGAGGTTTATCTGAAGCCAGGATAAGCAATGCCGGACCCCATATTTCACGAGAATGGAAGTTGGAAGACCAGCTTAGCTCCTTAGCTTTTCCTTAAAGAAAAAAGTTGAGAATTCTGGTGCTTAAAATCTCTTTTTAAGTCAGTGTTTCTCAACCATGGGGACTTTAACATGGCTGACTTCAACTCCCAGAATTCCCTTGGCTGGGGAATTCTGGGAGTTGGAAGTCCAGCCATCTTAAAATCCCCAAGGTTGAAAAAATACAGCTTTACGTTGTATTACGTTGTATGCCTCCTGTTGTAGGATTGGAGAAACGTGGGAACCAAACCTCACCCCATTCCCACCTGCAACAAAATATAATAATTTCAACTCAAACATAAGTCACTTACGCTTCGTCAATGTTGGGATGAAAAATTTTATTCATGAATCCTAAGAGGAGAGAAACACAAGGGACGTTAGAACAACTTCAAGCAAACTTTCAGCATTTGCCAAAAGGAAATATAAGAACTCAACAGTGGGAAAAATCCTCTCGAATCCTATTCTCTAAGTCAGGGGTCTCTCCCAGCTTGACCACTTTTAAGACTTGTGGGCTTCAACTCCCAGAATTCCTCAGGATAACAGAGTTGGAAGGGACCTTGGAGGTCTGCTAGTCCAACCCTCTGCTCTGGAAGGAGACCAAAAGGTTGTCCTGAAAAATTTCCAGTGTTGGAGCCCCCACAACATCTGGAGGCAAGTTGTTCTACTGGTTAATTGTTTTGCTAATTAATTAATTAATTGTTCTAACTCATGCTGGCTGAGGAATTCTGGGAGCTGAAGTCCACAAGTCTTAAAAGTTGCCATGTTTGGAGATCCTTGCTAAATGACTCTCTTACCCCCCCCCCCTTTTTTTTAAATAGCCATCATCCTTATTTCTGGAGTCAATCTATCCAAGGTTTCTCAAATCTCCAGTTTTGCAAACCACGAAATTGCAGGAAGTCCTCGATTTACAACCATTTGTTTAGCAGCGGTCTGGAGTTACGACAAAAAAGCAACTTCCAACCTGTCCTCGTACTTACGATTGCAGCATCCCCATGGTGACGTGGTCAAAATTCAGAAGCTTGGCAACCGGCATGTACTTATGACGGGTTGCGGAATCCTGGGATCATGTGATCCTTTTTTGCGACCAATCAGCCTCAGACCAGCGAAGTCAATGGGGAAAGCCAGATTTGCTTAAGAACAGTGGCAAGAAAAGTTGTAACATGGGGTGAAACTCACTTAACAACGGCTTTCCTCAGTGATGGAAATTTGGGGCTGAATTTGTGGTCGTAACTCGAGGACCACCTGTACTCAACTCTCCCCCAAAAAACTGGTGGTAGATTCCCAGAGGTGAATTGTCGGGTTAAGGAGAAACTGCTCAGAAATCAGACTCCAGCATTAATGACTGAATGTATCTAAAGAAGCTTCTTTTTTAAAAAGCAAATAAACTGAGATTTCCAAGAGCGAAGGAAGCAACACTCCAGGTGGTTGAGCCATGCACTCCTGAGGAGGCGGCCAGGCTAAGCAGATGGTCAAATATCTTGAAATTAAAACACGGGGCGAAGAGCGGGCTCAAAAGACTTGGATAGCATGGCAAGGTACCCAGATCGGATCTCTTATACCTGAATAAAAATTAAACAGAAATCTGAAATGGTTGACGCCCGTTTGGTGTAGTGGTGAAGGGGCTCGGCTAGAAAGCAGGAGACTGTGAGTTCTAGTACCGCCTTAGGCACCAAAGCTGGATGGGTGTCTTTGGGTCAATCACCAGGAGACAGTGAGTTCTAGATCAGTCTTAGGCATGGAATCTGGCTAGATGACTTTGGGCCAATCACCAGGAGACGGCGAGTTCTAGATCAGTTTTAGGCATGGAATCTGGCTAGATGACTGTGGGCCAATCACCAGGAGACGGCGAGTTCTAGATCAGTCTTAGGCATGGAATCTGGCTAGATGACTTTGGGCCAATCACCAGGAGATGGCGAGTTCTAGATCAGTCTTAGGCATGGAATCTGGCTAGATGACTTTGGGCCAATCACCAGGAGATGGCGAGTTCTAGATCAGTCTTAGGCATGGAATCTGGCTAGATGACTGTGGGCCAATCACCAGGAGACGGCGAGTTCTAGATCAGTCTTAGGCATGGAATCTGGCTAGATGACTTTGGGCCAATCACCAGGAGATGGCGAGTTCTAGATCAGTCTTAGGCATGGAATCTGGCTAGATGACTTTGGGCCAATCACCAGGAGATGGTGAGTTTTAGTCCCAATTTAGGCCCAAAAGATGGCTGGGTGACTTTAGGCCAGTCACTTTCTTATAGCCTAACCCACCTCACAAGGCTGTTGTTGTGGGAAAAGTAGGAGGAAGGAGTATTAAGTATTTTTGCCATCTAAAGTAAAAAGGCAAGATCAAAAAAATCATATAATAAACGAAGAATCCTCAGCCTTTTTTAATCGCTGTTCCCCAAGATTTGCAAGGAGCAGCAGAATCAACAGAATCAACAGAAAGAGTATCCTGATTGGTTGTCAGACTCCCAGGGAGTGGGGGTCTTAATTAGCCTTGCTGGCTGATATAATCTTCCCGGGTGCCATGTGGTGAGTTTCTGTTGCTAGATGGGTCCTATTGTGTTGCAGATGATGGTACATTGACAAAGATTGTCTGCCTCTGGCCCATTGACAAGGGGTGGGGGCAGGAAGATGGGAGCTGCTTCGTCTTTAAAACATGCTTCTCCATTTCTCATCCAGGGAAACATAATATTCTGCCTTTTTAATATTTCCCAAAATATTTCATTCTTCTAGGAAAGGGGTGGGTGCTAACTTCCTACAAAAGAGAGTGAAAATCTGGGTGCCTCTTATACTCTGAATGTAGCCCTGCCCAGCTTCTCGAACTGAGGTTTCAGAGGCTGAAAAAAGCATCAGAAACGAAGCTTCCAAACAGAGCTTCAGAAAAAAAAGCCCCCAAACAGAGCTTCAGAAAAAAAAGCCCCCAAACAGAGCTTCAGAAAAAAAAGCCTCCAAACAGAGCTTCAGAAAAAAAAGCCCCCAAACAGAGCTTCAGAAAAAAAAGCCTCCAAACAGAGCTTCAGAAAAAAAAGCCTCCAAACAGAGCTTCAGAAAAAAAAGCCTCCAAACAGAGCTTCAGAAAAAAAAGCCCCCAAACAGAGCTTCAGAAAAAAAAGCCCCCAAACAGAGCTTCAGAAAAAAAAGCCCCCAAACAGAGCTTCAGAAAAAAAAGCCCCCAAACAGAGCTTCAGAAAAAAAAGCCCCCAAACAGAGCTTCAGAAAAAAAAGCCCCCAAACAGAGCTTCAGAAAAAAAAGCCTCCAAACAGAGCCAGAAAAGAAGCCCCCAAACAGAGCTTCAGAAAAAAAAGCCCCCAAACAGAGCTTCAGAGGCTTTTTTTCTGAAGCTCTGTTTCGGAGGCTTTCAGAGGCAGGAAAAAAAGTTTTTTCTGAAACAGAGTTTCAGAAGTTTCAGAGGCAGAAAAAAAAGCAAGACACAGAACTCACAACCAAAGAAACTGTTGCTAAAATTCACCTCTGGGAACAGCTGATTGGGGGTATTCTGGGAGGCTGATCCACCCGCCAATCAGCTTTATTTTCCTCCCCCCAAAAACTAAGGTGTGTCTTATACTCTGAAAAATACGGTAAGTAAGAAAAGCAGTTTGCGTGACTCTCCCAAGCTCCCTTTTCGCTGGCAGAGGCACCCAGGGACAGTCCTTTGCTGTTTCCAGGGTGGCCCTGCGGGGCAGGTCTAAGCACCCTGAGCCGGATCCAGCCCGTGGGTCTTGAGTTTGAAACCCCTGGCTCTATAGCAGCCTTCCTCCATCTCTGCACCTGTGTGGACTTCAATTCCCAGAATGCCTCAGCTGAGCATGCTCAGAAACGCAGCCCGGCTGTCCTGATTCCAGTTCAAATGTTTTCAGGGTATGATGTGCAGGTCGTATATCTAAGCCGCTTCTTAAGCAGATGAGGAGAACTCCTTCACGTCTCTACAGATTAGGGTTCAATTTGATTGATTGAACGGGAAGGTTGTTTTATAAGCCTCTCAAACTATTTGCCAGGATTTGAATAGGTTGAATTCGAACCACAAAAGGTGCGGCGTTGGGTCAAGATGGGGAGATTTGGGCAAATTTTGGAAGTTTGCATCCTTGCAAAGCTGAAAGGTTATTTCCGAAAAAAAAAAGAGAAAAAAATGAACCAGGAGAGTGCAGGAATCCAATACAGGTAGTCCTCGACTTATGACCGCAATTGGGCCCCAATTTTCTTATTTTTTTGCCACGGTTCTCGAGCTAATCACTACGGTCATTAAACGAATCACATGGTTGTTAAGCAAATCCAGCTGAACTTGGGTTTGTCGGAAGCTGGCTGGGAAGCTGGCCACAATTGGCGATCATTCGGATCCAGGACTTTGCAACCGTCGTAAATACAGGTCGTCCTTGACTTAGGGACTACAATGGAGTTCTGAAATTTCTGTGGCTAAGCGAGACAGTTCTTAATAAGTCAATCTTGCCCTGTTTTACGAACTTTCTTCCCGCCGTCCTTAAGCGAATGGCTGTGGTTGTTAAGTTAGTCAGCTGGTTGTTAAGTGAATCTGGCTGTCCCCGCTGACTTTGCTTGTCAGGAGGTCGCAAAAGGGGACCAACGTGACCCCGGGACACTGCGACCGTCATAAGTATGAGTCAGTTGATGAGTGTCTGAATTTCCATCATGTGACCCATGGGGATGCCGCAATGGTTGTGTGAAAAGCAGTCATGAGTCACTTTTTTTAGCGCTGTTGTAACTTTGGTCATTAAACAAACCGTTGTTAAGTCGAGGACTACCTGTAGGCTGGAGACAGAAGCTACC
Organism: Arizona elegans; assembly: GCA_022577455.1. Classification (NCBI taxonomy): domain Eukaryota; kingdom Metazoa; phylum Chordata; class Lepidosauria; order Squamata; family Colubridae; genus Arizona; species Arizona elegans. The sequence goes on along the minus strand of JAKOOJ010000007.1, from coordinate 88,664,243 downwards.
CAACGATTTATACCAGACGTCTTCAAACTTGGCAGCTTTAAGACTTGTGGACATTCCCAGAATTTTCGTTGCCAAGCCAGAAATTATTCCTTTAAATCAGTGTTTTTTTTAAAAAACTTGGCAAGGTTAAGACAGGTGGACTTCCAACTCCCAGAATTCCTCAACCAACATGAAAAACACTAGTTTAGATTTTACCAGAGTATCAGAGTAGGAACGGGACCTTGAGAGGTCTTCTAGTCCAACCCCCTGCTCAGGCAGGAGACCCTATGCCATTTCAGACAAGTCTCTTTTTAAAAACCTCCAGTGATGGAGCATTTATCACTTCTGGTGGCAAGTTGTTCCGCTGGTGAATTGTCCTCACTGTCAGGAAATTCCTCCTTAATTCCAAGTTGCTTCTCTCCTTGGTTAGTTTCCATCCGTTAACGGCTTCTTGTCCTGCCTTCAGGGGCTTTGGAGAATAGCTTGACCTCTTCCTCTCTGTGGCAGCCCCTCAAATATTGGAAGATGCTCTCCTGTCTCCCCTGGTCCTTCTCTTCACTCGACTAGCCAGGCCCAGTTCCTGCAACCGTTCTTCGTATGTTTTAGCCTCCAGTCCCCGAATCATCTTCGTTACTCTTCTCTGCACTTTTTCTAGAGTTTCAACATCTCTTTTTATAGTGTGGTGACCAAAACTGGATGCAGGATTCTAGGTATAGTCTTACTAAGGCTTTGTAGAGTGGTATTAGTACCTCCCTTGATCTTGATTGTACCTCTGTTCATGCAATTTAGGATTGTGTTGGCTTTTTTGGCCGCTGCAGCACACGGCTGGCTCATATTTAAGTGATAGGCATTTTAAGAGGGTTCCTCATAAGCTGAACTATCAACTTGCTCTTGATGGGCTTTTGAATTTGTCTTAAGATGGATTTTTTTTAAAAAAAATGACAAGTTTTTCATCTCTTACCTATAGATGGGGATTTGAAAGGGTATTTGTCAGGAAGGTCCACGCGAACTTTCCACACGCCACCTTCGTACGGTGCTGAAATTTGGAAGGTTTTCAAAAAGGAAGGTTAAATTGTATATTTGACGCTTCCAAATATAAGATTATTTAATTAAGACATGCAAGACACACACTAAATTCTAACAAGGCAGGATGGGAAAAAAAAGAGCTTCCATTAGTAGTTTAGCATTATTCTTTTTATATAGAGATTTAGAAGCTGCTTGCTTCTAAATACATTCATGTAGTATTTCTCAAGTTTGGCAAATTTAAGACGGATGGACTTCAACTCCATGGCTGGCTGGGGAATTCTGGGAGTTGAAGTCCATCCGTCTTAAATTTGCCAAACTTGAGAAATATTGCACTAACTATGTATACATTGCAAATTTTAAAATTAAGAATGACTGTAAATAAATTTTAAAGCATCAAGACAGTAATACTGCATGGGAATATTAAGACAGTAACACCCTAAACACCTTATCAGCACGGCAAAGAAAATCCTAGAAAGATGGTTCTTAGATTATCAATTTTAGAAGCCCTAAAACTAGTTTATTTTTTTTTAAAAAAAACAACCCACTATTCTCTATTTTCTAAGCACTACATTTGTACTTTCTTGCTTGAGCAGGGAGTTGGACTAGATGACCTTCAAGGGCCCTTCCAATTCTTGTTATTCCATGAATCCATCTCCATTTAATTTTTGTTCCCTTCTTCTTAAATTTTGTTGCTTTGAAACCTGCTGTGAAAGAATCTAATAGGCCACTAGTGCCATGTGTGTGTGTGTCGATAGATAGATAGATAGATAGATAGATAGATAGATAGATAGAGTAGGTAGGTAGGTAGGTAGGTAGATAGATAGATAGATAGATAGATAGATAGATAGATAGATAGATAGAGTAGGTAGGTAGGTAGGTAGATAGATGGATGGATGGATAAACAGACAGACAGAGGTAGGTGGGTAAGGATAGATAATTAGACAGATATAGAGAAATAATAGATGATTGATAGATAGATGATAGATACGGTCGGTCGGTAGGTAGGTAGAGAGAGAGAGAGAGAAGGTAGGTATGTAGGTAGACAGACAGACAGACAGATAGATGGGTAGGGATAGATAGACAGATATAGAGAAATAATAGGTGACTGATAGATTATACAATCGGTAGGTAAGTAGGTATAGATATAGATGATAGATAAGGTAGGTAGGTAGATAGATATAGATGGATGGACAAACAGACAGATAGAGATAGGTGGGTAGGAATGGTTAGACAGACAGATATAGAGAAATAATAGGTGATTGATAGTCAGATGATACAATCGGTAGGTAGGTAGGTATAGATATAGATGATAGATAAAATGGATAGGTAGGTAGGTAGGTAGGTAGGTAGGTAGATAGATAGATAGATAGATAGATAGATAGATAGAAAAGCTATGCCCTCTTTCCACTTGCATTCGAGGAAGCTTTTGCAAAAAGTTTATATATGTATGTATGTAAACTTTTTTATTTGCTTCTTCAAATGCAAGTGAAAAGAGGGCATAGCTTAATAAGAAAATAAGGGTTTTCTATGGCGAAGATCACAGGACCATTTCCAGTAAAACTAGATTTCCAAGGTTGCAGAACACCTGGGTTCAAGAATTTTGACAGCTACTGGCAGCCAGAGAAGGCAATGCCGACTTAAAGGGATTTGAGGCTTAACTAACCCAGTATAAAATATCTCCTGGGTCTTAAAAGGCAGAGGGAACCTGGGCATTAATCATCTCCCCAAATTATCTCTTATTTTTCCCAATTCTTGCCTCCACCCCCACCCCCCACCCCAAGAGATCAATCAGCAAGAAAAAGGGTTTCCTTCCAACATCTTTACGTGACTCAGGGGTATACCTACTTCCTTGTGGTCCATAAAACTTCACTACAAATTCGTTGAGTCCTCCTAGGATTGTGACTTCGTGTTTGCTCTCAATACTGGAGGCGTCGGAGTCAAGGAAAACGTTGGCAGCGCAGATAAATTAAGAAACCTGCTCACTTAAGAAAAGTCCAGGAACGGAATTCATTCAGATACTACTGAGTCAGCTTGAAATAATTACTGAAATCCAGTAATATTTTAAAATATCTATCTGTCTGTCTGTCTATCTGTCTAAAATATTTCTAGTTCAGGACTGAACTGTGAAGTCCTTGGTGCTCTTTGAGCTTGACTGTTTTCTTGAACACATTTCATTACCAAACTAGGTAACATCATCAGTGTAAGAAAGGAGTAGGGTTTGCTCTCTGTATATCGTATTATCTATCTCTCTATTTCTATCTCTCTATTTTTCTATATCATATTATCTATCTAATCATATTATCTATCGATCTATCTTATCTATCTGTATCAAACTATCTACCGTGTTTCCCCGAAAATAAGACCCTGTCTTAATATTTTTTTGAACCCTGAAATAAGCGCTTGACCTTATTGCCATGCGCTCAAAAGCCTAATTGGGCTTATTATCAGGGGTCTTATTTGGGGGGAAACAAGGTATCATCTATCTATCTATCTATCTATCTATCTATCTATCTATCTATCTATCTATCTATGTCTGTCTGTCTGTCTGTCTAGTATCTATCTATCTATCTATCTATCTATCTATCTATCTATCTATCTATCTATCTATATCTATCTATTTCTTCTATATCCATCCATCCATCCATCCATCCAGTCAGTCAGTCAGTCAGCCAGTCAGTCTGTCTATCTATCTATATTTTATTATCTATCTATATCATATTTTCTATCTGTCTGTCTATCTGTCCATCATTTATCATCTTTGGGGCCAGAGTCAGACCGTACTTAGTGACTGAAAAACAACAACAGGTCAGGTTGAGAATTCCACCCAGAGAACATCTCTAAACTTTTCTTCTAAGATGGAGAAGTCTTGTGTCTCTTCAACTATAGCATCTCATCCTGGAACCGATGCCAAGGGAGGAAATTGCTGCTGTAACTTCTCCAAGACTTGGTGGGGGCAGATCATAAGCTTGAGTGAGTCACAGGAGAAGACAAAGAGTTGGAGGGTTGGCAGACCTCTGGCAACCAGATCGGATGCCTCACTGTGGCTCATGGGTTTTCTGAGACATGGGACACCGCCCAGTCTTTTCTCAAAGCCAGGAGAAATATGTTGGCATGTTTATCTGATGAAACCTACCCTTTCATTTCATCAAGAGGAGGGCCATCGCAAGGAGAGATGGGAGAGTCAGAAAAAAAAGTCAGAATCCATGAAACTTCCATTTGCAGAAGAAATGCTCAGAAGAAGCCAACCGGGGAAGACTTCCCTAAGCAAGATGAAGGGGGGAAAAGGACATGGAGGAGAAGTGATAGAGGAGAATGAAGAAGGCAGAGTAGTCCTACGGAAGACTCAACCAGGGTCCAGAAACCCCGGAGCAAAATGGCAAAAAACAAACAAACCCCACAGTCATTGGAAATGGGTCATCAAGGGGAAGAACATCAGTTTCCCATCAAACTCACAATCCTTCCTAACTCTCAAATCACGGCTTGGAAATTACCAAGCAATAATAAAAGAGACAATTTGGCCTTGTTCACACAGTCTAGAGATCAATGTTTCTCAAATTTGGCAACTTCCAAGAGGGAGACGCTTCAACTCCCAGAATTCCCCAGCCAACGTGCCCATTGGGGAATTCTGGGGATTGAAGGTAAAACATCTTAAAGCATGCTGGCTGAGGAATTCTGGGAGTTGAAGGCCATATCTTAAAGTATGCTGGCTGAGGAATTCTGGGAGTTGAAGGCCATATATCTTAAAGTATTAACTGAGGAATTCTGGGAGTTGAAGGCCATACATTGTAAAGCATTCTGGCTGGGGAATTCTGGGAGTTGAAGGCCATATATCTTAAAGCATTAACTGACGAATTCTGGGGATTGAAGGCCATATCTTAAAGTATGCTGGCTGGGGAATTCTGGGAGTTGAAGGCCATATATCTTAAAGTATGCTGGCTGGGGAATTCTGGGAGTTGAAGGCCATATATCTTAAAACATTAACTGAGGAATTCTGGAAGTTGAAGTCCATACATTGTAAAGCATTGAAGTCCATACATTGTAAAGCATTCTGGCTGGGGAATTCTGGGAGTTAAGTCCCAGGTATTTTGGGAATTGAAGTCCACCCCTCTTAAAACTTCCTGCCTGGGGAATTCTGGGAGTCGAAGTCCAGCCATTTTAAAGCCCTCTGGCTGTAGTAGAATTGTGGGAGATCTCAAAGTTACCAAAGTTGAAAAACACTGTTATAGTACAGTAAATAAGTCCGGTAAATTGAATTTGGCATTCTACCCTGGATTGGAGGTGATATATTGGACAACTGCAGAAAAGCTAAGATGACATGCAGTATTGCTCTCTGAAGGGTGCAGATTCCAGCAATTCAAAGGGTCCTGGCTCGCTTCCAAATATTTGGAAGCAATTCCAAATATTTTAAGAAGCTCCACCTGCTGTTTATTTCCTACCTGATATTCGTTCTCCTAGGGCCTCCCTATTCATTTTCCCCAACCGATATTCCTCTTCTATTTCAGCAAACCATTCGCTGCCCGATAAAAAAGAGTTTTTCTTCTGCAAGAGCTATCAGACTTCGCAGAGATCATGCAGAAAAACTGAACCGGAAAATACAAAAGCATTTGCAAATCTCTCTCTCTCTCTCTCTCTCTCTCTCCCCCCCCCCCATTACCCACAGGAAAAAGTGATGTAAAAGCCCAGTTACAAAAAAAAGAAAGAAAGAAAGAAAGAAAAACAAGCTTGTGAGTCTAAAATATTCCTTTGGCCTCAAATAACCTGCTGAAAGAAACATCTCCCGAAGCTCGGATTGTGCCAAATCTGAAACTGGGCTCTAGACAATAGATGTGTTATTTTCAGAGAGGGCAGCTGCTGATTTCAGTTTTCTTGAGACAATTTGGGAGGGGGGGGAGGAGGATAATGCAGAAGTGCCCCCCCGCTTTTTTTTAAAGTGCTGTAAAAGACTGGTCCAAACTGGCTTTCAAGGACAGGATTGAAAACAACAAAAGGCAAAAAAAAACAACAACTAACTAAACTCTCTTTTTATCCCTAAAGTTCTTCATAGAAATGGAAACAGCGATTTTAACCTGGATCAGAATGAGCAAACCCCTTCCAGCATTGATAATGTTACCTAGCTGGGTCATGAAATGTCTGCTAAAACAGGGGTCTCCAACCTTGGCAACTTTAAGCCTGGTGGACTTCAACTCCCAGAATTCCCCAGCCAGTCCGCCAGGCTTAAAGTTGCCAAGGTTGGAGACCCCTGTGCTAGAAAACTACCACACTCAGACAGCACCATGGACCTCACAGTCTTCCTCCTCCTCCCCCTCTCCTTCTTTTCTCCAACTTCCCTTCCCTTCAAGCACTGATGATGTTACCTAGTTGGGTCATGAGACGTCTACAAAAAAAAAAAAAACAAGTAAGTTCAGAGAGCACCAAGGACCCCACAACTCCTCCTCCTCTTCCCTTCTTCCTCCACTTCATCCCATGTTCCTTTTCCTCTCCTCCCCACTAACAAATCCCTTTCCCTTCCAGCGCTGATGACGTTATCTAGTTGGGCCATGAAAAGGTCTGCAAGAAAACAACCGAGCTCAAACAGAACACCAAGGACCCTACAATTTTCCTCCTCCGAACAGAAACACCGCAGCTCTTTGGGGTTCTTTCCTCAGCTATCAGTCAGAAATCCCCCCAAAAATACCAATGGGCACCAACAACATTGCTATTCCGATTTCTTTCCGTTCAGACAAAAATGTCAGGCTTTTAACTTTTAGTTTAATTGAACTCTGATGCAGTGATTTTAATCAGCGCTTGTCCCGCACCCACGATTTCAAAACCAACATCCAGCTGGCAAGGCAGCGTAGCTTGGAAGCTGCATCTCACATTAAGACGTTCGAAGAGAAAAGATCAGTCGGAATAGAGCTGGAAGGGACCTTGGGAGGTCCTCTAGTCCAACCCTCTGCTCAAACAGGAGACCTTATACCATTCTGGATAAATGGTTGTCCAGTCTCTTCTTAAAAACCTCCAGTGATGAAGCAACCACAACTTCTGGAGGCAAGGAGTTCCACTGGTTAATTGTTCTCAGTGTTAGGAAATTTCTCCTTAGTTCTAGGTTGCTTCTCTCCTTGATTAGTTTCCATCTGTTGCTTCTTCTCCTGCCTTCAGGTGCTTTGGAGAAGAGGTGGAAACCCCCCCCCCACACTTCTTTGTGGCAGCCCCTCAAATACTGGAAGACTGCCGTAATGTCACCCCTAGTCCTTCTTTTCTCTAGACTGGCCAAACCCAAATCCTACAATCGTTCTTCGTATGTTTTTAGTCTCCAGGCCTTTCGTTGTCCCTAGTTGCTCTTCTCTGCACTTTTTCCAAAGTCTCCACATCCTTTTTTGTAAATGTGGTGAGATCTTGCAGACCCACCAAAAGTCTAACAGAAACACAGAAAACTGACAGCAGAAAATCGCCTAGTACACGGGTACCTCGGTACTCCATTGCTGAGCCGGTCAGGATCAAACTGCCAAATTGCAGGCAGCATAAGTAGCCTGCAGTACTTCAGTCTCACCACTGATCCATCATGGCCCTTCCTTCCTTCCTTCCTTCCTTCCTTCCTTCCTTCCTTCCTTCCTTCCTTTGAAGCCCCCTCTAAGCGGTTTACAGAGTCAGCCTTTTGCCCCCAACAATGTAGGTCCTCATTTTACCGACCTCAGAAGGATGGAAGGCTGAGTCGACCTTGAGCCTGGTGGGATTTGAACTGCAGCTAGCGGTCAGCTGGAGTAGCCTGCAGTACTGCACTCTAACCACCGTGCCACCTCTTTATGTTGTTGCGGTACTCGGTCTTTGTTTAGTACAGGTAGTCCTCGACTTACAACAGTTCATTTAGCAACCGTTTGGAGTCACAACAGCACTGGAAAAAGTGACTTACGACCATTTTTCACACTTTATGACCGTTGCGGCATCCCCATGTTCACGTGATCAAAATTCAGACACCTGGCAACTGACTCCTATTTGCATTGTCTCGGGATCACAGGATCCTCTTTTGTGACCTTCCGATAAGCCAAGTCAATGGGGGAAGCCAGGTTCACTTAACAACCGGGTTACTAACTTATCCACTGCGGTGATTCACTTAAAGAAAAGATCAGTCGGAATAGAGCTGGAAGGGACCTTGGGTGGCAAGAAAGGCTGTAAAACGGGGCCAAATTCACTTAACAACTGTTTCACTTAGCATCAGAAACGTTGGGCTCAATTCGACTTACAACGGTTCATTTAGTCACCGTTCGAAATTGCGACGTCCCTGAAAAAAGTGACTTAACGACCGTTTTTCACACGACCGTTGCGGCTTTCCCACAGTCACATGATCAAAATGCAGATGTTCGGCAACTGACTCACATTTATGACGGTTGCAGTGGTCTCTGAGTCGCATGATCCCCTTTTGAGACTTTCTGACAAGCCAAGTCGAAGGGGAAGGCGGATTCATTTAACGACCGGGTTACTAACTTATCCACTCCAGTGATTCACTTAACAACTCTGGCAAGAAAAGTAGAGCAAACTTAACCAATGTTTCACTTAACAACCAAAAATTTGGCATCCATTATGGTCGTAAGTCAAGGACTACCTGCGTTTGCAGCTCAAAACAGCAAAGCCTTGGCCCAGCCCTGGCCGATTTTATTCAATTCAAACCCTTGTTGTCAACGCACAACATGCGTGCAATGAATTATCCAATCCTTCCGATCTAAAAGGCCGATTTCGGTTGTGGCTAATTGCTTATGCAAAATGTCCTTTTCACCACCACAATGAATCCCACAAAACAGATTTTTCCATAAGACACCACAACAGCAAGACGCACACGCCCTGCGGCAGGATGACAAATCTGGCCGTGCTGGCGTTGTCTGTGGCTCCCCGTCTACGAGTTAAACAAAACCAGTAGGCCCAGTTCAAATATCCTAAGATTAATTCAAAGGGAATTAAAGTCCAGCTGGAAGCCAGAGCTGGAACTTCTCCAGATACCTTGTGGCCCAGAAACGGGACACGGATTCCTAAAATTGTGAAATGTTTATTCAGGCTGGTGCAACCCTGGCAGTTTCCAGAAGGAAGTATGGCTTCAGGTTGGATGAACAACTATTTATGCTGCCGTATCGAAGGGAAAAACAGGAAGTCTGAATAATTAAGATGAGGTTTGCAGCCAGGTTCCCGCGGGCTTTTCCCTTTGCTGTTCCAATTTAAGCCCTGCACTTAAAAATTATATTTTGCTAACCCTGGAAAAATTCCCTGCGTCTCTCTTGCTCCATATTTGGCCATTTAAAGATGTATGGACTTCAACTCCCAGAATTCCCCAGCCAGCTTATTTAGATGGGTGGACTTCCAACATACTAGCTGGGGAATTCTGGGAGTTCGAAGTCCACTTCTCTTAAAGTTGCTATCCATTTTCTAAGGCAGTATGGCCTAATCTTGGCTATTTTTTAGAGGAGTGGACTTCAACTCCCAGAATTCCTCAGCCACAGCATGTGGAAGTCCACTCATCTTAAAAAGGCTGGCTGAGGAATTCTGGGAGTTGAAGTCCACCCTTCTTAAAGTCGCTATCCACTTTCTAAGTCGGTCTGGTCTCAATCTTGGCAACTTTTAGGAGCAGTGCACTTCAACTCCCAGAATTCCCTGGCCACTCTTTAAAAATAGGGGGACTTCAACATGCTGGCTGGGGGAACTCTGGGAGTTGAAGTCCACTCCTCTTAAAGTTTCTATCCACTTTCTAAGTCGGTGTGGACCAATTTTGGCTACTTTAAGAAGGGTGGACTTCAACTCCCAGAATTCCCTGGCCACCCTTTAAAGATGGACGGACTTCAACATGCTGGCTGGGGGAATTCTGGGAGTTGAAGTCCACCCCTCTTAAAGTTGCTGTACACTTTCTAAGTTGGTATGGACCAATTTTGGTTACTTTAAGAGGGGTGCACTTCGATTCCCAGAATTCCCTGGCCACCCTTTAAAAATAGGGGGACTTCAACATGCTGGCTGGGGGAATTGAAGTCCATCCCTCTTAAAGTTGCTATCCACTTTCTAAGTCAGTCTGGTCTCAATCTTGGCAACTTTTTAGGAGCAGTGCACTTCAACTCCCAGAATTCCCTGGCCACTCTTTAAAAATAGGGGGACTTCAACATGCTGGCTGGGGGAACTCTGGGAGTTGAAGTCCACCCCTCTTAAAAAGTTGCCAACATCGGATCACGCTGACTTGGAAATTGGACAGATTCAGGTTTGTTGTTTCTTCTTCTTTTACAAACAGCCTTGTACCGATGGGAGAATTAGCACGCACGTTGCCTGTACAAGCGGCTTTTTATGGAAACACCCGGGTGGATGATCTCTCCTTATTCTAAGCAAAGCACAGTTTGTTCAAGGCGGCAGCAAAGGTTGACAGCCAGAGTGAAACTATATCTTAAAACCCACCCACCCACCCACCCCTGGCAATATTTCTTCCCCAAAGAAACGTTAACTGAAGTTAAAATGAGATTACAGTTAAGGATGTGGTAGCCACTGGCCTCTGTATTTTGAGCTCAGCTCGTGTATCTAGGAAGCAACAGTGTGATCACAAATGATCCAGATCCCATGTGGGGACATTCTAGAAAGAGGGCAGGGAAGAGCAACAAAGATGATTTTAGGGGGCTGTAGGCTAAAACACATAAAGAACAGTTGCTGGAATTGGATATGTCTAGTTTGATGAAAAGAAGGACTAAGGGTGACATGATAGCAGTCTTCCAATATTTGAGGGGATGCCCCCAAAAAGAGGGAGTCAAGCTGTTCTCCAAAGCATTTGTAGGACAAGAAGCCACAGATGGAAACTGATCAAGGAGAGAAGTAACCTAGAACTAAGGAGGAATTTCCTGATGGTGAGAACAATGAATCAGTGGAACTACTTGCCACCAGAAGTTGTGGGTACTCCAACACTGGAAGTTTTAAAGAAGAGATTGGACAACCATTTGTCTGAAATCGTATAGGGTTTCCTGCCTGAGCAGGGGGTTGGACTACAAGACCTCCAAGGTCCCTTCCGACTCTGTTACTCTCTTCTATTTCCAGGATCAGAACAAGCCAACTTGTCAAATAACTCAGTGGAACGTCTGACTTCCTGCTGGCTTCCCCAATGACAACTTGACCAACGACCGCAATGGAGCCCAAAATTAATCTGGCTAACTGACACATTGGTTAAGTGAGTTCCACCCCCACCCCATGTTATGACTTTTCCCGTCACGTCTGTTAACCGAATACACTCTCAAAACCATTAAAAAAATAAGAATATTTTGGACATGGAATAGAATATTTTGGACATGGGATGCGACACGCGGAAAAATACGGCATCCTTCACTTAATCCTCCAGGGAAAGATTGAAGGCAAAGGAGGTCCAGGCAGAAGAGCAACCTTAATGGCTTCAAAATCTAAGAGACCAGTTTGGAGAAAACTCAGCAGCACTTTTTCGTGCAGCTGTTGACAAAAATAGGATCGCCAACGTCCGATGACGGATATGGCACAAGAAGAAGTGTGTGATATATATATATATATATGTATATATATATTGTAGTCAAACAAAAGCACAGGAAATGGTTTATGACAGTTGCCTCATGTCATAAAATGATTTGTGATAAGGTTTGTGCCATGTAATGTTCCATAAATTTGTCACACAATGTAATGTTTCACTAAGCTAAAAGTTGTGGGAATGAGTATTTAAGTCAGATACTACATAGATCGGAGGTGGGGAATGATGGGCCTTTTATGACTGGAGGACTTCAACTCCCAGAATTCCTGAGCCAGCCATGCTGGCTCAGGAATTCTGGGAGTTGAAGTCCGTCAGTCATAAAAGGCCCATCGTTCCCCACCTCTGATATAGAAAAGAGCACCAGTGAATACTTAGCTCTTTTACTACTGTTAGTCCTTGACTTACGACCATTCATTTAGTGACCGTTCGAAGCGAGAACAGCACTGAGAAACCTACGATGGTTTTTCACACTTAACGACCAACGCAAAATGCCGAGGCTTGGCAACTGGCTTGTATTTACGGCGGCTGCACTTTCCACGGGCCGTGTGGCAGACAAAGGGGTAAGCCAGATTCGTTTAATGACCCAAACGATTTGCTTAACAACCTGTGGCGAGAACGGTGGTAAAATGGGGGCAAAACTCACTGAACAATTGTCTCGCTTAGCAACGGAAATTTGGCGCTCAATGCTGGTCGTAGCTTGGAAGAGTATACCTCTACAACGGTGGAATGCAATGCGGTCTCCATAGAGCCGGAGCTATTCCAATCTGGATGGCGTAACCATGATGTAAACAAAGCTTGTTGTTGTTTTTTTTAAAAAAATCAGTTTACTTGCTGGCCAAACAGGTTTTTCTGGCTTCGGAGGGACATGGAGACGGGAGTGGAAACTTTTGCAAAACTCATTTTAGCAACACGGAGTTCAGAGAGGGCGAGTACACCATCACCGTTGCTAAGTTTTCAATATCCTTTCCAGTGGAAGGAATCTTTAACCCAGGCCATCCTCGACTTAGAACAGTTCATTGAGTGACCATTCAGCGTTACGCCGTCGCTGAAAAAAGCGACATTCTCAGGATTTCTGTCATATCCTCGTCACTGAAGTTCCAAAACAGAGGTTCAGCTAAGAAAACTCAGTTCCTGATGGGACAAGGGTTAAAAATCCCGCCCCCCCCCACGCACAAAATAAACTACATAACCCATCTCTCCGGCCCTGCGCAGGAAGACGCTTCGCAAAGAGATCCAGAAATTTTGTTATTTTAAAAACAAAAAAATCGAGACGCTTCCTATCCAGGTTAGTTCCGTGCCAAGAGGGAAAGAACTAATATTACTGGATTTTTTTTTTTAAAAAAATAGGATTGCAATTTTAATACAGATTGTCCTGCACTTATAATCATCCGTTTAGTGACCATTCGAAGTTACAATGGCAGTGTGGGGGGGGGGAAGTGACTTATGACCGTTTTTCACGTTTACGACTGTTGCAGTGTCCCCAGGGTCATGTGATCCAAATTCGGACTCTTGGCAACTGTCTCGTATTTATGACGGTTGCAGTGTCCTCGGGGGTGGGGGTGGGGTGGTCACGTGACCCTGTTTTGCGACCTTCTGACAAGCGAAGAAAGATTCACTTAACAACCGTCCCTGAAGGTCTGTGGCAAGAAAGGCTGTAAAATGGAGGAAAATTCAGTTAACCGTCTCGTTTAGCAACATAAATGTTGGGCTCCATTGTGGTCGTTAAGCTGAGGACTTGCCTGTCACCATAAGGTTGGCTTCCGCTCTTTGCTTGGCCCCTCTAGACTGGACAAACTTTCTAAGGTTTTCCCCCTTGCCAACCTGAAATGCAATTCACCCCCGAAATCAGCATTAACTGAAAAAAACAAATTGTCTATGAAGATTCTCAAGTCATCCAAGTTATCCCAAATGTGTTTTTTTCGAGAGGCAATTTGGACTTTCTTGGTTTTTCTTTTGAAGACGTTTCGCTTCTCATCCAAGGAGCTTCTTCAGCTCTTCCATTCCCCACTAATCCAGTCAGAGTTGAGGAAGCTTTAACAGATTAACAGAGTCGGAAGGGATCTCGTAGGGTCATCTAGTCCACCCCGTCCAAGCAGGAGACCCTACACCGTTTCTGACAGAGGGCAGTCCAGTCCCTTCTTGAAAGCCTCCAGGGATGAAGCTCCCACAACGTCTGAATAACAGAATAATAACAGAATAACAGAGTTGGAAAGGACCTTGGAGGTCATCTAGTCCAACCCCCCCACCCAAGCAGGAGACCCCACACCATTTCTGATAGATGGCAGTCCAGTCTCTTCTTGAAAGCTTCCTATGATGAAGCTCCCACAACTTCTGAAGGCAACTTCTGTTCCATGGGTTGATTGTTCTCACTGTCAGAAAATTTCTCCTTATTTCCAGGTTGAATCTGTCCTTGATCAGTTTCCTTGTCTGGCTTTTGGGGGCCTTGGAAAATAGCTCGACCCCCTTCCTCCTCTCTGTGGCAGCCCCTCAAATATTGGAAGATGCTATCCTGTCTCCCCTGGTCCTTCTCTTCACTGGACTAGCCATGCCCAGTTCCTGCAACCATTCGTCATATGTTTTAGCCTCCAGTCCCCTCATCATCCTGGTTGCTCTTCTCTGTACTTTTTATAGCTTCTTGGATGGGAAGCGAAATGTCTTCAAAGAAAAAAAAAAATACCCAGAAAGTCCTCTTGAAAAAAAGCACCACGGCCTGGATAACTTGAGAATCTCCCTAGATATTTCCCTCAATCACACTTTGCAGCTTCCGATATCATTTTCTGTGGGAATAAATCAGAACTTCAGTTAGAACTGAAGAAGCTTTTTGGAGGAGAAGCAAAACGTCTTCACAAAGAGGGGAAAAAAAAAACACCCGAGAAAGTCCAGTTGCCTCTTGAAACAAAACAAAACAAAAAATAAAAATAGCACCTTTGGGACAACTGAAAAACAAGCTTGTAGAGGAAGTCTAAGGAACAGCACCGTCATGCCTGAAGCAGCCATGAATAACCCAGAAGAGAATGAAAAGAATGAGCGACGTTTTGCCAGCACGACCGATCGACGGTGCCAACAAACCGGGAAGAATGCCAGGCGTTGAGAAAAGGACAATACAGGGAGTCCTCAACTTACAACCGTTCGTTTAGTGACCCTTTGAAGTTTCAACGGCACTGAAAAATGTGACTTAGGACCGCTGTTCACACTTACGACCGTTCCAGCGGTCACGCGATCAAAATTCAGAAGTTTGGCAACTGACTCGTATTTTTATGACGGTTGCCCTGTGATCCCCTTTTTGCGACCTTCCGATGAGCAAAGTCAATGGGGAAAGCCGGATTCACTTAACGACCCTGTCACTGCACCGATGCACTTAACAACAGGGACAAGGAAGGTCGTAAAATGGGGCGAAACTCACTCGAGCAAATGTCTCGCTTAGCAACAGAAATGCTGGGACTAGACTGTGGCCGTTAAGTCGAGGACGACCTGTATTGACGACCTTGTTGCAGAGTCCTGGGTTCAAATGCTTGCCAATTGCGGCCTTCAGACAAGCTAAGCTGGATTTGTTTAACCACCACGTGATTCGTTTAACCACCAGGCAGGACCTTTTCTCCAAACCACCTGAAGGCAGGAGAAGCAGCAACAGATGGAAACGGATCAAGGAGAGAAGCAACCTGGAACTAAGGAGAAAATTCCTGACGGTGAGAACAGTTCACCGGCGGAACTACTTGCCACCAGAAGTTGCAGGTGTTCCATTACTGGAGATTTTAAAGAAGAGACTGGACAGCCATTTGTCTGAAATGTTTTAGGGTCTCCTGCCTGAGCAGGGGGTTGGACTAGAAGACCTCCAAGGTCCCTTCCAACTCTGTTTATTCTGCTATCTGCTTCTTAAACCAGGGGTCTCCAACCTTGGCAACTTTAAGCCTGGTGGACTTCAACTCCCAGAATTCTTTGCTGGCTGGGGAATTCTGGGAGTTGAAGTCCGCCAGGCTTAAAGTTGCCAAGGTTGGAGACCCTTGCCTTAAACCAAGCACCAGAAGTAATGTTCATTAATGCAGCTGAAGGTATCATTTTTGGTAGAACCAAGGGCGTTGACCAATGAACCCCACAAGGGGCACCGGTGCCAATCCTTTCCAAAAGGACTCCCTTGGGGAAACTAAGTCTGGGCAAGGAGGTTCTTTCCCCTTGCCACCTGCCGAACCAACACAATGAGGCAGGAAGCTGGCAGCAAATGAGACAAAGCTGCCAGTCCCTCTGAAGGTTACCGGACATCCAAGGTCAACCCATGAATGCCAGGATCGGGCCTCCTCCTTCCCCTTCCTCCTGGGTAGACCTACGACGGGGTGGGGGTGGGTGGGGGGGTGAGGAAGCAGGAATGTTTTCACTGAGCCATTCTTGGGCAGGAAGCCAAGCCTCTGTGCCCAACTTAAAATGTTTCCTACCAGGTGAACTTCCCTTCCTACCCGAGGAACGTCTCTCCTTCAACCGACGTTATCTACCAAGCTTTGGGGGGGTCAACAGAATGGAAATAATTTTCTACTCTGGCCTCCTGAATTTGTTTGCTTTCCAGTCTAGCCTACGGGTGGGGAGATTTCCCGTCCAATATTAACCAGGAAGGAGGCTACTTGACGTGTCGCAGTTAGTAAGGTCAACTCAGTACATACAAGTAGGTGGGCATTCACTTGGCTTCAAGGCAAAGGAGTTAATCCCTGAGTCTTCGGAGAAAGGCGGCATATAAATTGAAATAAATAAATAAATAATAATAATAAAAAACATTATTATTTATTTATAAATAATAATACTTAATAAATATTATTAATAAATAATAAATAAATAAAGCAGCAAGAAAAAATCGCAAAGTACCGGGACTTGTAAATTGAAGTTGAGCGACTGTGGAAAAAGAAATTGTGTGTTGTCCCGATTGTTAATTGGAGCCCTCGGAGCAATACCCAAAGGGCTACCCCGCTATTTAGAAATTCTAAATTTGCCGGACTTGAACATTTTGACTCTCCAAAAAACCACCTTACTCGGAACAGCTTACATCCTCCGACGATACCTTAATAGTTCCTAGGTCCTTTGTTAGGACTCGAGCTGCTGAGCTATTAACCAGCCTCAAAGGCTGTGAATCTCACTAAAGATTAACCAATTAATAATAATAATAATAATAATAATAATAATAATAATAATAATAATAATAATAATAATAATAATCTCTCTCCCTCTCTCCCTCCCACCCCCCTTACTGGATCATCTCTGGCTGGTTTTTTTTATCAAACTTGGTTAACGTCTAGAGATGGGGACTTCAACTCCCAGAATTCCCCAACCAGCAATGCTAACCCAGGATGAATCCAAAGAGAGGCCACAGGGGACAATCTAGGTCAAGTTGAAGCCCACACATTCAAGGTCCCAAGCACTGATGATGTTATCTAGTTGGGTGATTAAATGTCTGCAAGAAAACAACCAAGCTCAGAGAGCACCAAGCATCCTCTTTCTCATTTCCTCCTTCCTTCCTTCCTTCCTCCCCTTTATTCCTTTTCCTTTCTCTTCTTCCTCCTTTCCACAAGCGCCATTCCTTTTTAACCCTGATGATGTTCCCTAGTTTGGTCATAAGATGCCTGCAAGAAAACAACCAAGCTCAGAGAGCACCAAGCATCCTCCTTCTCATTTCCTTCCTTCCTTCCTTCCTTCCTTCCTTCCTTCCTTCCTTCCTTCCTTCCTTCCTTCCTTCCTCTCTCCCTCCCTCCCCTTCATTCCTCCTCCTTTCTCTTCTTCCTACTCTCCACAAACCCCATTCCCTTTTAACCCTGATGATGTTCCCTAGTTCGGTCATGAAACGTCTGTAAGAAAACCACCAAGCTCAGAGATCACCAAGGACCCCCACAGTTCTCGCTTCCTTCCCCTCCTCCCAAACCCTTCCAGCGCTGATGATGTTACCTAGTTGGGTCATGAAACGTCTGTAAGAAAACCATCAAGAGATCACCAGCCACGAAACCTCTGAACCTCAGAGAGGTTCAGCCACAAAATCTCAGTTCCTGATTGGGGAGTGTTAAAAATACACACACACACCCAAAAAAACCCCTACGAGACCCATCTCTTCGGTCCTGTGCAGGAAGATACTTCACAAAGAGGTCTAGAAATTTTGTAATTTTAAAAACAAAAACTGAGACTTTTCCTCGCCTGGCTAGTTCCATGCTAAGAGGAAAAGAAGTAATATTACTGGATTTAAAAAAAAAAAAAAGGTTTACAATTTTAATACAGGCAGTGCTGCACTTATAACCATTCGTTTAGTGACCATTTGAAGTTACAAAGGTGCTGAAAAAAGTGACTTATGACCGTTGTTCACACTTATGACCGTTGCAGCGTCCCCATGGTCACGTGATTAAAATTTGGACGCTTTGTAACTGGATAGTATTTATGTCGGTTGCTTGTCCGGGGGTCATGTGATCCCCTTTTGCAAAGTCAAATTCGCACAACGTCTAAATGATTCACTTAACAACAGCAGTGATTTTAAGAACTGTGGTAATAAAAAAAAAATCACAAAATGCGGCGCAAATGGCATAAAAGGTCATAAAAACGGGCAAAACTCTCAACAACTGTCTCGCTTAAGAACAGAAATTTCAACAATTCAATTGTGGTCGTAAGTCGAGGACCACGTGTACCTGGACTGAAAGATTCTAATTCTTCCTTCTCTACTCATCTCTTAATGCCAACACTAACCCTATACCAACACGCAAGGAGCCCTGGTAGCGCACCAGACTAAAGCACTGCTATTAACATCAGCTGCCTGCAATTACTGCAAGTTCAAATCTCCCCAGGCTCAAGGTTGACTCAGCCTTCCATCCTTTCTAAGGTAGGTAAAACGAGGACCCAGATTGGGGGCAATAAGCTGACTTTGTATAAATATACAAAAGTATGAAGGCTATTGCTTAACGCATTGTAAGCCGCCCTGAGTCTCCGGAGAAGGGTGGCATATAAATCAAATTAAAAAAAAAAAATCACTTGAGCATCCTCTATTAAACTCACATTTTTATGACACTAACTCACACATTTTTGCCTAGCGCAGAGAAGGGGCAATCATTTTGGAGAGCTTAAAAAAATATTCCTGCTGCAGTTAGAAAATGCAATTCTTGCAACTGGTTAAAAAAGAGAAACCCCACCTGCCAAATCTAGCTCTAGAACATAGAATAATAAGAGTTGGAAGGGCCCTTGGAGGTCTTCTAGTCCAACCCTCTGCTCAAGCGGGAAACCCTTGACCATTTCAGACAAATGGCTGTCCAGTCTCTTCTGAAAAACCTCCAGTGATGAAGCACCCACGACTTCTGGTGGCAAGTCGTTCCAATGGTTAATTGTTCTCACCGTCAGGAAATTCCTACTTAGTTCTAGGTTGCTTCTGTCCTTGATGAGTTTCCATCTGTTGCTTCTTGTCCTGCCTTTAGATCTTTTGGAAAATAGGTTGACCCCCTCTTCTTTGGGGCAGCCCCTCAAATATTGGAAGACTGCTATCACGTCTCCTCCAGTCCTTCTTTTCTCTAGACTAGCCAAATCTAAATCCTGCAACCGTTCTTATGTTTTAACCTTCAGTCCCCTAATCATCTTTGTTGCTCTTCTCTGCATTCTTTCCAGAATCTCAACATCGTTTTTGTATTCTGGTGACCAGAACTGGATGCAATATTCCAAAGTGTGGCCTTACTAAAGCTTTGTAAAGCGACACGAGAACTTCGCCAGATCTTGATTCGGTCCCTCTGTTCATGAACAAACTAGCTTTATTTCAATCAAAGCATCCCCTCCACCCACCCACCCAAAGGCTCTCTCGTTCGGGAGCGAAGGTTCCTGGGTGCTGCCATTTCTCCAGACTTAATATGGACTCAGGAGGATTAGCAGACGGGAATTTACGAGCTATTATTTGCACAAAGTCATTAACACCTGGTTGGCTGAGCCATGCTCTTTATCGTTTTAACCTGGTTTTTCTGAGTTTATCTGAGAGAGTGGAGTGGAAACCAGCTATCTGGGGTGAATGGAATAGAACAACAAGTTTATTGTCACTCTGAATGTACACTAATTAGCATACATTAAAATGAAATTTCATGGCATACAACTATGACAAAATAAATGAATAAATAAATACAAATTTATGCATATATCCACATATGTTACGTGACCCAGAGAAACAACACAGTCTAGTTTGGATGCATTGATGTACATGGCGAGAAAAACGAATCTTGCGAGTTTACCAGACGGATGGCTCTCGCTGTTCCAGAATCTGGTAGTCCTGCGAGAAATACTCCGAAACCCATTCCCAGAGAGAAGCAACAGAAACAGACCGTAAAGTTGGTGTGTGGGGTCTCTAACAATGCTTTGAGCTCTAAGCACATAGCGCTTGTAAGCAGCATCCTGAATAACGGGAAGCGAGTTTCCTATAATCTTCTCCGCTGTCCTCACCACTCTCTGTAGGGACTTTCTGAGGCACTGCTGCCACCAAACCCAACAGTGATGTAGTTTGTTAAAATGCTCTCAATCGTGCCTCTGTAAAAAGTGGCCAGGATAGAAGGAGAAAGAGGTGCTCCCTGCGCCACTGAGGCAAGGTCGGTCATAAAATGGGGGCAAAATTCACTTAACAAAGGTTTCACTTAGCAACAGAAGTTTTGGCCGTCAATTATGGCCGTAAGTCAAGGACTAGCTGTACAGCAGCCAGCTCAAGAGATGCCCTGTTTCTGCTCTGGGTAAAGGATCAGCCCCAAACGTGAGCTAAGCAATCCTGAAAGAATGCCGAGGCTGGATTATTTCGTTCTCTCTTTGGCACTCCGTGTAATCAATACTTGGCGGGTGCAATCTTTGGCCCAGCCAGATTTAAAGATTTTGAGAAAGGTCAGCAGGATTGCGTTTCTCCCAGAGTCATTCTCTCCCCCTGCAGAGATTTTAAAAAAGAAACCCGGGGGCTTTTTTTTTGGGGGGGGGGAGGGAGGAAGACCTGTGCACAACCAAAAAACTTTAGGATTCGAAGGCAGTGAATTTTGATATACGCCAAGGAAGGTCACCGTCATTGTCAAGAAGTTCAGTACGGGCCATTCTCGATTTATGGGCACAACTGAGCCCCCAAATTTTCATTGCTAAGCGTAAGGCAGTTGTTTGAAAAGGATGTGCCTCACTGTACGAACTTTTGCCACTTGTTACTGCAGCTGTTAAGGGAATCTGGCTCAAGGTTGACTCATCCTTCTGTCCTTCCAAGGTCGGTAAAACGAGGACCCAGATTGTTGTGGGGCAAGAAGCTGACTCTGTAAACTGCTTAGAGAGGGCTGGAAAGCACTTGTGAAGCGGTATATAAATCTATGGCCTATTGCTAAGTGGGAAGAAAGGAAGGGAGGGAGGAAGAGGGACAAAGAGAGAGGCAGAGGCAGAGGGAGGGAGGGAGGAAGATGAAGGGAGAGGTGAAGGAAGGGAAGGAGGGGAGGGAGGAAGAGGGAGAAAGAGAGAGGGAGAGGCAGAGGGAGGGAGGGAGTAAGGAAGGAAGATGAAGGGAGAGGTGAAGGAAAGGAGGGAGGGGAGGGAGGAAGAGGGAAAAAGAGAGGGAGAGAAGGAGTAAGGGAAGAAGATGAAGGGAGAGGTGAAGGAAGGAAGTGAGGGAGAAAGGGAGGGAAGAAAAGGGACAAGGAGAGAGGGAGAGGCAGAGGGACAAAGGAGGGAGGGAGGAAGGAAGGAAGATGAAGGGAGAAGGGAAGGAAGGGAAGGAGGGGAGGGAGGAAGAGGGAAAAAGAGAGAGGGAGAGAAGGAGTAAGGGAAGAAGACGAAGGGAGAGGTGAAGGAAGGAAGGGAGGAGGGAGGGAGAAAGAGGGACAAAGAGAGAGGGAGAGGCAGAGGGAAAAAGGAGGGAGGAAGGAAGTGGCACAGAGGTTAGAATGCAGTATTGGAGGCTGACTCTGCCCACTGCCAGCAGTTCGATTCTGACCGGCTCAAGGTTGACTCAGCCTTCCATCCTTCCGAGGTGAGTAAAACGAGGACCCAGATTGTTTGGGGCAACAGGCTGACTCTGTAAACCGCTTAAAGAGGGCTGAAAAGCCCTGTGAAGCGGTATATAAGTCTGAGTGCTATTGCTATAAGCCACTTTTTTTTTCTTTTAGTGCCGTTGCAACTTCGAATGGCACATAAAGGAATAGACAGCCGTAAGTCGAGGACCTGTATCGCATGTCAGAAACAGATAGGCTTAAAAATGCTAATAATAATAATAATAATAATAATAATAATAATAATAATAATAGAGTTACGAGGATAAACACAAGGCAGACGCCTGGAAACTTGGTCCAAGAATTTATCCGCTCAATCCTGCCCTAATCTTTTTAGTTCTACCCACTTCTTGGCCTTCTTCCAAGGAAAGAATTTCCTCCTTGAAAGCCTTACCAACAAACTTTTTTAAAAAAAAATTACATATTTTTTTCAGCCGCAGTTGCACGGTATCGTTGCGGCCCAACAAAAACCAACAAACTTGGCGAATGAAGTTGTTCCCAATAAGGCACCAGACGGGTTCGTCCCTTTGAAATCTAGGCTGTTTCAGAAACCTGGAGAATTTTTTTTTTATGTTGGCTGGGCCTGGCGAGTCCCTCTCCCTCTTCCCTGAGCCTCGGTTTTACCACCTGGAAAATGGGAACGCTGACCTATTTTGCAGACTCAGCCTGGACGCGCGGGCCCAGGGGAAGCTCTGTAATTAATGATGATTAACGGCTTCACACAGGTTTCTCCTCCCCTGCCATTCCAACTGAAGTGGGAAAATATTTTGCTTCCCTGGTTTGTAGAGCAAAGTCAACGAGAAGGCAAGGAAAGCCGGTCTAGGTGGCTCAGTGGCTAAGACACAGAGCTTGTCAATCAGAAAGGTCGGATGTTCGGCGGTTCGAACCCCTAGTACAGGTCTCCTGCGTAAGCAGGGGGTTGGACTAGATGACCTCTAAGGTCCCTTCGAACCCTGTTACTAAGCCCGAGCACCTTGGAAGGCAAACAGGTGTTTTTGGGGCTGGGATGGTTGCGGCAGCACAAAACAATTTCGACCCACAATTATACACTTTTTTTTAAAACACTACAGAGAGTCCTCGATTTACAACAGTCCATTTAGCGACCTCAAGTGATGAGCACTGAAAAAAAAAATGATTCACAACCACAAGTTATGACAATTGAGCCCAAAATCAAAGTTATTAGTGAGTTCGATCCTCGGTAGAGGCAGATCTTTTCTCTCTCTGGGCACGATGAGAATATGTCTGCTGAACAAAACTCCGCATTGGCGACAGGGAGGGCATCCGGATGGTAAACATTCAGCTCCATTCAGTCACCCAGACTCCAGCCCGATACAAGGGATTATGGGGTCGTTAAAAAGAAGATGACGAGTGAAACATTTGTTAAAAGTGAGTCTTGCCCCGTTTTTATGACCTTTCTTGCCACAGTTGTTAAGTGAATCACAGCAGATGTTAAGTTAGTACCGCAGTTGTTAAGTGAATCGGGCTCCCCCTTTTGACTTTGCTTGTTGGAAGGTCGCAAAAGGGGATCCCATGATCCCGGGACACTGCCACCGTCATAAATACGAGTCAGTTGCCAAGCACCTGAATTTTGATCCGTGTGACCACGGTTGTGTGAAAAATGGCCGTAAGACTCTTTTTTGAGTGCCGTGGTAAGTTCGAACGGTCACTAAACGAGCAGTTGTAAGTCGAGGACCGCCTGTAATGAGGCCTACCTAGGAAGCAGCCCTCTTTTAAATATTATTTAGTGGTGAGCTAGGTGTCAGAAACCAATAGGGCTTATTTATCAGGGGGTAGATTTAAAAATAACTCACAGCCATCTCTCCAAGTCATGCCGAGTACACTTAAGGGTTTACACAAACCCTTAGCCGGTGCCATCTTTTCCCTAGCTCAGGTTGCCCTGGAGGGGGCTCACAAATTGTATCCTGACACTGCTAGGCTGCTTAAGGATCACGTGGCGTGAATTCCTAGGCCTTTCAACACAAGTCTTGCAATCCTGAAAATCAAGTTGAAGTCCGCTGCAAACAAGCCTGCTGGTAAACAGCAGACAGGTTTGAGAGGAAAAGACATCCTGAAAAAAAGCTGAGAATTATTTCAGGTGAAAAATATATTTTAATATATTTAAAAATATAAGTTTTTTAAATATATATATATATATATATATATATATATATATATATATATATATATATATATATATATATATATATATATATATATATATATATATATAATTTGATTTATATGCCGCCCTTCTCCGGAGACTCAGGGCGGCTTATAATGCGTTAAGCAATAGCCTTCATACTTTTGTATATTTATACAAAGTCAGCTTATTGCCCCCACAAACTGGGTCCTCAATTTACCTACCTTAGAAAGGATGGAAGGCTGAGTCAACCTTGAACCTGGTGAGATTCGAACTTGCAGTAATTGCAGATAGCTGGTGTTAATCACAATGCTATCAGTCTGCTGAGCCACCAGGCCCGGTATTAAATATATTTAATATTTAAATATATAAAATATATTTAAATATATATTTAAATTAAATATAAATACATATGTATGTATGCATGTATGTATAATAAAAAGTCCCAGACTTTGATTGATATCTATCAATATATATCTATATATACACATACATAGATACACACACCTGAAATAATTCTTAACTTTTTTTTAACTTATATCAGATGTATGTGTGTGTGTATATATATATATATATATTATCCATCTAAGTCTGGGATTTTTTACTATACATACATAATAAAAAGTCCCAGACTTTGATACAGGTAGTCCTCAATTTACAACTGTTTATTGAGTGACCGAAGTTACAACAGCACTGGAAAAAGTGACTTCTGTCCGTTTTTCACTTACGACCGCTGCACCATCCCTGATCACATGACGAAACCTCAGGCGCTTGGCAACCGGCTCATATTTACAGCGGTTGCAGCATCACGTGATCCCCTTTTGCGACCTTCTCGACACGCAAAGTCGAAGGGGAAGCCGGGATGTACTACCTTAAGAGCCGCGGTCATTCACTTAACAACTGTGGCGAGAAAAGTCGGAAAACAGGGTCCAAACTCACTTCACAGCCGTCTTGCTTAGCGGTGGGAATTTTTTTTTGGGAGGGTGGGGTGCCAATTGTGGTCGTAAGTCGAGGACACTGTTAGCTTCCTTTAAAAAAAGAAAAAAAGACTAGGGGGAAAAAAAAGTGAAGCACGGCAAGTGAAGCACAGTGGACAAAATATTAAAATCCAAGAAGCCCTGTCTGCAGCAAGTTGTTGGAATAGAATAGAATAACAAGAGTTGGAAGGGACCTTAGAGGTCTTCTAGTCCATCCCCCTGCTTAGGCAGGAAACCCTACACTATTTCGGACAAAGGATTGTCCAATCTCTTTTTAAAAACTTCGTTCTAGGTTGCTTCTCTCCTTGATTAGTTTCCACCCATTGCTTCTTGTCCTGCCCTTCTTGAAAGCTTCCGGTGATGACTTCTGAATAACAGAGTAATAACAGAGCTGGAAGGGACCTTGGAGGTCATCTAGTCCAACCCCCGTCCCCCACCCTTCACCAAGAGAGCAGATTTTCCTATATTGTACGGAATTGGTCTCTCTCTAAGAATATTTTCAGGTTTCAAATGCCGTGCTTGGATTGTAGAGGCACTTGGGCAGTCGAATAACCAATTAAAAGGCGATTTAAAAAGGCAGGATTCTTTATAGGCTGTTACAACAAGGGCTTGTGTCCTCTAACCGATACCAGAATTTGCTGGAAAGCAAAAGGGATAATGGCAGCAGCAGAAGTGAGTGCACT
The DNA here is from genome assembly GCA_022577455.1 of Arizona elegans. Lineage (NCBI taxonomy): Eukaryota > Metazoa > Chordata > Lepidosauria > Squamata > Colubridae > Arizona > Arizona elegans. The sequence continues at coordinate 88,638,975 of JAKOOJ010000007.1, read as the reverse complement.
AGAATGCAAACTACACAATGCTCAAGTAGAATAATATACCTAATGCACTATGCACACTCGGCTGCACAGCCACAAGTCCCTAAATAGAGGCTTTTCATCTTTCTTGGCAATAGGAATAGGCAGGATTTTGGAATCATCACCTTCTTTTAATGACCCCGTAATCCCTTGCACCGGGGGTGGAGTCTGGGCAACTGAATGGAGCTGAGTGTTTACTGGCCGGATGCCTTTCCTGTCGCCAATGCGGAGTTTTGTTCGGCAGATATATTCTCATCGTGCCCAGAGAGAGAGAAATATCTGCCTCTACCTAGGATTGAACTCATAAGCCTCCCGAATGTGAGCTCCACCTCTAGGCCAACGCACCACTCCTATGCAGGATTTCGGATTAAGAGGGGGTGGGGGGAGTTTAGGGTCTACTTAATACTTGATACAGAGCCTTGGTAGTACAGTGGTCTAAAGCACCCTGTTATTAAGACCAGCTGCCTGCAATTACTGCAGGTTCGAATCTCGCCAGGCTCAAGGTTGACTCAGCCTTCCATCCTTCCTAAGGTAGGTAAATTGAGGACCCGGTTGTGGGGGCAATAAACTGACTTTGTATAAATATACAAAAGGATGAAGGCTATTGCTGAGCACATTGTAAGCCGCCCTGAGTCTCCCGAGAAGGCCAGCATATAAATCAAATTTAAAAAAAAAAAATACTAAAATGGTTCCCCTAACCCTTCTTTTAAAATAACAGGTAGTCCTTGGCTTACGACCGCAATGTCCAAAATTTCCATTGCTAAGCAATGGAAGTTTTTAAGTGAGTTCTGCCCCCATTTTATGACCTTTCCTTGCCACCGTTATTAAGTGAATCACTGCTGGTGTTAAATTAGCAGCATATCTGATCCTGGGAGAGGGACTTCTCCCCCTCTGAAGCCTATCAATCCTCCGCTACCTACCAAAATACCCCATATGATTTTAAACTCAAGCCGGCTGCCCTCCCCACATAATTACCCAGCGGTGGGAGATCCAGCCGCAAATCTACAACTTCCACTTAGTCAATTAGAAGCAACTAAACAGAGCAGAGGCAGGAAGTAGTCGCAACCCTTATTAGCTCGATCGCGAAGGTGGGAAAATTGTATGGTCCTGCACCACAGTGGCCAGATTTGACACCCGAGACCTGCGTTCAAGACCCACTGGTGCTCATTTTTAATTCTCACTCACATGCTGGAGAATTTGGCTTGCGGGAATACAGGAGACCCTCGACTTACGACCACAACGGAGTCCATCCAGATTGATGTTGCTAAGCGGGACAATTAAGTGAGAGAGCTTGGCCCCATTTTACAGCCTTTCTTGTCACGGTCGTTAAGTGAATCCCTGCAGTTGCAGGGACACGGCTGTTAAGTGAATTGGGCTTCCCCCCACTGACTTGGCTTCGTCGGAAGATGGGAAAAGGGGAATCACGGGACTCCGGGACACTGCAACCATCGTAAGTACATGCCAGTTGCCAAGCCTACAAATTTTAAGCACGTGGCCATGGGGATGCTGCAACGGACGTAAGTATGAAAAACGGACAGAAGTCACTTTTTTCAGCACCGTTGTAACTTTGAACAGTCACTAAACAGGAACTACCTGCATTAAGTTATATCCCTACCTTTAAGTCATTACATACAATTGGTGGCCTTTAAAATTTGTGCGTACAGGAGGTTCCCTGGAAAAGAGAAAGAGAGAGAGATTTGATAGAGATAATAAATGACAGCTAGCTAGGTAGGTAGGTAGGTAGGTGGGTGATAGATAGGTAGATAAAGAGATAGATTTGATAGAGATAATAAATGACAGCTAGATAGGTAGGTAGGTGATAGATAGATAAATAGAGATAATAAATGACAGCTAGAAAGGTAGGTAGGTAGGTGATAGATAAGTAGATAAAGAGATAGATAGATTTGATAGAGATAATAAATGACAGCTAGGTAGGTAGGTAGGCGACAGATAAGATAGGTAAGATAGATAGATTTGATAGAGATAAATGACAGCTAGGTAGGTAACTAGGTAGGTAGGTGATAGAGATAGATAGATAGATAGATAGATAGATAGATAGATAGATAGATAGATAGATTTGACAGAGATAATAAATGGCAGCTAGTTAGATAGGTAGGTAGGTAGGTGATAGAAATTTATTTTATTTTATTTATTTTATTGGATTTCTATACCACCCTACTCCCGAAGGACTCAGGGCAGTGAACAGCCACAAAATAAAACACATAAATACAAAAATTTAAAATAAAATAAAAATGAATTAAATAATTTGGCTGAGACAAATTTAAAATACCCAATAATTTAAAAACAAATTAAAATATACATTTAAAAGGGGAGAAGATTTAGGCCAGGCCAGCTTGATGAAATAAGAGAGTCTTAAGCGCGCAACAGAAGATGCACAGATCCGGGATCCTGGTAGATAGATAGATAGATAGATGAAGGAACTGATAGATGATAAATGACAGATCGGTAGGTAGGTAGGTAGAGATGATGAGAGAGAGAGAGAGAGAGAGAGATACAGACGATAAATGATAGATAGGTAGATGATAAATGGCCACTAAACAAACTGTTGTGACTTGAGGAGCACTTGTAAACCAACACAACCTGAGAATTCGGAAGAGGTTAAAAAAAAAAAGAAAAAGGAAGTCTAGATAACAAACGTGTTCTAGGATCTCCTAGAAAACGCGTAGAGAGATCAAAGCCCGTTTCTAAAATAAGCCACCATCTAAACCCACCAGGATCTGAAGCGCCTTGAACAATGTGGGAGTTTTGATACACACAACACACACTTGTCAAATGACAAAGACATTAGTAACCAGCGGGGGTTGCCAGCATCTGAGGTTGGTGGGTGGACTTCTTCAGACAGCTTCCCTGGCTTCTGTTCTCCCCCCCCCCCCCCCCGCCCCTCTCCTCAAAATGACCTATTTTTTAAAAGAAACCTGAAAAATAAATCCGAAGGGCCCAGAATTAAATCTGTCTTGATAGAAAGTTGCAGGCCTGTCAATCTTAATTCTTGCAGGAATAAAAATCCGCAAAATCTGGAAAGGAATTAAATCTTCTTGGAGCACATGTAGATTCAAGGATTATCGAATTCAGAGAGAGAAGCAACTGTTTTCAAGGATGCTAGGCCGGGTTTGCACACGCTAAGGTTATGGTTTGTATTAACTGGGTTTACTTAACAAGCTATCAAACCCTGGTTGGGCCACCAAGCTCAGATATATTTATTTATTGTCATATTTATATATCGCCGTTCTCCCGAAGGACTCGGGGCGGCTCACAAAATAAGCAATCCAACAATAAATAGAATTAAAATGGTACAATCCAATTTAAAACCCCAAATCCCCAGATTAAAATACATATATATATATAAAAAGGGGTAGATATATAAAGGGGTAGATGTTGAAACTCAACTGCTCCACATTTAAAAAGGCTCAGGATGTTGAGGGCAAAACAGGCCAGTTCTAATACAGGCAATCCTCAACTTATGACCACAATTGAGTCCAATTTTTCTGCTGTTACACGAGATATTTGTTAAGTGACCATTTTACGACCTCTCTTACCACAGTTGTTAAGTGAAGCACTGCAGCTGATAAATTAGTTGCATGGGTGTTAGGCGAAACTGGCTTTCCCCTGAATTTGCTCATCAGAAGATCACCAAAAGGGGATCATGTGATCCCGGGACACTGCACCCGTCATAAATATGAGTCAGTTGCCAAGCGCCCAGATTTGGATGACGTGACGCTGAGGATGATGCAAAGGTTGTAACTCTGAAAAACGGCTACTAACTTAACATATGCAGCGATTCATTTAACCACAGTGGCAAGGAAAATCGGTAAAATGGGGTAACACTTGCTATGTTTCACTTAGCAACATAAATTTTGGGCTCATTTGTGGTCATTAAATTGAGGAGTCCCTGTATTTCATGGGAACGGGTGGAACATAACAGAGAAAAGACAGGTGACCACTAACAATAACTAAGGTTTGCTTGTGTGGTAGCCAAAAATACCTCGCTTGTTCGTTTTGTGCGACCTGCAGAATTCCAAACCATCCAAGTGGATAAATAGGAATTCCAACCTAAAATTTCATTGTCCCTTGGCAAATTTTCAGCCTCCAAAGCCGTGTTTCTTAACCTCGGGGACTTTTAAGATGGGTGGACTTCAACTCCCAGAATTCCTCCAGCCAGCCATGTTTCTTTGGGGAAGAAATATTGCCAGGGGTGGGTGGTTGGGTGGGTTTTGAGATATCGTTTCACTCTGGCTGTCAACCTTTGCTGCCGCCTTGAACAAACTGTGCTTTGCTTAGAATAAGGAGAGATCATCCACCCGGGTGTTTCCATAAAAAGCCGCTTGTACAGGCAACGTGCGTGCTAATTCTCCCATCGGAACAAGGCTGTTTGTAAAAGAAGAGGAAGCAACAAACCTGAATCTGTCCAATTTCCAAGTCAGCGTGGTCCGATCTTGGCAACTTTTTAAGAGGGGTGGACTTCAACTCCCAGAGTTCCTCCAGCCAGCATGTTGATCTCTGTCCATTTTTAAAGGGTGGCCAGGGAATTCTGGGAGTTGAAGTCCACCCCTCTTAAAGTAGCCAAAATTGGTCCACACCGACTTAGAAAGTGGATAGAAACTTTAAGAGGGGTGGACTTCAATTCCCAGAATTCCCCCAGCCAGCATATTGAAGTCTCCCTATTTTTAAAGGGTGGCCAGGGAATTCTGGGAATTGAAGTCTACCCCTCTTAAAAGTAGCCAAAATTGGTCCATACCAACTTAGAAAGTGGATAGCAACTTTGGTCCAAAATTGGTCCATACCAACTTAGAAAGTGGATAGCAACTTTAAGAGGGGTGGACTTCAACACCCAGAGTTCCCCCAGCCAGCATGTTGAAGTCCCCCTATATTTAAAGAGTGGCCAGGGAATTCTGGGAGTTGAAGTCCACCCTTCTTAAAAGTAGCCAAAATTGGTCCATATCAACTTAGAAAGTGGATAGCAACTTTAAGAGGGGTGGACTTCAACTCCCAGAGTTCCCCCAGCCAGCATGTTGAAGTCCCCCTATTTTTAAAGAGTGGCCAGGGAATTCTGGGAGTTGAAGTGCACTGCTCCTAAAAGTTGCCAAGATTGAGACCAGACTGACTTAGAAAGTGGATAGCAACTTTAAGAGGGATGGACTTCAATTCCCAGAATTCCCCCAGCAAGCATGTTGATGTCCGTCCATCTTTAAAGGGTGGCCAGGGAATTCTGGGAGTCGAAGTCCACCCTTCTTAAAAATAACCAAGATTGGGACCACACCGACTTAGAAAGGGAGGATTGGATTTCAACTCCCAGAATTCCCCAACCAGCCTTTTAAAATGGGTCATCTTCAACATGCTGTGTGGGGAATTCTGGGAGTTGAAGTCCACCCCCTCTTAAAAGCAGCCAAGATTGGGACCACACCGATTTAGAAAGTGGACTGCAACTTTAAGAAGGGTGGATCTCAACTTCCAGAATTCCCCAGCCTGCCTTTTAAGATGGATGGTCTTCCAACATGCTGGCTGGGGGGGAATTCTGGGAGTCGAAGTCCACCCATTTTAAATTCGCCGAGATTTGAGAAACGCCGCAGCGGTCAACCTCTCCTGGTGTCTGGAAACTTCTCCTACTAATTAGCGAGCTTGGGAGAAAGTACTCTCCTGGTGCCCGGGGCTTTTCAGGTTAATGATCAACCGAAGGTCCCAAATTACCGCCAGTCAAACAATGGCTCAGCTCAGAGACAAAAAAAATAAATAAATCCTTTGTAGGGGGCACCCACCATCGAGGAGGTGGGGGTGGGGTCTGTTTTTGTTTTTTTCCTTTCAGATTTCTTTCTCCCCCTGGCCCTCCGAGGGCTCAAATCTCACCCCACGGATGGCCAAAGGTCACCTGCCCGTTGAGGGCACCCCTTAACTCAGGGATCCCCAAACATGACAGCTTTAAGACTTGTGGACTTCAACTCCCAGAATTCTCCAGCCTTTCTGGGAGTTGAAGTCCACAAGTCTTAAAGCTGCCAAGTTTGAAGACCTCTGGTATAAATCGTTGGGTAGCTTCTGTCTCCAGCCTACAGGTAGTCCTCGACTTACAACCGTTTGTTTAATGAATTTTTTCCTGCATGGATGGACTTTTCAGAAAGTTTTTGGCAGAGGCCAGGCTCTTATTTTCAACTTGCCTTACGCTGGGGTTTTTTCCCCCCGCTCTCCTCTGTAAGATAGAAACTAGCAAACTCTAGGGAGAATATTTGTAAGGATGGAACGGTGGAGGAACCTGGGGGGTCTCTCTGAGCTGGGTTGTTTTCTTGCAGACGTTTTCATGACCCAACTAGGTAACAGCATCAATGCTAGAAAGGAGGAGGAGGAGGAGGAGGAAGACTTTGGGGACCCTTGGTGCTCTCTGAGATTGGAGGTTTTCCTGCAGACGTTTCATGACCCAAGTAGGTAACAGCATCAGTGGTAGAAGGGAGTGGGGTATGCGGAGAGGAGGAGGAGGAGGAGGAGGAGGAGGAGGAGGAGGAGGAGGAGGAGGAGGAGGACTTGGTGCTCCCTAAGCTTGCTGGTTTTCTCAGAGACATTTCATGACCTAACAAAGTAACATCCTCAGTGATGGAAGGGAGTGGGGTTTGTGGAGTAGAGGAGAAGGAAAAGGAAGAGGAAGGAAGAGGAAGAAGGAAAGAAGGAAGGAGGAGGAGGAAGCGGATAAGGATAGATATAAGGAGGAGGAGGAGGAGGAGGAGGAGGAGAGAAAGGAGAAGGAAGAGGACTATGGGGTCCTTGGTGTTATGTGAGCATGGAAAAATTATCAGTGATGGAAGAGAATGGGGTTTGTAGAGTAGAGGAGGAAAGGAAGGAAGAGGAAGAAGGAAGGAGAAGGAGGAAGCAGATAAGGATAGATATAAGGAGGAGGAGGAGGAAAAGGAGAAGGAGAGAAAAGAGAAAGAAGAGGACTATGGAGTCCTTGGTGTTATGTGAGCATGGTAACATCCTCAGTGATGGAAGGGAGTGGGGTTTGTGGAGTAGAGGAGAAGGAAAAGGAAGAGGAAGGAAGAGGAAGAAGGAAAGAAGGAAGGAGGAGGAGGAAGCGGATAAGGATAGATATGAGGAGGAGGAGGAGGAGGAGGAGGAGGAGGAGGAGGAGAGAAAGGAGAAGGAAGAGGACTATGGGGTCCTTGGTGTTATGTGAGCATGGAAAAATTATCAGTGATGGAAGAGAATGGGGTTTGTAGAGTAGAGGAGGAAAGGAAGGAAGAGGAAGAAGGAAGGAGAAGGAGGAAGCAGATAAGGATAGATATAAGGAGGAGGAGGAGGAAAAGGAGAAGGAGAGAAAAGAGAAAGAAGAGGACTATGGAGTCCTTGGTGTTATGTGAGCATGGTAACATCCTCAGTGATGGAAGGGAGTGGGGTTTGTGGAGTAGAGGAGAAGGAAAAGGAAGAGGAAGGAAGAGGAAGAAGGAAAGAAGGAAGGAGGAGGAGGAAGCGGATAAGGATAGATATAAGGAGGAGGAGGAGGAGGAGGAGGAGGAGGAGGAGAGAAAGGAGAAGGAAGAGGACTATGGGGTCCTTGGTGTTATGTGAGCATGGAAAAATTATCAGTGATGGAAGAGAATGGGGTTTGTAGAGTAGAGGAGGAAAGGAACGAAGAGGAAGAAAGAAGGAGTAGGAGGAAGCAGATAAGGATAGATATAAGGAGGAGGAGGATGAAAAGGAGAAGGAGAGAAAAGAGAAAGAAGAGGACTATGGAGTCCTTGGTGTTATGTGAGCATGGTAACATCCTCAGTGATGGAAGGGAGTGGGGTTTGTGGAGTAGAGGAGAAGGAAAAGGAAGAGGAAGGAAGAGGAAGAAGGAAAGAAGGAAGGAGGAGGAGGAAGCGGATAAGGATAGATATAAGGAGGAGGAGGAGGAGGAGGAGGAGGAGAGAAAGGAGAAGGAAGAGGACTATGGGGTCCTTGGTGTTATGTGAGCATGGAAAAATTATCAGTGATGGAAGAGAATGGGGTTTGTAGAGTAGAGGAGGAAAGGAAGGAAGAGGAAGAAGGAAGGAGAAGGAGGAAGCAGATAAGGATAGATATAAGGAGGAGGAGGAGGAAAAGGAGAAGGAGAGAAAAGAGAAAGAAGAGGACTATGGAGTCCTTGGTGTTATGTGAGCATGGTAACATCATCAGTGATGGAAGGGAGTGGGGTTTGTGGAGTAGAGGAGGAAGAGGAAGAAGGAAGGAAGGAAAAAGAAGGAGGAAAAGGAGAAGGAGAGAAAGGAGAAGGAAGCAGACTATGGGATCCTTGGCACTCTCTGAGATTGGTGGTTTTCTTGCAGATATTTCATGACCCAACTAGGTAACAGCATCAGTGCTAGGAGGGAGTGGGGTTTGGGAGGAGGAGGAAGAGGAGGACGACGACGACAACAATAACAACTGCGGGGCCCTTGGTGCTCTCTGAGCTGGGTTGTTTCCTTGAAGACATCTCCTGACCCTATAAGGTAACATCATCAGTGTTAAAAAGGAGTGGGTTGGCTTTCTGTTGATATACTTGAATCAAGTATATAACCATTTCCTAAACTATCGACTCGGACCATCAAGCTAACAATAAACAACAGCCTAATCAAGGAACCACCAAGAAACTCCCACCAAACACCGATGGGACAAGCCACTCGTATATAAACAGGGAGCAAACCCAACCCTCCCTCGCAGCACTGATGGTGTTCCCTAGTTGGGTCACAAAACGTCTGCGAGGAAAAACCACGAGGCTCAGAGAGCAAACAGGGACCCCAAAGCAAGGGCAACTCTGCCATCCGTTTGGGGGCATGCAGGCTCTTCTTGGCACAGGGTGCCAATCATGGCACTCTTATGGGTAGAGGGGAAGAAGAGGCTGGCTGGGGAATTCCGAGAGTTGAACTTCACCCATTTTAAAGTCGCCAAAAATTGAGAAAGACGGATAAAAGAAGAAAAGACAAGTCAAGGGAAGAGTTGGAACCAGACTCCCTAAAATCATGAAACGACAGGGAGATTATTGGCATGACAGCCTCCTCCAGTTCTCCTAATGAAGGTTAAAAATAAGCACGAAGCAAGGCTCCCCAGTTTAATCAATAAGCTGTAAAGTCCAAACAACTCCATTTGGAGCTCCTGCAGCACCTTTATCCAACTTGGCACTATTTACAGTAGTGGCCAAAATTGTGGAAACCTTTTGGGGAAAAGTGCATTTTCTCAAACTAGCTAATAACACTGCTTTTTTTTTTTTTTGTAGTAGTAGTAGTGCCCTAAAATTATATATCTGTGGAAAGATAATTCAATCAAGAATGTAATGCAGTAACTTTTAGGAAGGATTTGCTATTAGAGTAGCAGTTACAGGATAAAGGAGAAAAGTGAAATATGTACAAAAAATGAGATATACAAAAAATGTTCACCATAGAAAAAAATGAGATATACAAAAACGATCACCCTGTCAGTTAATACTTCGTGGGATAACCTTTAGCATGAATGACGGCCTTACAACGTCTTCCCATGGAGTGAACCAAGTCTTTTGAGTTCTGCAGCTGTTCTAATGTGAAACCAAGATTGAATGATGGCTTCTGTTAACTAGGTTTATTGCTGGGTCGCTTCTGACTAACCAAGTTTCTTTAGTCGGCTCCATAGATTTTCCATTGGATGAAGGTCTGGGCTATTCCCAGGCCGTTCCAGCAGTGGAATAGGATTATCTTGAAACTCCAAAGGAAAAAAAAAGGGGGTGTTATTAGCCATCAAACCTCAAAAATACAACTTTTCCCAAAAGGTTTCCACAATTTTGGCCTCTACTGTAGATGTGTCTCCCAAAATTTCCTGCACCACCCTGAAGAGATTGGGAAAACCTTGCTAAAGGCTTCTTGCTGCAATCACAGGCTGTCATTAAAATGAATCCTCTCTTCATCCCAGGGAGTCCTTGACCTATGGCCACAACAGAGCCCAAAATTTCCATTGCTGAGAAAGGGAAACGTTAAGGGAGTTTGCCCCCATTTTACAACTTCTCTTGGCTAAGTGAATCGCTGCGTTGTTAAGTTAGTCGCTGCGAGAGAGAAAGTTGGAAGGGACCTTGGAGGTCTTCTAGTCCAACCCCCTGCTTAGACAGGAAGCCCTATACCATTGCATTTCCGGCTTGTATCGTGGGAATCCGTCCAAGTAGTTGACGCCACAACTCATGCTCACACAAAACACGGACTAGATCTCTCGTGATCTTTCCTGCCTTCGCGCCAACCCCAATCAGGGAATCACCACCTCCGAGTATCTTGAAAAAGGCAGCTATCCCCTTCTTTTATCTAATTAATAAATTAACAAAAACAACGCTCAAATCGAGGCCCGTCGTTTATTTTTGGAGAGCAAAGTCTTAGCTTTTCGAGGCAGCGAAGTATTTTGTTTTTCCTAAAAAAAAAAAAATGCATTTCACATACCTGATTAATGCATTAATTGCTCTCATTCAATTCCTGCTCTCCACTTAATTAGGCTGAACCCCCCCCTCCGCCCCCCCCCGCCACACACAAACAAACCCTTATTATAAAACGCTTGAAAAAAACTTCAGACTGCAAGCTGTTCTAAGCCAATTCTTATTAAGCCATTCCGGCTCCAAATATCCATTTTAATGATATTATAAGTAGATGCAGCCAGCCTCCCTTGAAGTCTGCTTTGCAAAGCTTGGGACACGGGGACACAATACACACACAATCAAACTGACAAAGCAACAACGAGGCAGTGAATTTAAAAAACAAAGCCAAAAGCCCTTCCAGCAGGCCAGAAACTCAGAAAAGTTCATTTTTTTTTTCTTTTAAGAGCAACAAGGTAAAATCTGCAATTCACCCACAGCTGAGATCACACAAGCAATTAATCAGCCGGCTCAGACAACTCATTAATCGCAGATTAAAAATATGAATTTTTAATCAGAGAGCTACCCCTCTGAGAAATGATGTTCGGCGCTTAGAATATTGTTGTTAAATGCACCTCTTCTTTGCTATTATCCAGACAAAAAAGATGTTGGCCACATCAGCTGCGCTTTTCCGAAAAATAAAAAAATAAAAATTTGAAGAAACAATTCAAATTCAGAGGCAAAATTCAACCTGGGCCAAAAATGATAGTTAAGTCATTTATAAACAGGTTGATTTTTACTCTGTATTCTTCTTCAATAAATTCCATGTATCAGGATGCTTAAATGAGCTGGAGTTTATTGAAGAGGAATAGAGAGTAAAATCAACCTGTTTTATGAATGACCTAACTATCATTTCTGGCCCAGGTTGAATTTTGCCTCCCATGTTGAGGATGATTGTTTGTAAAAAAGCAGACTGAATTTGGGAGGTGTCGGATTAGCTACAGATTGTATGACTATTTTGTTCCACAAAGAGAAAAATAAAGACAGAATTTCTTCAAAGTCTGACTCACTCGGGGTATCTTGTGTCACCAAAACCGAGCAGAACGTTGCACAAGGAAGGACAAACGATTGTAAAAAAAAAAGAAAATTTCTAAACATCTCAACGCCAACAAAGCCTGTGAAAGATGCTTCACAAAGAGGGGCCTCGCCCAGCCAGCCCCAAGTTTGCATCTGTTCACAAAGAAACGTCCAATGCACAAAATCTAAGCTGTCAAATTACTAATTTTCTTTCCAAAATGAAATATCCTCTAATAACTGTCATCTATTCTCCCTCAACAAATTCACTTCTACTCTCTGCCTTATTTCTTTTTCTTTTTCCCCCAAGCAAATAATCTCTTCTTAGGTTTTCAAAGAAATCTATCTCTCTATCTAGATTATCTGTTATCTATAGCTATCTATAAAAGGAACACGGTGGCTCAATGGCTAAGGTGCCGAGCTTGTTGGACTTTTCCAAGTTCAGCGGTTCGAATCCCTAGTGCCGCGTAACAGGGTGAGCTCCCCCGTTCCTTGTCCCAGCTTCTGCCAACCTAGCAGTTTGAAAGCACGTAAAAAAAAAAAATGCAAGTAGAAAAATAGGAACCACCTTTGGTGGGAAGGTAACAGCGTTCTGTGCGCCTTTGGCATTGAGTCATGCCGGCCACGTGACCACAGAGACGTCTTCGGACAGCGCTGGCTCTTCGGCTTTGAAACGGAGATGAGCACCGCCCCCTAGAGTCGGGAACGACTAGCACAGATGTGCAAGGGGAACCTTTACCTTTATATCTATCTATCTATCTATCTATCTATCTATCTATCTATCTATCCTATCTAATATATCATCTATATCTATCTATTTACATTATCTATCATATCTATTTTATCTATAATCTCTCTCTCCATCTTTCTTTCTTTCCTTTCTTAACATCTATCTACATTATCATATCTATCTATCTATCTATCTATCATCTATATCTATCTACATTATCCATCATCTCTATCTACATTATCTATCATCTATATCTATCTACAATATTATCCATCATCTATATCTATTTACATTAACTATCATCCATATCTATCTATCTACATTATCTATCATATCTATTTTGTCTATAATCTCTCTCTCCATCTTTCTTTTTTTTTTTTTTAATTTGATTTATATACCGCCCTTCTCCGGAGACTCAGGGCGGCTTACAGTGCGTTAAGCAATAGCCTTAATACTTTTGTATATTTTATACAAAGTCAGCTTATTGCCCCCACAACTGGGTCCTCATTTAACCTACCTTAGAAAGGATGGAAGGCCGAGTCAACCTTGAGCCTTGGAGAGATTCGAACCAGCAGTAATTGCAGGCAGCTGTGTTAATAACAGAGTGCTTAGACCATTGTACCATCAAGGCTTTCCTTTCTTATCATCTATCTACATTATCTATCATATCTATCTACCTAGCTATCTATCTATCTATCTAATCTATAATATCTCTCTCTCCATCTTTCTTTCTTTCTTTCTTTTTCTTTCTTTCCTACATCCAGGATACCTCCTGTATGCACAAATTTTAAAACCCACCCATTGTATGTAATACAGATAGTCCTCAAATTACAACAGTTCATTTAATGACAGTTCAAAGTTATAACGGGACTGAAAAAAGTGACTTATATGACCATTTTTCGCACTTATGACCATTGCAGGATTCCCATGGTTATGTGATCAAAATTAAGACACTTGCGAATGGACTCACATTTATGACGGTTACAGTATCCCTGGGTCAGGTGACCCCCTTTTGCGACTTACAACAATCAAAGTCAATGGGAAAGACAGATTCACTTTACAACTATGTTACTAATTTAACAACGGCAGTGATTCACTTAACAACTATGGCAAGGAAGGTCACAAAATAGGGCAAAATTCACTTAACAAATGTCTCGCTTCAGCACAAAAATTGGGAGGCTCAACTGCGGTCGTAAGTCGAGGACTACCTGTATACAGGTACATAGCAAGCAGAGATAAATTTATTTATTTACTGAATTTATATGCCACCCATCTCACTACTAGAGGAATTCTAGAATGAATCTCAGTTTGGAGTGTGGTGTATTTTCATGGCTCCACTATTTACTCTATATTTTCACCTCGATTTTGCAAAGGGTGTTTTAAAGAGAAACGACAGGAAGATTCTAGCGAGCCATTAATACAATTGTGGTTTGGTTAAAAACAAAACAACATTCTGGACTTCAGGACACTGATCACTTTTTCATATTAACCCCTGTGAGTAAAGCAGAAGGAAAGGCAGCTGACACATTGACAGGAAAAGCTGCCTATAAATGGAACCAGCAATATTGGGGAGACTCACAATATTGGTTACCAATAGTTACCATGGACTTGGTTCTCTATAAATTAGTAAATGTTTCGTTGTTTACTATTCAAATAATATTTTGTAGCCTCTATAGATCTGGGATGAGGGTTCAAATGATTGATTCCTCTTTTTAATCCATTAAATTATATATTTAGTTACATGTTAATTAGGCTAAGATGGGCAGCAAACAAGTCTCATAAATAAATATTTTAAGGAAGACAATTCCAGGCTGAAGCCATTTCCTAAAACAATTATTTTGTTTCTACATACACACACACACACACACACACAGAGACACACACTCGTAGTCCTCGACTTACAACACTTCATTCTGACAAGCAGTGTCAACGGGGGAAGCCGGATTCACTTAACAACCGCATTGCTAACTTAACAACCGCCGTGATTAACAACTTAAGAACAGTGGCAAGAAAGATTAATAAAATGGAGCAAAATTCACTTAAGAACAGTGTTGCTTAGCAACATAAATTTTGGGCTCGATTGTGGTTGTAAGTCGAGAGATAGATGGATAGATGGATGGATGGATGGATGGATAGATAGATAAATAGATAGACAGACAGACAGAGGTAGGTAGGTAGGTAGGCTGGTTGGATTGGAGGAGGGAGGGAGGGAGGGATGTAGTAGGTCAATGGATGATGGATAGATAGGGATAGATAGAGGTAGGTAGGTTGGTTGGATAGATTGATAGATGGATGGGTAGATAGATAAAGAGAAAGAGAGAGAGAGATGGATGGATGGATGTAGTGGGTCAATGGATGATGGATGGATGGATAGATAGATAGATTGATTTAAGAGATGAATGGATGGATGGATAGATGGAGATAGATAAATAGACAGACAGACAGAGGTAGGTAGGTAGGCTGGCTGGATTGATGGAGGGAGGGAGGGAGGGATGTAGTAGGTCAATGGATGATGGATGGAAAGGGATAGACAGACAGAGGTAGGTAGGTTGGATAGATTGATAGATGGATGGGTAGATAGATAAAGATAAAGAGAGAGAGAGAGATGGATGGATAGAGATAGATAGATAGATAGATAGATAGATAGATAGACAGATTGACTGACTGAGGTAGGTAGGTTGATTGGTTGGATAGATGGATGGATGGATAAATAGATTGATTATAGAGATGAATGGATGGATGGATGGATGGATGGATGGATGGATGGAGAGATAGATACTGCCTGAGGTTATTAGTAAAGTGGCATATAAAATATTAACTACATTAATAAAAAATAATAAAGCAGAAATGACAAAGAATCATCGTTTTGGGAAAAGGGCTTAAACCCAGAATTGTGTCCATTAACATGTGGCTTAAAATCTCTCTTACTATTCACACAGACAGAAGTACCCATCCTTGCAGAGACCTCATGCCACCCAGAATGGTACAATTGCTGTAGCCCAGGTGCCTATTGTATAATATCCAAGTTTTAGGTCTCTGCCAATTATAGGGAATATACTTAAGATATGCTTAAGTGTATTTTTAAAAATACTTCAGCTCTTCCATGGAAGCTAACTCCTGCTCCGAACACGACCGCAGGTGCCCTCCCTCCCAACACACTGCATGGAATTTTTTAAATAATTTCACAATCCAGGAAAATAAATGAAGCCAACCAGCCACCAGTAAAACCACACCACAAAGAAAAGAAAAATTCACCTTTCTCAGATGGTCCCACACAATGGAAATTGTACAAAATAGTTCAAACACAACAAGGAACTAAGTTGTGTTCCTTGTGTATAAGAGAGTCCATTGCATAATTTCCTCTGCAGAAAATTGGAGGAAACATCTTTTTTTGGGGGGTGGGGGAGATGTTAACCTACTACAGGTAGGCCTCGACTTACAATTTTCACTTAGTGATGGTCCGAAGTTACAACAGCACTGAAAATAGTGAATTATGATCGGTTTTTTCCACACTTACGACCGTTGCAGCATCCCCGTGGTCAGGGGATTTATATTCGGATGCTTGAAAATGGACTCATATTTATGACGGTTGCAATGTCCCAGAGTTACGTGATCCCCTTTTACGATCTTCTGGCAAGCCAAGTCAAGGGGGGGAAGCTGGATTCGCTTAACGAACGAGTTATTAATTTAACAACTGCACTGATTAACAAATGTGACAAGGAAAGTCGTCAAATGGGGCAAAACGTGACAAATTTCTCACTTAGCAACATAAGCTTTGGCCTCAGTTGTCGTCGTAAGTCGAGGACTACTTGAATCTGAGAATGTTAAAGAGAATGCTAAAAATATAAAGATGGTCCCCGACTTATATTCATTTAGCAATCATTCAAAGTTACCACTGCACTGGAAAAAGGAATTTACGGCCGGTCCTCACACTTATGACGGTTGTAGCATTCCCAGAGTCACCTTATTAAACTTCAGGTCCTTGGCCTGTATTCACAGCAGGCCATATGCCAAGCAAAGTCAATGAGAAGAAAGGCAGATTCGCTTAACGATCCTGGCAAAAAAAAAGTGACTCACTTTGCAACACCTTGCTTTAGCAAGGGAAATTCTACTCCCAATTGTGGTCGTAAGTCAAGGACAACCCCTGTGCTGCTTTTTAGAATCAAGGAGCTTTGTTCCCTTTTTTGATTAACTGGCATCTATTCTCAGCCCCATTTCGGAGAAGAGAAGAAGAGTGAAAAAGTAGGAATTGTCTAACACTGTCCCTTTCCCCCCCCAAAAAAGGGACTCAAATAAGCATCAGTTTGGTTATCGTCTGGAGAAGAAAACCCATGTAAACTTATAATTGTAATTTCATTGCAAAGAAAGCTGGAATTTAGTTGCGCTAAAACAAGAATAGAAATCTGCCACGAGCCCAGCATTCCCACAACACATCCACCCAACTTTCCGGATAGATACGATTCACAAATCCTTAGAACATTTCTGAGTTTCGACCCATTCATCCCAGATATTGAAAAAGTAGCTCAGAATAAATGGAATTAAGGATAGCACCAGACAGCTTATACCAGAAAATGGGAGGTGGGTGAGTAGCGAGTTCAAGTCTCGACTTAGCCATGAAAGCCAGTTGGGCGACTTTGGGCCAGTCACCGTGAGACAGTGAGTTCTAGTCCCACCTTAGCCATGGGAAGCCGATTGAATGATTTTGGGCCAGTCACCAGGAGACAGTGAGTTCTAGTCCCGCCTCAGCCATGAAAGCCAGTTGGGCGACTTTGGATCAATCACCGGGAGACGGTGAGTTCTAGTCCCACCTTAGCCATGGGAAGCCGGTTGGGTAACTTTGGATCAATCACCGGGAGACGGAGAGTTCTAGTCCCACCTTAGCCATGGGAAGCCAGTTGGGGGACTTTGGATCAATCACCGGGAGATGGCGAGTTCTAGTCCCGCCTCAGCCATGAAAGCCAGCTGAGTGGCTTTGGGCCAGTCACCAGGAGACGGGGAATTCTAGTCCCAATCCTAAGCATGAAAGCTGGCTGGGTGACTTGGGCCAGTCTCTCTCTTTCTCTCTTGTTGTGGGGGAAATCGGAAGAAAACAGTGTGATAGATTTGCTTGCCATCTTGAGTTATTTGTAGGAGGAAATAATAATAAAGGCAAAAATAAATACCTCTTTAGATTCAGGCTAAAAGATGGCCCCTCAACCATCTACCTGCCCTTGCTTTAAAAAAAAATCAGCAAACCGGCTGCCTCAAAAGTTTAATTTTAACCCGATTGTGGGCCATAAAAGGAACATTCCACATTACAAAAAAAAAAAGATGTTGAGACTTTGGAGAAAGTTCAGAGAAGAGCAGCTAAAGGATCAAAGGCCCGGAGACTAAAACATACGAAGAACGGTTGCAGGAACTGGCTTTCGCCAGTCTAGAGCCTTGGTGGCACAGCAGACTAAAGTGCTGCTAAGTAGCACTTAGCTGCCAGCTGCCTGCAATTACTGCAAGTTCAAATCTCACCAGGCTCAAGGTTGACTCAGCCTTCTATCCTTTCGAGGTAGGTAAAATGAGGACCCAGATTGTGGGGGCAATAAGCTGACTTTGTATAAAAAAGAACACCACGGGGGGGGGGGCAAAAGCCCTACTAAGCAGGTATATACAAAAGTATGAAGGCTATTGCTTAATGCATTGTAAGCCACCCTGAGTCTCTGGAGAAGGGCGGCATATAAATCGAACCAATAAATAAATAAATAGAGAAAAGAAGGACTGGGGGGGGGGGGGGTGAAGACATGATAGGTAGCAGCCTTCCAATCTTTGAGGGGCTGCCTCAAAGAAGAGGGGGGGGTTCCAACCTATTCTCCGAAGCACCCAAAGGCAGGACAAGAATCAACGGATGAAAACTCATCAAGGAGAGAAACAAACTTCCTAACAGCGAGGGCAATTAACCCAGTGGAAAAAGCTTGCCACCAGACGTTGTGGAGGTTTTTAAGAAGACACCGGACAGCCCCTTGTCTGTCTGAGATGGACTCCTAGGTTCTTGAGCAGGGGGTTGGGCTAGAAGACCTCCAAGGTCCCCTTTTAGCTGAACATCTCCGAGCTGTTTGCAAAGTTGAGGCCGAACAAATGGCACCCATCGTGCTTCCCGGCCCCCAGCTGAAGCCTTGATCTGGCACAGGCTGTTCTCGCTGGCTGGCTGCAACCTTCAGGCAGGCCTCCCCCCCGCCCCCTTTTTCCCAGCCCCCTGCTTGGGTGCATAGACACCCTCTTGTCACACTCTCCATCAGCTGTTTGGGCTGTTCCGCCCAGGGCTCAATTTCCGGGTAGTAACAGAACAGCCAATCAGCTGATTTCTAAGCTCAGCCCAGGGCCCTTTTTTTTTTTTTTTTTTTTTTGCCTGCAAACACTTTTCCAAAACAAGCAAGCCGCCCGGCCACTTCCGGACTGGGGAAGGGAGGGAATCCATGGGCCGGCGGGGAAGAGGAAAGGACTCCACTGACAAACCTGTAAGGCCCAGTCCAAAATTCCCCAAACCTTCCCCCCCCCCAAAAAAAAGGGAGGGGGGGAAGAAAAGAGAGACTTGGAAAACTTATTTAAAAAAAAAAAAAATTGCAGGCATCCACTCCCGATCTCCATATTAAGAAAGGCACCCAAAAAGGAGACGGGGAAAAGCAGCCTGCTTTGACCCAAGTCACAAGAGAGGAGGGGAGCAGGTACCCCAAACGATGCAGTCCTGCAAAGCACGCCCCAAAACACCCAGCTTCTTCTTTTCGGAGGTTTGCACAACTACCGCGTTAAGAGAAGCGTCCAAAAAAGCAGCCCGGTGACTCAGAGCAACTCAAGAGCGTGCAATTACCCAAATGAGTTTTTTTTTTTCCTTCTCCCTTTAAACACGGGGAAGAAGTTTTGCCCCCGTGATGCAGGAGGAGGAGGAGGAGGAGGCCGGATAACCAACCTCAAACTCCGGGCTTGCAAGGAAGGGGTGTACAAAAAAGGCCTTGGCCCAGCCAGAAGCCAAAATAGGAAGGCAGTAGGGCGAAAGGAAAGGAATAAAAAAAAACAGCCCAAACTAGCAAAGAGAAAACACACAGCTCCAAAAGGCAAGGGCGCATTTGTTATTTTCTCTACCCACATCCCGTGTCGTTGTCGTTGCAAAGTCAAAATACTGGCTTGCCAGCCCAAAGTCAAGATTATAGGGCAAAAAAAAAAAAAAAAAAAAGAGGCTGTACTTCCAAAGCAGGAACGGCAGAATGAAACTAACAACAACAACAAAAAAAGGAGGTAGCTTTTCACTCGGGTAATACCTAGGAGCAACAAGGGTGGCGGAGGATATTATCCAAGAAATTAAGCCCATTTAAGAAACGAGCCTTCTTCGGAACTAAACCCGAATTAAAAAATCCGTGGCACCTTCCTAAACATGGTTAGGATTCCCGCTGAGTTGCCGTAAAGCCAAGGCCTGCGGAAAAACCCAACCTTAACTATAGAGAGAGAAAGAGAGAAAAGTGAAGTGGGCAAACCACAGACAACAAAAGAGATCTATTCTGTCATTCCACACAAAACACAAAAACTTGCAGACCCAGGAGAAATTGGCCAAGCTCACTTAAAATACCAAGAATTATAATCAGAGGCCTGGTCAGACAGCTTTTTTTCAAAGAATCTCTATGGTTCTTTTGTTGAACAGAAAAAAGAGACCATCAGCTTAATAGTCCAACGGGAGAAAATGCTATTTTCCTTCTTCTTTTTTTTCCCACTCCCTCTATCCACCATCGAATTAAAACAGCGACCACACCACCAATATATGCCACACGGAATCTCACATGTACATATTTCACAGGTCCTGTGTTCTTTTGTCTCCAAATATATATATATATAAATAAATTAAAAAGCCCACTGTGATCTCTTAACATTCACAAAGCCACAAAGTGAATAGGGATGGGGGGGAGAGAGAGAGGGAGATCAGTAGACGAGAGAAAGAACGAGGGCCCAGTGGGGCTCGTCTCCCCAGAATCTCGCTGCCTTTTCAAAAAAAACGTAGATATAATGAGAATTTTTGTCACCGAACAGCTGGAGTTCTAAGCCTTCTCCCCAACCAGCAGAAATTAACCATCCAATGCAATTTGTTATTGGAAGGGAGGACATGCATATTCAATTCCCGGATAAAAATAGCTTTGATTCCAGAAGCAATCACGAGCCACTTCCTATTTATTAAAAACATTATTATTATTTTTTTTAAAAAAAGGAAGATCTAGGCGCATTATCAAAGAACCGGTTTTGTTGTTTTTGTGTTGTTGTCATTTCTTTCCCAAAAACAAAACATGGAAAAGCTAAACCATCACGCGCCAGCCATAAAAATAACAATTTGACCCCAGCAAACCCCAATCTAAATAAGTTTGTTTTATCTCTCCCAACCAAAGGCTATTTGTAAATCCCCCCCCACCCTCTTTACATACCTAATTCCTTCACGATTAAATTCTCCAGGGAGAGGTTAACACATTCAATAAACATCTCCGAAGTGCATTTCTGGCTGACTCTTGTCAATTGCAACCAATCTGTCTTTTCCTCCCCACCACCTGATAAACAGGACGATTAACACAACAATTCTACAAACCAACATAATAATTCAGCAGCTTTCTCCCCCCCCCCATACACACACACAGGCCCATCATATCCGAACGCACCACAGTCAAATCTTATTAGGCCAAGAACGAAATAGGGAATAAATAAATCCAGATTCTTTAGAAAGAAATCTCCAGCGAAGTGTTACATAAACAAAAAAAAAAAGCACACACACACACCAACAAACCCCCAAACAGCAGCAGGACGAGGGAAGGAAGAGGGGCTAGGAGAGTTTTTCGGCATCATTTTTTTCCAAGCCTGGTTTAACCACGGTTACTCCAGGCCTACTATAACCAGGTTTGATTTCCAACACCACCCCTCCTCTTAGTTTTGCTGGCAATCAGAAGCTTCCCGAAAAAGCAGCCTCGAACTAAATTAAGGGACTAGTAACACACCATCAGACAAGGATCATCCGATGGAAACTGTCAACAACCTGCCCCCCACCCAAAAAAACCCCTTGGTTGTCTCCAACTCATTCTGGCCTGTAGCCACCCCCTTCCCCAATAAGGCTATATTCAAGCTAGCTGTTGAGGCTGGAAGCTGCTGGAGGGAGCTCTGTATTATTATATTATCATTATTGATTTTATTATTGTTATTATTATTGCAATGTTATAGTATCCCCCCCAAAAAATTGAAGAGGTATTGAAAAACTGGTGAAAATAGACCAGCTTTCTTGCTTTTCTCCTTCCATCCCGACTTATTTAATCGAAGATAAATTCTCTGGCAATGCCTCCCACCACCAGAGAGGATACGGAGGACAATAAAGTGTCCCCCCCAACACACACACACACAGACCCCAGCCCCAAAGAGACCCGTGCAATAAGGAGAATTGTGATTTTTTTTCTCCCCTTCCCCAGGGTGGTTTCTATAGGGAGAAATAGGGGGTGGGAGGGGGGGGGCAGCAGCTGCTGGCTGGGAAAGGTGAGGATAGGTGGGGTTCCATTATTTGCTCATTTGTGAGAGGGGGGGTTTTTGACACCTCAGCAATTTCCAGGGAAATGGTGAGGGGGAGGGAAAGGTGGAGAAGAAAAGGAGGAATAAATATTTTGTTTTATAATAAAAGGTCTCTCTTTGCAGGCCAAGGAAGGGGTGTTGTTGACATTGAGCAGGAGGGGAAAATGTCTCCCGGTTCGGGTTGGAGAGGGGGGGGAAGATAAGACTTAAACCCACCCACCCTTTCCAAGGGGGAAATAGGAAGGAGGGGGGTTTAATTTGAGGAGTGGGGGGGACTTCCAACCACAGGGCCTCATTTGAGGCCTTGGTGGCTTGAAGCCCAGCACGGATATCCCTGAAGGAATTTGGGGAGGGGGGTGTCCAATTTCCCTCTCTCTAAGGTGTTTCCCCCCCCTTCTTGGCTACCTTAACACACACCCCCACCCCTTAAAAAAAAAAGGCCAAAGAAAAGACACCCCCCCTCCCTTTTCCAGCTCTTTTGCTTGCTTGGCCAAACCCTGTGACCCTTGGCTCTCCCCCACCCACCCAATTTGGCAGCCCCTTCTCTTGCCCAAGGGGGGGGTGGTTCTACCCCTTTTTTTGGAAGAGGGGGGGCAAAGTCAGGAGTTTGGGATATTGGGGAAAGGAGGGGAGGGGAAGAAAAAAAACAGGGCCTGTTCTCTAGTTTGGGTGGAGTGAGGGGGGGTTGGGTGGGGGGTTTTCCATTCATCCCCAGCACCTGGACCCCCCCCAAAAAAGAAGCCCCCCCTCCTTTTCATTGCTTCTGCAAGGGGAGGGGGGCCCCCTCAGATATTCTAGGGGGAGGGGGCTCCCCACACAACAGCCCCCCCCTCTCCCATGCGAAAGGGGGGGGCTCCTCGTTCTCCCCCTCCCCCCCCACACACAACAGCCCCCCCCCCTCTCTCCCCTCTTTCTCCAGGAAGGATACAGCTTGACCACGTCGGTGTCCATCCGCCTCTTGCCCGGGCTGGGGGAGGACATGGTGCCCCCCCGGCCGGCGGCCCCTCCCGGGCGGAGTCTCGAGCGAGGCCTGTCAGGACCCCTCGGCGCGCGGGGACTTGGGGGGGGGGGGAGTGCTTCGTCGGGGAGGGGGCCCGCGGTGCGCCTGCGCGGAGGCCTCCCTCGCGGCCCCTCCCTTCGCGAGCCGGCTCTTCCTGCCCCGCGGCTGCCCCCCCCCCGCTCCGCTGCCGCTGCTGCTGGCTTCTCCTTCTTCCTCCTCCGCCGCTGCTTCCTGCGCCCGCCCGCACCCCAATCGCCGCTTCTTCTCTCTCGGCCGCTCGCTCGGCTCTGCCAAAGCCTCTCGCTGGGCTCCTGACGTCACCCACAGTGACCTCATCGCCCGGGGCTCGCCTCATTGGGCGGGCGGGGGGGAGCCACGCCCTCCTGGGGGCGGAGGCTTTTCTCTCCCCCCCTCCACCCCCCCACCCGAGAGGCATGCTGGGAGAGGTAGTTTTTCTCCTGCTGATACTCAGGCTTCAACACCTCTTTGCAGGCCTCTCCTCTCTTCAATTTTATTTTTTTATTTTATTTTATTTTATTTTATTTTATTTTATTTTATTTTATTTTATTTTATTTTATTTTATTTTATTTTATTTTATTTTATTTTATTTTATTATTTTATTTTATTTTATTTTATTTATTTTATTGGATTTATATACCGCCCTACTCCCAAAGGACTCAGGGCAGCGAACAGCCACAGAATAAAACACATAAATACAAAAATTTAAAATAGAATAAAAACGAATTAAATAATTTGGCTGAGACAGATCGTGGTGGTCCTCGAGGTACAACCACGGCGGAGGTCAAAAGTTTCCGGGGCTCAGGGAGACATCGGTGAAGTGGGGTTTGACCCGTTTTTTACGGATTTTTCCTTGCCGCGACGGTAAAAGGGAAACACTGTGGTTGTTAAACAAGTCACGCGGTTGTTAAGTGAATCCGGCTTCCCCTGTTTGTCCGAAGGTCGCAAAAAGGGAATCACGTGACACACACATCCCCCCCCCGGGAACGCTGCGGCCATCCTATCTATGAAGTTGCCGAGCTTTTCAGGAGGTTGCCAAAGGGGAAAATGTATGAAACGGCAACCGTCATAAATATGAGTCAGTGGCCAAACGTCTGAATTTTTTCTCACTCGCATGACCAGGCAGATGCAACAATGGTCGTAAGTGTGAAAAACGGTCGTTAAGTCACTTTTTTTCAGTGCCATTGTAACTTTGAAGAGTCACTAAATGAATTGTTGTAAATTGAGGACTATCTGTACACACCTCATCCTCTTTTTTTTTTTTCAGGCGAGGCTCCTTTCATTTCTTTAACTAACTTCCTGCCCCAACCACTGATTGCGTTTGGACTCATCCCTCATCCACGAATTAACTACCAGCCGGTTCCTCTGGGCATGTGCAGAGTGCCCAAAACCTGGCGAGAGAAGGAAGTCCATCAAGGTGAGCTCTGGGATTGCTCAGCCCTTGCAGCTTTATCTTGTCTTTAAAAACTTCATGATTTGACCTTTTTGCAGGTAGGCAAGAGTGCCTCTGAGCGTACAAAGAGGGCCAGCCTTTTTCCCAGCCATGGAAAAACCTCTTCCAATGTGGAATAAAGGAGCAGAGGTGCCTTATTAGACAACCAGGCTCAGCCTGGCTGCAGACCAGCCGGCCGATATCAGAAGGGGTTTTGCAGAACACCTGTTTTGGGGTTCACACAACAATCTTGGTGGAGTTGCGTTTCCCTGAACAGCTTGCTTTCGGAAGTTATGGGAGCTTCATCACTGGAGACTTTCAAGAAGAGACTGGACTGCCATTTATCAGAAATGGTATGGGGTCTCCTGCTTAGGTGGGCGGCGGGTTGGACTAGATGATTTATGAGGTCCCTTCCGACTCTGTTAATCTGTAATTCTGTAAACTACAAAATGCAAAATCAGTGCAATTCCTTGGTTACCCCAACACCGTTCCTCTCAATTGCCCGGGGATTTCAGTACAAAGCAACCCCGTAACCCCAAAAATAATATTTGGAATTTGTGTTGACCTTCCAATGGACACCGCCTGGCATTTTTTGGGCAGGGCAAACATGCCCGCCTGGCATTGGAAGTCTTCAGCCCCCTGCCCCGATACATGGGGAACCCCAAAACCCTTTCTCCACAAAATCTTGTCTTCCTTTCATGGGATTGGTACCCCTGTCAATCAGGAGTATCAGCCAAGTCGAGATGGCGGCAGTGCCAACGTGATAAGAAGCTGCAGCTGGTTTTGATGATTGCTGCATTCGTTCTATTGGAAAGTTGTGGCCGCCATCTTGACTTTTCTGACCCTACCTTGCTGGTTGAAAGGTTGCCCTTTGGGCCTTATTCAATAAATCAAACCAGCACACCAATTTCTGGCTGCTAAACAAGGCCGTCATTAAGTGAGCCTTGGCCCATTTTACGACCTTCCTTGCCACTGCCGTTGTTTAAGTGAGTAACCCGGTTGTTAAGTGAGTCCGGCTTTGCAAAGTCGCAAAAGGGGATCGCGTGACCTCGGAAAACTGCAACCGTCATAAATACAAGTCAGTGGCGAAACGTCTGAATTTGCATCAGACGTGATCATGGGGAATGCCGCAGTGGTCATAAACTATGAAAAATGGTCACAAGTTGTTCTTTTCAGTGCCGTTTTAATTTTGGTCACTGAATAAATTGTTTGTATGTCGAGGACTCCCTGCCCAGTATGGATGATGGATGAACAATCAAAAGGATAAATATAAGCAGGAAATGAATGCATTATCAAAATTACATAATTCGGAAAGCCTGGGGAGAAAGAAAAAAAATAAAATTAAAATTAAAATTAATTCCTTGGGCACCTCTGCAGGCCCAAATCAAGAAATCTCCCAACAGGTGCTGGATAGATCTGGATAAACCTCTTTTAGGAATGGAGACATCTAGCAAGGGGTGTGGGAAGGCAACCTTGGTTGAAATGAAGGGATGTCTTATTAAAACCACAAGAGAAGCACCTGCCTGAGTCTTAAAACCTTTGCAAAATGCCGTACGAACAAGGCTTGTTTGTGAACTGCTGGAGGGCTAGGCAACTGTAAGCCCGGATGTAGGTTTAAGAGGGGAAAATAAATGCAGGTTTGTTATCTCGCCGTGCCATAAGCTGAACATCTGCAATACTCCCTCGCAGGGTTTCTCTTCACAGCGGGGCCTCCAAGCTGCTTGCCGAAGTGATAATTGGAAGCCGAATCTCTCTCTCTCTCGGATCAGTCTGAAAGAGAGCAAACTATCAAACCTGGTTTGTGAATCACCAGGTTGCGGAAGCCAGGATTCTATCTCTGATCGTGGCCCGTGGATGAGAATGGTTTAATAAAGTAGAAAACGTGCGGCAATATTGATTTATTATTTATTAATTCAATTTGTATGCCGCCCCTCTCCGAAGACTCAGGGCAGCTAATATGAATCAATTTGCAGCCGTACACAATACTCTAAACCAGAAAGGGGGGGGGCTATCGTGGCTTACCACGAATGTTGGTTTAATGTTTGTCTTCCAACAGGAGTCCCCGGGTCATTCGGACAAGAATGTCTTGCATTGTTTCCAGATATTGTTTTGTTAATGTTTGCAATCTTTACTTACAGCAATTCTTTCTCAAACACAACAATTGTATGATGTGTGGACTTCAACTCCCAGAATCCCCCGGTCTGCTCTACTACAATCCTTGCAGCAATGTCGGACTCCATTTCCCAGAATTCCTTGTCACAGGGTTGCTAGAAATGGTGTGGGAGTCTGCTCTACGGCTAGTTCTCAACTTACGACGATTCGCTTAGTGACCAAAGTTAACAGCAGCGCTGAAAAAAATGACTTACGACCAGTCCTCGAACTTACAACCGTCGCAGCCTCATTACAGGTTCGTGATCAAAAATTGAACGCACCTGGCAACTAACATGTACAATATATACGATGGTTGCAACATCCCTGGTGGGGGGACACGTGACCCCCATTTGAGACCTTCCCCAGACAGCTTCTGTTCCTAATTGTGATCGTAAGTTGAGGACTACAATTTACAGCCACTATTGAGCCCAGAATTTATGTTGCTAAGTGAGACAGTTTCCCCCAACCTTTCTTGCCACAGTTCTTAAGTGAATCTCTGCACTAGTTAAGTTAATAACATGGTCATTAAATGAATCCGGCTTCGCCCTTTAACTTTGCTTGTTAGAAGGTTGCAAAAGGGGAATGACATGACCCCAGGACTCTGCAACTGTCATAACTGTGAACCAGTTGCCAAGTGTCTTTCTGAATGTTCATGACATGTGAATGACCATGGTGATGGGGCAACGATCGTAAGTGTGAGAAATGGTCACAAGTTGCTTTTTTTCCGTGCCGTTGTAATTTTGGTCACTAAACGAACCGCTGTATGTCGAGGACAACAGTTAACATGTAAAGCCAACAGCGAAATTTAACTTTCACAATCTATTATTGTATTTAACTCGCAGAAAGTCCACGGCAGTTTCTAATCTATGCACATTATCACCGCTGCAATTGATAAACATTATAAATTTATAATGAACATTATAAATAAAGCAGTTTCTAATCCATGCACATTATAAACCACTGCACATGATCTCTGATCCATCCAGGGTCTCCAGAGCCCCTGAAGGCAGGACAAGAAGCAACGGATGGAAACTCATCAAGGAGAGAAGCAACCTGGAACTTAGAACTAAGAACTAACTTAAGAAATTTCCTGGCAGTCAGAACAATTCACCAGTGGAACAGCTTGCCACTGGAACTTATGAATGCTCCAACACTTGTGGTTTTTAATAAGAGACTGGACAGCCACTTGTCTGAAATAGTGTAAGGCCTACTGCCTGAGCAGGGGGTTGGACTAGAAGACCTCCAAGGTTCCTTCCAACAGATTCTATTCCTATTCTATTTCTATTTCTATTTCTATTTCTATTTCTATTTCTATTTCTATTTCTATTTCTATTTCTATTTCTATTTCTATTTATTTCTATTTCTATTATTTCTATTTCTATTTCTATTCCTATTCCTATTTCTATTCCATTCCATTTTAATTCCATTATTATTCTACTTCTATTCTACTCCTTAAATGCTTTTAAAAGTAAAAAAAAAAAAAAAAACTTGTTAGAGAAGTTTGTTAAGTGAGTTTCGCCCTGTTTTACGACTTTTCTCCCCACGTTTGTTCAGGGAATCACTGCCGTTCTTAAATGAGTCACACGGTTGTTAAGCGAATCCAGCTTCCCCAATTGACTTTGCTCGTCAGAAGGTCGCAAAAGGGGATCACAGGACACCCCCACCCCCAGAACACTGCGACCGTCATAAATATGAGCCAGTTGCCAAGTGTCCAAATTTCGATCCTATGACAATGGAGATCCTGCGAAGGGTCGTAAGTGTGAAAAACAGCCGTCGCTTTTCTCAGTGCTGCCGTAACTTCGAAACAGTGATGAAATCTAAAATTTGTTACTACCGATTCTAATGAAAAATGCTTTCAAAAGCCTCTGACGATCCCAGCTGAGTTGCCTGACTGGCAGAGCCTTTTTTTCTTTTAAAAGCCTCTGCCGATCAGGCAACTCAGCTTGGATTGTCAGAGGCATTTAAAAGAAAAAAAGCCTCTGCCGATTAGGCAACTCAGCTGGGACCGTCAGAGGCATTTAAAAGAAAAAAAGCCTCTGATGATCACGCAACTCAGCTTGGATCGTCAGAGGCATTTAAAAGAAAAAAAGCCTCTGCCGATCAGGCAACTCAGCTTGGACCGTCAGAGGCATTTAAAAGAAAAAAAGCCTCTGCCAATCAGGCAACTCAGCTTGGATCGTCAGAGGCATTTAAAAGAAAAAAAGCCTCTGATGATCAGGCAACTCAGCTTGGACCGTCAGAGGCATTTAAAAGAAAAAAAGCCTCTGCCGATCAGGCAACTCAGCTTGGACTGTCAGAGGCATTTAAAAGAAAAAAAGCCTCTGCCGATCAGGCAACTCAGCTGGGATCATCAGAGGCATTTAAAAGAAAAAAGCCTCTGATGATCAAGCAACTCAGCTGGGATCATCCGCTGACAATCCCTTTGATTATCCCAGCTGAGCCGCGCGATCACCAGAGGCTTATTTTTTTTACTTTTAAAAGCATTTTTTTGGCCGAAGAGGTTGTAGAAAAAATGCTTTAAAAATTATAAAAAAAAGCCTCTGATGATTGTGCGGCTCAGCTGGACAGGCAGGAGCGAGGGCAGGGATTTTTGCTACTGGTTCTCCGAACCACCCGCCTCCATCGCTACCGGATCGGGCGATCTGGTCCGAACCGGGAGCATGTCACCCCTGCTTCGAACGGTCACTAAGCGAACTGTCGTAAGTGGAATAAAACCAGCCTTTTCTTCTGCTGGAAGTGTTTACTCAGCTTTGTCTTTCAAGGGAGCACAATTAATGGACCGGCCCCGGGATTTTGACCCGTGCAGTAATAGATCGATCTGTCATCCACCTGTCTGGGACATCCTGCCACGAGCGACGAGGTCACGACCTGCCTCACCTGGCCACCCAGGTGCCAGGTAGATGGGCGGGCAGGTGTGGCTGGATCTTTGCCCAGAGCACGAGAGGCACTGATGTGCCACTTTTGCCAGGGTGCAGCCCTGCAGGAAACGGGGAGGATGGAAAGGATGGGGAAACGGCAACCTGTAGAACCGGCTTGGTGGCCTCGGCTGGCGTCACACAGCTACGCCGGGCGGCTCAATGCGCCAGATGTTTTGCACCACGGCAGCTCGTCCTCGACTTGCAACCGTTCGTTTAGCGACCGGAATTAACAACAGCACTGAATAAAGGGACTTAAGACCTTTTTTTCACACTTATGACCGTTGTGCCATCACCGGGGTGATAGAGGTGGTCCTCGGCTTACGACAGTTCGTTTAGTGACCGTTCGAAGATACAACGGCACTGTAAAAAGGGGCCGAGGATTGTTTTTCACACTTACGACCTCTGCAGCATCTCCCATGGTGGTCCACATAGTCCTCAATTTATGACAGTTCGTTTAGTGACCGTTCGAAGATAGAACAGCATTGAATAAGGGACTTTAGACCGTTTTTCACACTTATGACCGTTGCAGCATCCCCGGGGTGATAGAGGTGATCTTCTACTTATGACAGTTCATTTAGTGACCGTTTGAAGTTACAACGGCACTGTAAAAAGGGGCCGAAGATCGTTTTTCACACTTACGACCTCTGCAGCATCCCCCATGGGGGTCCACGTAGTCCTCGATTTACGACAGTTCATTTAATGACTGTCCGAAGATACAACGGCCCTGAAAAATGAGGCTTAGGACTGTTTTTCACAGTTAACGTCCATCACGGCGTCCCCCCCAGGGTCACGTGATCGGCATTCGGATGTATGACAACTGACTCACATTTATGACGGTCGCAGCATCCCGGAATCACGTGATCCCCTTTTGCGACCTTCTGACAAGCCAAGTGGATGGGGAAGCCAGATTCGCTTAACAACCGTCTGACGGATTTAACAACACGTGGTGATTCACTTAACAAACGTGGCAAGAAAAGTCATAAAATGGGGCCAAACTCACTTAACAACATGAATTCTGGGCTTGATTGTGGTCGTACGTTGAGGACCACCTGTAGAGTCAAAATTTAGATGATTAGCAACCGGCTCCTATTTATGACGGTTTGCAGGGCCCCAGAGTCACACAATCCCCCTTTTGCAAACTTCCGGCAAGCAAAGTCAATGGGGAGGCCGGTTTCACTTAACAACCGTTTTACTAACTTCATTACAGATACCCCTTGGTTTGCAACCAGAACGGAATGCAAACTTCCTCTCGCTAAGCGAGATGTTTCTTAAGTGAGTTTTGTCCCATTTTTCGACCATTCTTGCCACCGTTGTTAAGCGAATCGCTATGTGAATCTGGCTTCTCTACTGAGTTTGCTTTATCAGAAGGTTGCAAAACTTCGATCATGTGACCTGGGACACCACAGTCGTCATAAATATGAATTTTGATCATGGGATCCGGGAGATGCTACAACAGTTCTGTGAACAATAGTCCCAAGTCACTTTTTTTTTCCCAGTGCCATTGTAACTTTGAACGGTCACTAAAAAAACCTGTAATTTAGTGGCTGGGGAATTCTGGGAACTGAAGTCCATTCATCTTAAAGCTGACAAGCTTTAAAAGACCGGGCGGTAAGGTAAGGGGTCCCATCCTTTCCATTAAGAGCCCAGGTGGCACAGTGGTTAAAATGTAGTACTGCAGGCTGCTTCTGCTGAGACTGCCAGCTACCTGCAATTTGGCAGTTCAAATCTCACCGGGCTCAAGGTTGACTCAGCCTTCCATCCTTCCAAGGTGGGTCAAATGAGGACCCAGATGGTTGGGGGCAAAAGGCTGACTCTGTAAAACACTTAGAGGGGGCTGGAAAGCACCATCAAGTGGTATATAAGTGCTTGTTTGGGGAGGAAGGAAGGAGAAAGGGAGGGAGGGAGAGAGGGAAGGAAAAGACGGAGGAGGAAAGGATGGGTAGATGGGTGGGTAGATGGATGGATGGAAGGAAGGAAGGAAGGAAGAAAGGAGACAGGGAGGGAGGGGAGGAAAAGATGGATGGAGGAGGAAAGGATGGATAGATGGGTGGGTAGATGGATGGATGGATGGAAGGAAGGAAGGAAAGAAGGAAGGAAAGGAAGGAAGAGGAGACGGAGGGAGGGAGAGAAGGAAGGAAAAGATGGATGGAGGAGGAAAGGATGGATAGATGGGTGGGTAGATGGATGGATGGATGGAAGGAAGGAAGGAAAGAAGGAAGGAAGGAAGAAAGGAGACAGGGAGGGAGGGAGAGAGGGAAGGAAAAGATGGATGGAGGAGGAAAGGATGGATAGATGGATGGGTAGATGGATAGATGGATGGAAGGAAGGAAGAAAGGAGAAAGGGAGGGAGGAAGGGCAGGAAGGAAGGAAGGAAAAGATGGATGGATGGATGGATGGATAGAAGGAGGAGGAAAGGATGGGTAGATGGGTGGCGCAGTGGTTAGAATGTGGTACTGCAGGCTGCTTCTGCTGACTGCCAGCTGCCTGCAATTTCGCAGTTCGATCCTGACCAGCTCAAGGTTGACTCAGCCTTCCATCCTTCCGAGGTGGGTCAAATGAGGACCCAGATTGTTGGGGGCAAGAGGCTGACTCTGTAAACCGCTTAGAGAGGGCTGGAAAAGCACTGTGAAATGGTACATAAGTCTAAGGGCTATGCTATTAGTGCTTGTTCCAGCTTTATAATGCAACCTAGCCCCTTTTGATTCACAATCCATTAAGAAAAAAAAAATACTTTAAAAAAAATTATTTTCTATAGATTTTCCGTAGCTGACGGGTTCTCCTTTTGTCATCGCGTTGCTACAAAAGAGCTTTGATTTCATGTAAGCCCTCAAAAATGCCCGACGATTTGAATTCTTTCCACGTTTCCTGATTACAGTACTTGAATACCAGGAAAAAAAAAAGATTTCAAAAGAATCAGCTTTTATACCTGAAGTGGAAATTTAGGGAAAAGCATTCTTTTCTTTGCAGAAACGTGGTTGTTGTTTTTTTTTTGCAGGAATAATCCCATAATAGCAACAGACTTTTCCATATGCAGAGGCTATCCAGGAGCCATCGGTTAATTAAACTATGTGATTAATCAACTAAGTTTTAATTGGGTTAAAAGGGATAGAAAGCAGCTGTTGTGAAGAGAGAGGTTCAAAGAGAAAGAGAAAGGAAATACAGGCAGTCCTCGATTTACGACCGCAATTGAGCTCAAGATTTCTGTGGCTAAGCGAGACATTGTGAAGTGAGCTTTGGCCCATTTTACGACCTTCGTTAAGTGAATCGCTGCCGTTGTTAAATTAGGAACACGGTTGTTCAGTGAATCGTCAGAAGGTCGCAAAAAGGGGATCGCGTGACTCCCTGGGACGCTGCAAATCGTCACAAATACGAAGCAAGCATCCGAATTTTGATCACAGGACTATGGTGATGTTGCAACGGTCGTAAGTGTGAAAAACGGTCATAAGTCCCCTTTTTTAGGGCCGTCGTAACTTTGAACGCTTACTAAGTGAACTGTAGTAAGACGAGGACTACTGGTAGTCGCCAGGATCCAACTCCTTGTCCTTGATATTCTGGTTTGTGAAGCCACAATTCGTAGTTTAAAGCAAGGGAAGGCCAATGTTTCTATTAAGGGCCATGTTTATATAGCTCAACTTACGTCCGTAATGGAGCCTGCAATTTTTGGCCATAACAACGGTCAACAAGCATGCTATCACCTAACCGTGACCGCTTTTAGGACCTTTTTGCATCTGTCATTAAGCGAGTACCATGTTGGTAAAGGGAATGCAGCTGTCATTAAATGAACCCATTGTTTGCTCTAGCAGTGTTTTTTGTCAGCAACTAGAAGTAATCACCGGTTTCCAGCACAAAACATTGCACGGATAAGCATCAAGTTATAACAGCTCATTTAGTGACTGTTCTGTGAGTTTTTTGCCACCTTTTACAACCTTTTTTCGCCACCGTCGCTAAGGGAATCACAGCAGTTGTTAAATTAGTTAACCCGGTTGTTAACGGCAATTCATGCGTGTGTGCCGTCTGCACAGCCATGTGGCATCAAAAACACAGGGATATAGGACGGGATTGTGCCCGGGTGAGTGGGCATTCTTGGGCCCTCTTGCAGGTGGCTACTAGCGGTTCGCCTGAACCGGTTCGAACCAGCTCGGCTGAATATACCACCTCTGGAGACGTCTATCCTCCTTCCTTCGTTGTAATTTCAATTGGTCACTAAACAAAGGTTGTAAGTCGAGGAATACCTGGAATGCTCAGGTGAACAACCAGCCACGGAGGCTGGTCATAATTACGGCATGAAAAGTCGAATTAAACCAACTCACGGCGAGTTACTTGTGAGCATCATCATTATATACATTATACTTATGTTTGCAATAACACGAGGATGGAGAACGGAGTAATCATTGCCATGAATAATAAATACCCTTAATTATTCCAGCCCAGAAATGACAAGAGAGTTGTGTTCGTCTTGTGGTGGCACAAACATGAGACGGGCCCCTTGTTAACGCCTTTTCCGACTCACAAATTTCGCAGACGCCTTTGAATAAAAGTTTGCGAGTTGGAAGAGCTGCTAACAGGTGCTTTCTCATCGTTTGCAAGTCATACAATCGTATAATAGTCCATATTTTGTTGTTTTTATTGTGCATCCAGCCACCCGCAACAGCTGCGGCCTTTGGATACAATTTGTGATAATTTCTTTTTCTATTTTTCACACACAAACACACACATGTATATATCTCTATCTCTACAGCTATCTCGACATCTATGTATCTCTCCATACATGTGTGTCTCTATATATTTCTCTCTCTATAATTTGTACATTTCTATATCTATCATCTATCTACCCATCCATATAATCTATCATCTATTTACTATCCATCCATCCATCTATTTATATATCTATCATCTACTATCCATCCATCCATCATCCATCCATCCATCATCTATTTATCATCTACTATCTATCCATCATCTATCCATCCATCCGTCCGTCTTATCATCTATCCGTCCATCCATCCATCTTATCATCTATCTATCTATCTATCTATCTCTCCATCCATCCGTCTTATCATCTATCTATCATCTACTATCCATCCATCCGTCTTATCATCTATCATCTACTATATATCCATCCATCCATCCATCCATCCATCCATCCATCCATCATCTATCTAGCTATCCATCCATCCATCCGTCTTATCATCTATCATCCATCCATCATCTATCTAGCTATCCATCCGTCTTATCATCTATCATCCATCCATCATCTATCTAGCTATCCATCCGTCTTATCATCTATCATCTAGCCATCCATCCATCCATCCATCCGTCTTATCATCTATCATCTATCCATCCATCCATCCATCATCTATCTATCCATCCATCTTATCATCTATCTATCTATCTATCATCTACTATCCATCCATCCATCTACTTATATATATGTAGTCCTCAACTTAAGTTTGTTTAGTGACCGTTTGAAGTTACAACGGCACTAAAAAGTGACTTATGACCATTTCTCAGAGTTACGACCATTGCAGCATCCCCGTGGTCACATGATCAAACTTAAGACACTTGGCAACTGACTCCTATTTATGACGGTGGCAGTGTCCCAGGGTCATGTGATCCCTTTTTGCGACCTTCTGACAGGCAAAGTCCATGGGTAAGCCAGATTCACTTAACAACCATGTTACTAACTGTAGTGATTCATTTAACAACGGTGGCAAGAAATGTTGTAAAATGGGGCAAAACCCACTAAATGTCTTGCTTTGCAACAAGAGCTTTTGGGCTATATTGATTATATTTATTATATTAGGATAGCATAGAATATTATTAATAATATAATATATAATAAATATAACTATTAGATGTTGGGTCAATTTGATTATCAGAAGTCCCCCCCATCTGGAATACTGGTTTATTTTACATGGTAGTAATATGGTATCCTTGTTAAATAAGGATGGGGAAACTTATAACTATTTGTAGACCCGTTATGCAAGGGAAGGAAAGTTTATCAAGGTTTTTCTATATTTTTATCAGCATCCAGCTGGGATGGACTCTTTATGTTTAATGTTAGATTTATTTGAGACTTCCCCCCTTTTTTTTTGTACACATTTTTTTTTCTTTTCTTTTGTTGTTATACAGATTTTTCTGTATTGCATTTTATTCTCGCTGATAAAAACAAACGCATACAATATCTATAAAAACTAAAGGATGCAATATTTTTAGTCGGATTCGTGAAGAACCTCCCGGTTTTTGAGATTATTCCCACGACGCCTTTCCCAAACTTTGGCATGCTTGAACCCCGGTTCATCTCCAGCTCAGGTGATTCCCCTTTTGGGGAATCTGTAACCTCCTCCTGACTCAATTTCCTCGGTGGGCATCCTGTGATGCTGGGCAAAGTGCCAAAGCTGCGTGGGCTGAGGCTGCCAGGCTCCCTGGTGTTAATCTGTCGGACTTCCGGGGTTGCGGCCGACATGAAACGCTCTTAGGGAAATGCTCCACGTGTCAGGATTCCTGTGCCAAGGTGTGTCTCATTATCACGCCGTGAAAAATTGTCCTCTGGCGATGAAGCAAGGAGTGAGTGGCCTGGATGTTATGTTGTTTTGATTCCCTTTCCGGCCGAGGGAGCCTCCCTCCCGAATGTCTCATCCTGCGACTCACCTGGCAAACGGCTCCCAGGTGATCCAAAGGTGCTTTTTCCAAAAGACAATAGGGATTTCTCGGGTTTTTGTCTTTGAAAATGTTTCGCTCCTCGGCCAAGAAGCTTCTTCGGTTCTGATCAGAAGCTCCTTGGACGAGGAGCGAAACGTTTTCAAAGAAAAAAAAAATGAGAAAGTCCAGTTGCCTTTTAGGAAAAGTTTTGATCTGAACCGAAGAAACTTCTTGGACGAGGAGTGAAACATTTTGAAAGAAAAAAAAAAATGAGAAAGTCCAGTTGCCTTTCGGGAAAGGTTTTGATCAGAACCGAAGAAGCTTCTTGGACGAGTAGCGAAACGTTTAATTTTGGTTTCCATTGCTTTCTTCATAATTTCTACCCTGGCATGAGACAGTGGCACGGTGCCGAAAATGCTGGATTAAGTCTAGGGAGATCCGGATTCAAATCTATCTTCAGACATGGGATGACTTTGTGAAGCCCCTCTCTCTGCCTAGCCTGCCCCACAACTCCCGTGAGAAAAATGAGACACACATCACAAAGCGCAAATTAGATAGGCTCAGATTCTGTTATTTATTTTATACCCAAACCGCACAAAATGTTAGAATGTGGGTTTTTCTTAATCAAGGGTTCCAGCTATGCAAGAAACGGGCTTGTTGTCCAGCTGCGATATGGCTCCCGCCGGTGTATCTACGACCTCTGGTGTTTTAGGCGGTTGCCAACATACACAACTTAGTATTTAAGGCAGGAGTGTCCAGCTTTGTCAACTTTTAAAGCTGGAGGACTTCAACTCCCACAATTCCCCAGCCGGCCTATCTGCCTGGGGAAATTCTGGGAGTTGAAGTTCATCCTGCACAAGTGGCTAAGGAATTCTGGGAATTGAAGTCCAAACTGCATAGCTGGCTAGGGAATTCTGGGAGTTGAAGTTCATCCTGAACAGCTGGCTGGGGGGGGAATTCTGGGAGTTGAAAGTCTACCCATCTTAAAAGTTGACAACGTTGGACAACCCTGACTTTGAGGCAAGCTCTCCCCGATTTTTCCCACCTGTCTCCAGAGGAAAGGCGATTTTTGACCTTTCGAATGACAAAATGGGGAATTCATTCATTAATTCATTAATTTTTTTGATGTGAATGTCGTCAGAGGGAATTCTGGGAGGCCTTTCTCTTCTCCATCTAAAAATAAGAAGTCAACCAGTGACCCACTTTCATCCTAGTTGCTGCAAACAGGCCAAGTTTGGATTCAATTTGAACCCTGGGGAGTCAACGGATTTTCACGCGGAGCACGTAACCGGGGGGAGTCGCGCCCTGGTGGAGTGCCAGAGGCTGATATTTGTGCTGGTGCCGAGAATGTCAAATCAGGTCCTCCCCCCTCAACAAATTCCTCCTTTGCAGAGGAGCAGGAGCAAGGAAGACCCAAATGCAACTCGGAGGACGAACCCAAGACGTCACGTGGGGAAGGGATCTTCTCCACCTTGTTGCCGAACGGATCGAGCTCAGTTTTAAACTGGGAATTTCTCTGGGTTCAGCTGCAGGAGGTCGCCAGGCAACTGGGAACCAGCACAAGGGTTGTAGAAATGCTCAGGGGTTGCTGCCCACCTCCGAAGGGGGCAGCAGGATTTTTTTGGGGGGAAGGCACCTTCTTCGGTGGGAGAGGGGCGACTGCCCCACACTTCTGTCCGAGGATGGGGGAGAAGGTGAGACTGGACACGGGGAGGTGGTGTGTAATCGTTTCTCCCTGGGTCTCTTCTCCTATGTGACGTCCCTCCGGCTAACCGTATGGGTAGTGTTCCGCGGAGCCGACTTTGCACCGCCCCGACGCTGTCTTCAGGAGGAGCAGGCGGCTTCCCACTGGCGGAAAATCTGGAAGACTTTGCGGGATTTGGTCGAGAGACTCTGCAGCGGGGAGGAGATGGAGAGGGACGACTGAGAAAGTGGAGCGACATGGATGCCAAAGAAAGGCTAAGAGAGAAGCGGTTTGGTCTAGCAGCGGGCTAGAGAAACTGGGAGGCGGGGAGTTCTAGTTCCACCTTAGACATGAAAACTGGCTGGGTGACTTTGGGCCAATGACCAGGAGACTGTGAATTCTAGTCCCGCCTTAGGCATGAAAGCCAGCTGGGTGACTTTGAAAAGAAAAGCTAAGAGAGAATTGGTTTGGTCTAGTGGTGAAGACAGCAGGCTAGAAACTGGGAGGCTATGAGTTCTAGTTCTGCCTTAGGCATGAAAGATGACTGGGTGACTTTGGGCCAATCACCAGAAGATGGGGAGTTCTAGTTCCACCTTAGGCATGAAAATTGGCTGGGTGACTTTGGGCCAATGACCAGGAGACTATGAGTTCTATTCCCACTTTAGGAATGAAAGCCAGCTGGGTGACTTTGACCCAATGACCAGGAGACGAGGAGTTCTATTCCCACTTTAGGAATGAAAGCCAGCTGGGTGACTTTGACCCAATCACCAGGAGACGAGGAGTTCTAGTTCCACTTTAGGAATGAAAGCTGGCTGGATGCTTTTCAGCCAAAACCACCAGGAGATGATGAGTTCTAGTCCTACTTTAGGCATGAAAGCCAGCTGGATGACTTTGGGCCAATCACTGGAAGATGGCGAGTTGTAGTCCCATCTTAGACATAAAAGATGAGTGCATGGCTATGGGCCAATCACCAGGAGGTGATGAGTTCTAGTCTCGCCTTAGGGATGAAATCTGGCTGGGTGACTTTGGGCCAATGACTAGGAGATGGTGAGTTCTAGTCCCACCTTAGGCAAGAGCTGGGAATTGACATCCACATGTCTTCAAGAGACCAAGACATGTTGAGAAATGTCATCCAAATCCTTCTGATCCAACTTTGTGACCTTTTGCATCTGCAAAAGGCAGCATCTAACCAATTCTTGATGTACCTCCCAGAGTTGGATCAGAAGGAGTAGGACAAACTTTGTCATCTAGTCCGGTGTTTTTCAACCTTGACCTCTTGAAAATGTGTGGACTTGTCTGAACGTAGAAGTTAAACTGGACTAGGGTTGGGGCTAGTTGGAACTGTGAAGAGGGTTTGCAATTTTACAATATGGCTCTGTAGGAGTGGCAGAAACTGGGGGGCGGAGTTAGACTGGGGGAATTCTGGGAGTTGAAGTCCATAAGTCTCAAAGTTGCCAAGTCTGGTGTAGGCCTGACTGCTGCTGTAGGCCAAGTAGAGGACCACTGCTGTAGGCCAAGTAGAGGACCACTGCTGTAGGCCAAGTAGAGGACAACTGGTGGTCCGACTCACCTCCGACTCCAGATGGGCTGGCTTTTCCGACTGCTTGGAAGCCTGGAGAACTTTCAGGACCACCTGCCAACCACGGTCTGCCTTCTCCTCCGAGGAGTCCCCTTTGGTCCCAAGCCCAGTTGCTTCCTTCACTTCGTTGATCCAAGGACACCAATCACGATGCTGGGCCAGGGGGTCGAAGAAAACCCGGGTCGATGAATCCTGTTTGGGGAGAAAACCAACCAGATTAAGTTGGGTAAGGAATGAACTCATCTTCACCTAAGCCAGAGGTCTCCAACCGTGGCCACTTTTAAGACTTGTGGGCTTCCACTCCCAGAATTCCTCATCCAGCCATGCTGCGTTGAAGGCCACAAGACTTAAAAGTGGCCAAGTTTGGAGACCCCTGACCTAAGCTAAGTAGATTCAGATGTTCATATATTCCATTCAAGGCTCCAGAAATGATCTTTAATGGGACCACTAGTTCTTGGGTGGACCTGACCAAGCTTTCGATCTAAGACGTAGTGAAGAAAAATGGAACAGGAGATGAACGAGAAGGTATCTACCTAGCTTTCCTCAAACTGACATCCTTGTCTTGGGACTTCAACTTCTAATTGGCTGAGAATTCTGGGGGTTGAAGTCCAAAGCCTACTGTAGGCATCTGATGGGAACAACCTGATGGAGCTACTGACCAGTTGGGACCATATGGGTGAGATGTTGATTGCTACTGAAGACCGTATCATCATATCTCTCCTCCATCTTCTCTTCTGCGGACTAAGGTCCTCTTTTCACCTTGCTTGATAGAACCTGAAACCATCTTGGTGGATCTTCTCTGGATGTGCTCCAGTTTGTTCACACCCTGTTTAGATTAAGGTGTCCAGAAACTGGACATGGAACTTCAAGTGAGATCTGACCAGGTGAAACAGAACGGGACTGCCGATTTTGGTGATCTCTGGTGCTTTACGTTCTTCTTCATAATCCCTAAATCTTATTTGTCTTTTGGCTGAATCACCCCACTGGCTCACCTGGATCTCCAGGGTGACCTAGTCCATCAGGAATCCGGTAGCACCCGTTTTGATGAACGAGTGACTCATTCCCCAGTTATCCTCTTCTACATCCATTTCTTCCACCCACTTCTATTTTTTTTTCCCTTTTCCCTTTTTTCCTATGTTTTAGAAAGCTCTCCAGATTATCTCCCTGTATCATTCTAGGAATTTCCCATTTTGCTGTCCAGTAGGATTTTTTTTGCTATTTTTTTTAACCTGTCTTAATTACAGGTAGTCCTGGACTTATGACCGTTCGTTTTGTGAATGTCCAAAGTTACAATTATCCATGCTGGCTGGGGAATCCTGGGAGTTGAAGTCCACAAGTCTTAAAGTGGCCAAGTTTGGAGAATCCTGTATTAGATCTTTAGCCTTTGGAGGTAGGTCAGGCCAGGAAACATACTTTACGAGGACCTTAGGCTTTTGGGGCATAAAAAGAGGAGCTTGAGCCGCTAAAGTTTCCTGCCGTCCCCTCTTATACCAAAGAGAATCAAGGTGAGGCTATCTTGAGTTTCTTCCTCCTCCTTTAGAAGAGCTGAGGCTTCGATTCCAGCCTTTATGAATGGCTTTCCTACAGGTAATCCTCAATTTACAACCCTTCATTTAGTGACAGTTCAAAGTTACAATGGCACTGAAAAAAGGGACTTGCCATGGTCATGGTCTCATCAGCTGGAGACCCGCCTTAGGCATGAAAGCCGAGTGTTCCTGGCTCTATCACCAGGTGAGTTCTAGTCGTACCTTAGCTATGAAATCCAGCTGAGTGTTCTTGGGCCAATCACCGGGAGAAGGGAAGTTCTAGTCCCGCCTTAACTATGAAAACCAGTTGAGTGAGCTTGGGCCGATCACCGGGAGAAGGGGAGTTCTAGTCCCGCCTTAAGTATGAAATCCAGCTGAGTGACTTTGGACCCGTCCCTCCCACTCTATCACCCCAACCCACCCCAGCAGGATTGTTGTTGTGGGGAAAAGAGGAAGAAGAAAGCGGATTCGATATATGTGCCACCTCGAGTTGTTTATAAAAGTAACAAAAGTGGGATACAAATAAATAAGTGAAAGAATTAGGCACACTCACCGAACTGCTGGAGGAGTACAGGCGTGGCCGCTTGGCTCTCCGGTGGGGGCTGGACGGCACTTCGGCCCCCAGTCCGCAGACTTCCCCGTGGCCCATGCTGCGAGTCACAGGCCGGCTCCGGGTGGTGGGGCTGGCTGCTTCGGCCTCGGGGCGCTCACTGAAGCTGTCCCCGCCCCGCGTGCGGCTGATCACTGGGGACGGACTCTTCTCATGCTGCAGGAAAAGGAAGATGACAGTGTCAACCCTGAAACTGGCCTGACCGAGGCCATTTTGAGGCTTCAGTGTTACCAATTGGAGCTGGGGGATAAGGGAGCGGGAAATTCAGATAGATGGGGTTTTGTAGCCAAAACAAAATACTTTCTCCTGGGAACCAAGGTCATTCCCACAGGTGGTCGGAGAGAGGAGGAGTGAAGTTACCTGGTGTTGTGACCTAGGCTTCCTGAGTCATTAAAACACACGAGTAGTCCCAAAGACCTCTTATTGCAACAGCTGTGAATTACGTTCATTCACAGCTGAGTCCCAATTAGTTGCAAAGCAGCCCTTCAGGAAAAGTCCTTCGGGATAATCACCAACCTTTATCTCCCTTGACACGCTGCCAAAACACCTACTTGGCAAAAGCCCCACGGAGTCCAGAATCAAACAGAGATGCCGACTGGGAACAGAATTAACAACGTGGCTTTCCGGCAAAAAGCCCACGTGCCTTTGCTCTACTCAGAAAGTCCAGTGGCCTCTTGAAAAAAAAAACCCTGACCTGAAAGACTGAGGATCTCCATAGTCTTCAAGACTCGAGGCTCAGCACCTCAGGACCTTTCCTCAAAAATCGACCCTTCCTCCAGCTTCAAACGTTACCTGCTCCAAGCCCAGAGGGACACTGTTATCCTGACTCCGGGTGATCATGCGGCGTGGGGAGGTGGGCCCCAGGGAGGGTTTCTCGGCCGCAGGGGCAACGTTGGAGGGGTTCTCCAGCTCGGTCTCCGTCGACTCCATTTGGTGAAAACTCCACAGCCCCACTTTCCTTATGCAACGGCAGCAGCTGATCAAGGGGAGATGGATGGATCCAGAGGGAGGTCTAGGAAAAAGACAAAACCCCGCCACCCAAAAATTAACTGAGGGTCCAAAGCCAATCCGCTTCACGCACAGCACAATTTAAATACCACCTACGTCACAGGTAAGTACTTGATTTACAACCACACCTTATCCCAGTGATGGTGAACCTTTTCGGCACTGAACACCGAAAGGGTCACATGGAAATGTCGTGCGTGCACTCGTTGGGGGCCACACGCCGGAAAAGCCGAACTTCTGGGTTCTACTGTGCATGCGTGCCTGATGATCAGCTGGCTGGCGGCATGCACAGGCCGGTTTTCGGCATTGCCGCATGCGTGAAGGAATCGTGCTCCGGAAAAGCCGAACTTCCGGGTTCTACTGTGCATGCGTGCCTGATGATCAGCTG
Organism: Arizona elegans; assembly: GCA_022577455.1. Taxonomy (NCBI): domain Eukaryota; kingdom Metazoa; phylum Chordata; class Lepidosauria; order Squamata; family Colubridae; genus Arizona; species Arizona elegans. The sequence goes on along the minus strand of JAKOOJ010000007.1, from coordinate 88,596,339 downwards.
GCTGGCGGCATGCACAGGCCGGTTTTCAGCATTACCGGGTGCGTGAAGGAATCGTGCTCCGGAAAAGCCGAACTTCCTGGTTCTACTGTGCATGCGTGCCTGATGATCAGCTGGCTGGCGGCATGCACAGGCCGGTTTTCAGCATTGCCGCATGCGCGAAGGGATCGTGCTCCGGAAAAGCCGAACTTCCGGTTTCTACTGTGCATGCATGCCTGATGATCAGCTGGCTGGCGGCATGCACAGGCCTGTTTTCGGCATTGCCGCGTGCGCGAAGGGATCGTGCTCTGGAAAAACTGAACTTCCAGGTCCTATTGTGCATGCGTGCCTGATGATCAGCTGGCTGGCGGCATGCACAGGCCGGTTCTCGGCATTGCCCCATGCGCGAAGGGATCGTGCTCCGGAAAAGCCAAACTTCCGGTTTCTACTGTGCATGCGTGCCCGATGATCAGCTGACCGGCGGCATGCACAGGCCGGTTTTCGGCATTCCCGCGTGAGTGAAGCGATCGCGTTCTGGAAAAGCCGAACTTCCTGGTTCTGGCGTGCATGTACACCCAACAATCAGCTGGCTGGTGTACATGCGCACAGCAGTTTTCAGCGCTGCTGCGCGGGCGAAGAACAGCTGATCGTCGTGCGTGCATACGTGCCAGAAACACAAACAGGCAAGGCCGTGCGTGCCGGGCAACATGGCTTCACGTGCCACTTTGGGCACGCGTGCCATAGGTTCGCCATCCCGGGCTTAGCCCAACGTGTTCGGTTGCTACGTGAGACAGCTGTTCGGGGAGCGCTGGCCCGTTTGACGACCTTCCTTGCCGCCGTCGTTAAGCGAAGCACTTGCAGTTGCATAGTAACCCAGTTGTTAAGCGAATCTGGTTTCCCCATTGATTCGGCTCGTCAGAAGGTCTGCAAAAGGGGATGGCTTTGACTCTGGGACACTGTAACCGTCTTAAGTACATGCCAGTTGCCAAGCTTTTGAATTTCGATCAGGTAACCAATGGTCTCAAGTGTGAAAAAAGGGATCCCAAGTCCCTTTTTTCAGTGCCGTTGTAACTTCAAACGGTCACTAAACGAACTGTTTGTAAGTCGAGAACTATCTGTATCGTGTGCATTTTTCAAACACTGGTATACTTTGAGTTACACCACGACTGAGCCCGGAATTGTAGAGTTGTTAAGTTGCGATGATCTTTAAGTGGGTTCACCATGTGATACCCTCCCCTGATTTTACCACCTGTTTCGTGGTGGTCGTTAAGCGAAGACGGTGGCCATAACACAAATCTGCCAGGCTTTAAAGAGAATCGTGGTGTGAATGTGTGTTGTCTCCATTCTTATTTTATTATTTTTTTTTTATTTTTTTTATCTTATATTGTGCTTTCATCTCCTTGAGTCGCCGTGGCAGCAATGTAAAATTTCTAAATAATAAATAAATGATAAAATCAATCCGTTTTCCATAGGTGGAGTGGTGCAGTGTGGCCTATAGGTGGAGCTCCCGCCTCACAACCAGGCGGCTGTGAGTTCGATCCTAGGTAGAGGCAGATATTTCTCTCTCCGGGCACAATGAGAATAGATCTACTGAACAAAACTCAGCATTGGTGACAGGAAGGGCATCCGGCCAGTAAACACTCAGCTCCATTCAGTTGCCCAGACTCCACCCCAATGCAAGGCACTATGGGATCGTTAAAAGATGATAATGATGAATCCAGTTTCCGTCGGAGGGTTGTTGTTGTTTTTTTGCCAGAGACTAAAAATAAAGGATATTTTGGGGCACAAAAAAAATAAAAAAATTGGATTTTTTTTTTCCTGATTCTAATTTTCCACTTACCTGCCGGACCAGCCGCAAAGGGCCAGGATGGAAGCTGTGATGTGGACTTGAAGGAGGTCGGAAGGCTGCTTGGGCGACGTCTTCTCGCCTTCGGTTTTGCAGCTCTCCTGCTCCTCTTCCTCCTCCTCCTCCTCGATCAACTGCAAAAGGAAGCTGACCTTCTCTTCCGTCAGGGACTGAGAAGCAAACAGACTAAATCAATCTCTCAACCTCCCCACCACAAAATGACGGTCAGCCTCTTCTTGGTAGGCGAACACGATTTCCAGAACTTTCCAGAAGTTTCAAGGCTAACACAGATGCCCAACCAGCTGTTGTTTTTGTCTTTTAGTGATCCCGTAATCCTTTGCATCGGGGTAGAGTCTGAGCAACTGAATGGAGCTAACAGAGTGTTTACTGGCCGGATGCCTTTCCTGTCGCCAATGCGGAGTTTTGTCAGTAGATATATTCTCATGGTGCCGAGAGAGAGAAATATCTGCCTCTACCTAGGATCGAACTCACAGCCTCCTGATTGTGAGGCGAGAGCTCCACCTCTAGGCCACCGCACCACTCATGCCCAACCTGCTGTTCCGGAAATGAAACATTCTGGAGAAATCCAGAATGTTCTGTCACCACTTTGATGTTCCAAAGAGGGTTTGGAAATACAGATAGTCCTCAACTTACAACAGTTCGGTTAGTGACTTTTTAAAAGTCAAAAATGTAACTTCTGACCGTTTTACATAGTTACGACTTTGGAAGCCTCCTCAGGATGGTGGGATCAAAATTCAGATGCTAGACAACTGGTTCATAGTTACGACGGTGGGATTGTTCCCGGGGGCTACACGATCCCCTTCTGCGACCTTCTGACAGCCGAGTCAAGGGGGGAAGCCGGATTCACTTAACAACCAGGCTACTGATATCAACTGCAGTGATTCACTTAACAACGGTGGCCAGAAAAGTCGTAAAAATGAGGCAAAACTCGCTGAACAAACGACTCACTGAACAACAGAAATGTTGGGCTCCGTTGTGGTTGTAAGTCGAGGACTGCCTGTATTTTATTTCTTCCTTAAATTTATAGAGCTGCCTATCTCACAGATGTAACTCCGAGTTGATCACGGAAGTATCAAATAAAAAACCCAAAACCCAATAAAACCATTAAAAAAACCCTCCAAAACTCAGTAGAGCAAGAATCCCACGGCAGCATCTTCCATAAATCTTTAAACCCAACATCGGCTCACTTAACGCATAGTATAGTCCTCACGTTACAACCGTCATCACTCATGAGGATCGTAAAATATTCAGTCGCGTCCAGGTGACGACCGGATGCGGCAAAAGGTAAATTTGGCCCAGATGCTGAATGCTCAAAGAATGGTCACATGATCACAAGGGGAGGGGGCAATGGACAGGGACTGTTGAAACATGGAATCTGGGTTGTAAATCACCCCCAGGGAGGTCTGTCGGGACTCTGAACGGTCACTAAGTGAATGGTCATAAACTGAGGACTACCTGTATGCTCGCTCTTGAGGCTGTGGCCAGTTTATTGTCCTCAGATAGATTAGCCCTTGAATGGGATGCTGGAAACTCCCTTCCTGTCACCTTTCTGGGCAGGATGATTGATTAAGGGACAGGGATACATATATAAACATGTATATATTATGTACAGGCGTAGGCAAAGATAAGATAAAATAGGCAAGATAGATAACCTTTATTGTCATTTTTTTTACTGGGAGCACCCTGGCACACATTAAAAATTTTATTACCTGCTCTCAAAAGGAGGATATATGTGTGTTTGTGAGTGCATGTGTGTATACACACACATATGCACCTTTTTCCCCCCCAAAGAGGGTGAAAATCTGGGTGCGTCTCCGAATGTAGCCCTGCCCAGCTTCTCAAACGGAGCTTTCAGAGGCTGAAAAAAGCATCAGAAACAAAGCTTCAGAAAAAAAAAAGCCCCCAAACAGAGCTTCAGAGGCTTTTTTTCCGAAGCTATTTCGGAGGCTTTCAGAGGAAGGAAAAAAAGTTTTCCGGAGTTTCAGAGGCAGAAAAAAAAAGCAAAAAGAAAGCAAGGCACAGAGCTCACAACCAACGAACCTGTTGCTAAAATTCATCTCTGGGGACACCTGATTGGGGGTATTCCGAGAGGTCGATCCACCTGCCGATCAGCTTTGTTCTTATTTTCCTCACCAGAAACTAAGGTGTGTCTTATACTCTGAAAAATACGGTATGTATATATGCATATGTGTGTATATGTATGTATGTATGTATATGTATATACACTCACACACACACACATATACATACATACACATACATACACACATGCATATGTAAAAATATGTACATACATGTGTGTGTGTATATGGATATGCATATTAAAACACTCTGCTAGCTCCATTCAGTTGCCCAGATTGGGGTTGTTAAATGAAGATGATGATATAGGTAGGTGTGTGTATTATATATTATTATTATTATTATTATTATTATTATTATTATTATTTATTCAATTTATATACCGCCCTTCTCCTAGTGGACTCAGGGCGGTGCACAGCCAAAACTAAAATACATAACAATACAAAATTTAAAATTAATTAAAAGAATTATATACTTTGGCCCGAATTAAAACAGTGCGAATTAAAACCCACTAACAAATTAAAACTAAACAATTAATAACCATTAAATGTATGTATTTGTGTATGTGTATACATATGTATACACACACACACATATATGTATAAAGGGACGCGGTGGCTCAGTGGCTGAGCTTGTCGATGGAAAGGTCGGCAAGTTCAGCAGTTCGAATCCCTAGTGCCGCGTAATGGGATGAGCTCCCGTGACTTGTCCCAGTTTCTGCCAACCTAGCAGTTCGAAAGCAGGTAAAAAATGCAAGTAGAAAAACAGGGACCACCTTTGGTGGGAAGGTAACAGCGTTCCGTGCACCTTTGGCGTTGAGTCATGCCGGCCACATGACCACGGAGACGTCTTCGGACAGCGCTGGCTCTTCGGCTTTGAAACAGAGATGAGCACCGCCCCCTAGAGTCGGGAACGACTAGCACGTATGTGCGAGGGGAAACTTTACCTCATACATATGTACATATACATACATGCATATGCACACATACATGTGTGTGTAGCATGTGGATACATGTGTGTTATCTATGTGTATGGGTAGATATATATCCTTTTGAGAGCAAGCTAATAGAATTTCATTTTCAAGGTGTGCCAGTCTGCTCAGAGTAAAAAATGACAATAAAAGTTACCTTATCTTTACCTCATCTCCTCTCATCCCCAAGAACTTACCACATTTTTGAGGCTGTCTGGCTTCAGGGAGGGCAGCTGGAGCTGCAGCTGGCACAGATTTTGGAAGCGTTCCAGGAAGTCGCTGAAAAGAGCCCGGGGTTCCTCCACCAGCAGCACCGAAAACCGATCTGGTCCGAAAGAAGCAAACGAGAGGTTGTCCTCGACTTACGACCACAACGGAGCCCGACATTTTCTGTGGCTAAGTGAGAATGCCCCCCAGAAAATGGTGGCGGGTCAGTCAGCCTACACACCTGGAAGACCTCGTGTCCAGGTGTGACCCAACCTTGCGGTTCCTTTCTCCTTTCTTACCTGGGCAAGGACTGTCTGGCCAGAAGCAGAACTTTTCGTGAGCTCCCAGCAAGGCCTTCTGCAGCTCCAGACACCTCTCCTTATCTAGGATGCAAAGATGCCTGATGAACAGCAGAATCACAATCCGACCGGCACAAGGCAGAACATTTTTAAAGATGTCCCTAAGCCAAGTTACAGTAACATCTGGTCTGACAATTAATCAAGCAAATATTTGTAATTCATGGACCTTGGGGCTCTCTAAGTTTGGTTGGTTTTTTAAAAAGATGTTTAATCAATGCTAGAAGGGTGTGGGGTTTGAGGAGGAGGAGGAGGAGGGTTGTAGGGTCCTGTTGTGGCTCTGTTACCTGAGCCTGTGTCATCAGCAGGAGAGGACTCCGAGAGTGAAGGAGAGGAGTTGGCAAGGCCTCCCTCTCCAGGACCCTCCTCTCTGGCAATGCCTTCGGTGTCCGCCGAAGGGCAAGAGATAGGGCCGGGGCCAAGCACGTCCACGCAGCCACAGGTGGACAGTGATGAGGGTAATGAGTCTTGGCTGGATCCACGCCAGCGTCGCAGAGATAAGCGTGTGCAGCAGAAGAAAAGGCGTGCCCGATATTAGGCTGAGTCACTGGACCACACCCCACAGGAGATAAAAGGGAGCGTGGTGGCCAGTCAAACCTTGTGACGAACAAAGCTGAAAGCTTCCACACTATTCTGCATTGCCGGACTTTTGCTATAGACTTTGCTGGATTATCTCTGGACTTGACTGACTCCGTAATTATTGAGCTGTTTCCTTTGATGTACCAGAAGCGGGGAGAAGTTATCTCTCCTCTTCGTAAGTAATAAACTCTTGGCAGGCAGCCACTAGGTTGTTGCCAAGTTCCGTTATCATAAGGAAAAGGATTTTGCCGGCTGGTTTGGTCTTTAACTCTTGAACATCTGTTGGTGTGCGTGCGTGTGGGATGGGGACAGAACAGGTCCTTAATGCTCTGAGCTTGGTGCTTTTCTTGGAGACGTTTCATTACCAAGCTAGATAACATCATCAGTGCTATAAGAAGTGGGGAGGAGGCGGCGAATTGTAGGGTCCTTAATGCTCTGAGCTTGGGGCTTTTCTTGGAGACGTTCCATGACCCATCACAGACACAGAGGAGGATCGGCTGCTGACCGGCAGTGGTGCTGATAAGTCAGCAGATCCTCCTCTGTGTTGGTGCAAGCAGGCAGCTCTCCCCCAATGCCTGAGGGTCCTGGGACAGCATCATCCTCAGCCCCCTGGTATACCTTCTCTGTCGGACAGTCCCAGTTCCAACTCCCAACTTCTAGGTAAGAAAAACCAAAAGGACACATATAAACTGGGGGAAACCAGATTTAATAGCAGTGACTGTGAGAGGGATCTTGGAGTCAGCTAAATATGAACCAGTTGCGTGCAGCGGCAGCTAAAAAAGCCAATGCAATCCTCAACTGCATTAACAGAGGGATATAATCAAGATCAAACGAAGTACGAATACCCCTCTATAAAGCCCTAGTAAGACCACACCTAGAGTACTGCATCCAGTTTTGGTCCCCACGCTATTAAAAAAAGATGTTGAGACTTTAGAAAAAGTGCAGAGAAGAGCAAGCAGGAGGATGAGGGGACTGGAGGCTAAAACATACAACGAACGGTTGCAGGAACTGGGCATGGCTGGTCTAGTGAAGAGAAGGACCAGGGGAGATAGGATAGCAGCCTTCCAATATTTGAGGGGCTGCCACAGAGAGAAGGAAGGGGGTCAAGCTATTTTCCAAAGCACCCGAACGTCAGACAAGGAATAATGGATGGAAACTGAATAAGGAGAGATTCAACCTGGTAAAAAGGAGGAATTTTCTGACAGTGAGAACAATCCATCCATGGAAGAGAAGTTGCCTTCGGAAGTTGTGGGAGTTTCATCACTGGAGACTTTCAAGAAAAGATTGGACTGCCATTTGTCAGAAATGGTGTAGGGTCTCCTGCTTGAGCGGGGGGGTTGGACTAGATGACTCTAAGGTCCGTTCCAATAATCTGTTATCCTCCTCCGAACCGGGCACTGAGGGGGCCATGACAACAGCCAAAGGGCCGGATGTGGTCTGGGTGGGGTGTGTGTGTGTCCCTAAAACATGTAAGTCTCTTTTAATCTCTAAAACAAAATGCCCCATCTGTGAAGTAACAATCACAAGGTGGTGCAAAACGCCCCATCCAGATTTACCACATGCCAAGATGGGCAACTCATTTTGCAAACCTGCCAACCTGCCAACCAACAAATCCCGTTTCCATTGGCCTTCCAGATGTTAAGAGTCTGGGCCCGCAACAAGCTTACATTTGCTGAAGTCAAACGCCAGCTGCAGACTGGCGCAGAGGTATGCTTGGCAGCTGGAGCATTTCAACATGTCGCACTCCACGTTGGTCCATCCGTACTTGGCGCAGATCAGGGGCGACAGCTCGTGGGGTTTGCCCGCCCACTTGAGGGAGTGTTTGGCGTTAAGGAGCCTGGATAGCTCAACAGATTAAGCACTGTAATTTAACACCAGCTGTCTGCAATTAAAGTAAAATCGAATCTCGCCAGGCTGAAGGTTGACTCAGCCTTCCATCCTTTCTAAGGTAGGTAAATTGAGGACCCAGTTTGTGGGGGCAATAAGCTGACTTTGTATATAAATATACAAATGTATGAAGGCTATTGCTTAATGCACTGTAAGCCTCCCTGAGTCTCCGGAGACGGGCAGCATATAAATCAAATTAAAAAAAAAAAAAAAAGGAAAGCCACTCGAGATTTGGGGGAGGGGGGGCGTTTATGAAAAATCTGGCCTTCCTATCAACTTCTATAGGCCAGCATGAAATTTTATCCAATTCCCCCAGCTCTCAATACAGGCAGTCCTCGACTTACGACATTTCATTTCGTGACCGCTCAAAGTTAACTTACAATACTGCTGAAAGAATACGCAATTTACATTCGAATGCTACTGACTCACATTTATTTTTTTAATAGTTTATTTCTATATTTTAAGAACCGGCTCACATTTATGACGGTTGCAGTGTCCTGGGGTCATGTGATTCCCCTTTTGCGACATTCTGACAAGCCTAGTCAATGGGGAAACCGGATTCACTGCAGTGGTTTCCCTTAGCAGATGGGGCAAGGAAAGTCATAAAATGGAGCAAAACTGACTTAACAGATTTCTCACTTAACGACATACATTTTGGGCTCAATTGTGATCGTATGTTGAGGACTACCTGTATCTGGACAGCTCCTAGCTGGAAGGGGAAAAGAAACAATTGAGAAAAACCACTTTTTTATTGAGAATAGCACCTCCCACTTTAAATGCAGGTAGTCCTTGACTTACAACCATTCATTTAGTGACTGTTCGAAGTTACAATGGCACTGAAAAAAGTAACTGAGGACTGATTTTTCACACGACTGTTGCAGCAGCTCCACCGTCACGTGATCAAAATTCAGATAGCTTGACAACTGACTCATATTTATGACAGTAGCAGTGTCCTGATCGGCTTTTGCGAACTTCTGACCAGCAAGGTCAACGGGGAAGCCACATTCACTTAACAAACATGTGACTTAACAACTTCAGTGATTCATTTAACCACTGTGGCCAGAACGGACGTAAAATGGGGCAAAGCTCACTTAACCGTCTCGCTTTGCAACAGAAATCTAGGGCTCCAATGTGGTCGTATGTCGAGGACTACCTGTATATTTTGTTTCCCCTAGGCAACACCCCGCCCGCCAAAAGGAAGCAGCCCTAGAATAATTGGGACTCAAAGGATATGGTGAATGTTTCGACTCGGCTGTAGAAAGCATCTTTGCTAGTGGATTCAAAATGCGGCTCATTGGTCTGGGGAGAGCCATTGGCCACCTCACCGAAGACAGAGGAATCTTTTCTGAAACGCAAGCGAGAGGATTCAGAGAAATGATTTTCAATTCACAAGAGCGAGAAGTAGTAGTTTCTCTCCCACGACCTTCTTTCAGGGACCCCTAAAAGTGTGTAAAATTAACCTGTGGTAGAGGAATACAGTGATGGAATTTTTGAATTGGGCTTGGACCTTGGAGGCCATTCAGTCTGACCCTCTGCTCAGGGCAGAATTGGAATGGAAACTCCCCAAATGAAAGACTGCTCGTTCTTAGTTCTTAGGCTTTCATGGCTAAGGCGGAACTAGAACTCACCGTCTCCTGGTGACTGACTCAAAGACACCCAGCTGGCTTTCATACCTAAGGCGGGACTAGAACTCACTGTCCTCTGGTGATTGGTCCACACTCACCCAGCCGGCTTTCATGCCTAAGGCGGGACTAGAACTCCCCATCTCCTGGTGATTGGCCCAAAGTCACCCGGCTGGCTTTCATGCCTAAGAAGGGACTAGAACTCCCCGTCTCCTGGTGATTGGCCCAAAGTCATCCGGCTGGCTTTCCTGTCTTAAGACAATACTAGAACTCACCAGCTCCTGGTGATTGGCCCAAAGTCACCCAGCCTCTTTCATGCTAAGGCAGGACTAGAACTCCGTCTTCTGGTGATTGGCCCAAATTCACCTAGCCAGCTTTCATGCCTAAGGCGGCACTAGAACTCCCTGTCTCCTGGTGATTGGCCCAAACTCACCCAGCCAGCTTTCATGCTTAAGGCGGGACTAGAACTCCCCGTCTCCTGGTGATTGGCCCAAATTCACCCAGCCAGCTTTCCTGTCTTAAGACAATACTGGAACTCATCAGCTCCTGGTGATTGGCCCCTAGTCACCCAGCCAGCTTTCATGCCTAAGGCAGGACTAGAACTCCCTGTCTCCTGGTGATTGGCCCAAACTCACCCAGCCTCTTTCATGCTAAAGTGGGACTAGAACTCCCCATCTCCTGGTGATTGGCCCAAATTCACCCAGCTGGCTTTCCTGTCTTAAGTCAATACTAGAACTCACTGTCTCCTGATGTTTGGTCCAAAGTCCCCTCTGTCATGCCTAAGGCGGGACTAAAACTCACCGTTGCCTGGCCCAAAGTCACCCAGCCACCTTTCCTGCCTTAAGCCAATACTAGAACTCACCGTCACCTGGGTTCTATCCCAGCACTTTCCCAAGCCATCCTTCTAATTCAGAGGTCTTCAAACTTGGGCCGCTTGAAGACTGGTGGACTTCAACTCCCAGAACTCTCCAGCCAGCATAGCTGGCTGGAGAATTCTGGGAGTTGAAGTCCACCAGCCTTCAAGCGGCCCAAGTTTGGGGACCCCTACTCTAATTGAACCCCAATGAAAACAAAGGTCCACGGCGTCCCCATCAACCCCCCAGCCCCTTCCCCTCACCCAATCCCGTCCCCCCCCCGCCCTCCCAGGCCCACAACCCGCCTCTCCTCCCCATCCGCCTGGGACGAAGCCATTGGGCGGTGGGAGTCGGGGGTGAGGGGGGGTCTCTCCGTCCTTCCGCGCTCACTTGTCCTGCTGCCCGGCTTCCTCCGGGGCGATCCCTTCGTCGATCAGCTCCCGCACCTTCTGCGGCGTGATGGCCGGGGACTTCGGCTTGGTGGTCGCCAGGGCGCCGCTCTCGTTGTCCGGGGCAACAGCAGCAGCAGCAGCAGCAGCAACCGCCGCGGGGCTGGGCGCCGCCATCTTGGTCCGACCTTAGAAAGCGTTCCCCCCTGCCAACCGAAGACCGGAAGCGGAAGTTCCGGGGAATATTCGTTCCTACCTGGCTCAACGGCTTGATTCAGACTGGCCCGTTATAAAACGATGCCTGGGGTTGGAAATGAGGAGGGGGGGCTACAGAGTGAAAAAAAGGTCTCCTTTTCTGCCCCCTTACAAAACAATGCCTGGGTTTGGAAATGAGGAGGGGGGCTATAGATTGAAAAAAAGTCTCCTTTTCTGCCCCCTTACAAAACAATGCCTGGGTCTGGAAATGAGGGGGGCTATAGATTGAAAAAAAGTCTCCTTTTCTGCCCCCTTACAAAACAATGCCTGGGTTTGGAAATGAGGAGGGGGGCTACATCCTGAAAAAAAGTCTCCTTTTCTGCCCTTACAAAACAATGCCTGGGGCTGGATAGGAGGAGGGGGGCTATTGATTGAAAAAAAGTCTCCTTTTCTGCCCCCTTACAAAACAATGCTTGGGTCTGGAAATGAGGAGGGGTGGCTATAGATTGGAAAAAGGTCTCCTTTTCTGCCCCCTTACAAAACAATGCCTGGGTCTGGAAATGAGGAGGGGGGGCTATAGACTGAAAAAGTCTCCTTTTCTGCCCCCTTACAAAACAATGCCTGGGTCTGGAAATGAGGGGGGCTATAGATTGAAAAAAAGTCTCCTTTTCTGCCCCCTTACAAAACAATGCCTGGGTCTGGAAATGAGGGGGGCTATAGATTGAAAAAAAGTCTCCTTTTCTGCCCCCTTACAAAACAATGCCTGGGTCTGGAAATGAGGAGGGGGGCTACATACTGAAAAAAAGTCTCCTTTTCTGCCCCCTTACAAAACAATGCCTGGGTCTGGAAATGAGGAGGGGTGGCTATAGATTGGAAAAAGGTCTCCTTTTCTGCCCCCTTACAAAACAATGCCTGGGTCTGGAAATGAGGGGGGCTATAGATTGAAAAAAAGTCTCCTTTTCTGCCCCCTTACAAAACAATGCCTGGGTCTGGAAATGAGGAGGGGGGCTACATCCTGAAAAAAAGTCTCCTTTTCTGCCCCCTTACAAAACAATGCCTGGGTCTGGAAATGAGGAGGGGGGCTACATACTGAAAAAAAGGCTCCTTTTCTGCCCCCTTACAAAACAATGCCTGGGTCTGGAAATGAGGGGGGCTATAGATTGAAAAAAAGTCTCCTTTTCTGCCCCCTTACAAAACGATGCCTGGGTCTGGATATGAGGAAGGGGGGGCTATAGACTGGCGGGAAAAAAGTCCTCCAATTCAGTTGATCCCACCGATGCCCTGTGCCAATCAATGCCATTGCCCTGCCAACGAATTTCTGAGATTGACAGCTTAATATAACTGGAGGGTGCCCAGTTGGGGAAAGTCCCTGGTTTAGTACAAGCCACCAGCCATTCTTTTTTTTTTTTTTTTTGCAAATATTTTTATTCTGTTTCATAAACAAACCTTCAAACACAAACTCACATATCTTTATCCCCCTTTTTTTAATGTATCTACTTATCTAGTTTCTTCTATTGGTAAGGATCTTTTGGGGGGGGGCAGTTGCCTGCAGGTACTTAAATTCATTTTTGGATTTACACATTGCATTGAACAGAAAACTAATGACACACGAGAGCATTTCCCCAATGCAATTAGTCTTGCAATTCCCATCATCCCCAGCCACTGGCTGCAGAAGACAAGACAGGGCAAGGCTTAAAAAACTCCGAAATGTAACCCATTTCCCGTTAATTTCACGACTGCGGTCGATTGGCCATCGAGTCCATTGAAAATTGCCTACAATTGAACTACAGCCCCCAGCAGCCCTTGCGAAGAGGTCGCGCGGGACAGTTGTTCCGGCTTCGATTGCTTCTCCCTGACGCAAGGCCGCCAGAAAGCGAAGGGTCGGATCGGCCATCCGCCGTCTCTTGCCGATCACGTGGTGCCGCCGGGCGGTCGCTGCGACCGACGGCTCTCTATGATCATCCGGCCCTCCCCTCGCAGCCTCGCAACAAGCGCGCCTCCTATTGGCTGGCGCGGAGTTAGGGCGACGCTGATTGGCCCGCCAGGGGAAACGCCGCTTATCGCGGTGCCTTGAGGTGGCTGAGGGGGGCTCCGCCGGTCGGCCGTTGAGGGGACGCGGGGCGAGGCCAAGACCGGGCCGGCGGGGAGCATGTCTGCGGCCGACGGAGAAGGCTGGGACGGCAACGGGCAGCGCGGAGGGGGTAGCGGCGACGGGCCGGCCGCTCAGGCCCCGTCCGGGGGGCTCCTCAACCGCTTCGTCCGACTCCCGCCCGGCCCCGGACGCGTCGGTGAGTGAAAGGGAGGCCCTGGCCGCGGGAGGGCCCTTCCTGGCTCTCTTGGTTCCCTAGGCCTCGCACAACACCCCTGCGAGGTAGGCCGGGCTGGGCGTGACCGGCCTAGAGTCCATTCCTCCCACCCGCCCTTCCCGGAGACCGGGAATATCCAGCTCTCCCTCGGCCTCCGGCCTCCAGCGGAGCCCCGTGAAGGCTGCTCCTGCCTCCTGGAAGAGGAAAAAAAATGGGCGGGGAGTGGAGCTTCCTTGCCCCAGGGCACTTTATCTGGGAAGGACGCCCCCTTGAGGAGGGACAAGGGCTTTAAAAGTTTGGGGCAGAGTTGGGACTGCAGGTCCTGGCGGGTGGGATGGTTCTCAGGAAGTGGGGGAGGGGAACACTCAGTCCTTTTTAGGGTTAGGGTAGGGCCTGGATGGGGGACCACTAGGAAATCCCTGTGGGGCAGGGGGGGAGATCCTTAGTGGTCTCTCAGCTTGGTGGTGGAGGGGCTTTGCAGGCGTTTCGGGACCCAACTAGGGAACATCATCAGTGCTAGAAGAGAGGGAGGGTACCTTGTTGAATGGAGGAGGAGAAGGGGAGGAAAAGGGGAGCAAGAGGAGGGGGGAGGGCTGTTGGGGGATCTTCAGTACTCTCTGAGCTTGGTTGTTTTCTTGCAGGCGTTTCATGACCCAACTAGGCAACATCATCAGTGCTAGAAGGGAGTGGGGTTTGCAGAGAGGAAGAGGAGGAGGAGGACTGTGGGGTCCCCGGTGCCTCTCTGTGCTTGGTGGTTTTCTTGCAGACATTTCATGATCCAGCTAGGTAACATCATCAGTGCTGGAAGGGAGTGAGGCTGGTGGGAAGGAGGAGGAGGAGGAGGAAAGCATGGGGCTTTTGATAGTTTCTGAGCTTGGTGGTTTTCTTGCAGGTGTTTCATGACCCAGCTAGGTAGCATCATCAGTGCTAGGAGTGAGTGAGGTTGGCTCTCTGTTTATACCCCAGTCAAGGATCTACCAACGCAGACAGACAAACAGTAAGCAATCAAGGGACTTCCTGATCAAGGAACCCGCAAGACCCCTCCCACCAAACACTGAGGGGACAAGCCACTTGTACATAAACAGAAAGTAAATCATCCCGCCCCCCTTCTAACACTGATGAGGTTACTTCCATGGGTCGTGAAATGTCTGCAGGAACACAACCAAGGACTAAACAGTTTTTCTCCCCCACTCCAGAAACCAGACTGAGAACTGATTCTGTTACTTAGTTGGGTTATTAAACTTCAAGAAAACGACCAAGCTCGGAGAGTTCCAAGGACCCAACAGTCCTCCTCCTCCTCAACCCCACTCCCATCTAGCACTGATGATGTTCCCTAGCTGGGTCATGAAATGTCTGCAAAAGAAAGCAACCCAACTCAGAGAGCACCAAGGACCCCTCAGTCCTCCTTTCTTTCCCTTCTTCCCCCTCCTCCCCCTCCCCCCTCCCCCAACTTCCACTCCCTAGTAATGTCACCTAGTTGGGTCATGAAACATCTGCAAGAAAACAACCAAGTTTACAAACCACCAAGGACTCCACAGTTCAACCTTGAGCTACGAACTTCTCTTCTAAATAAATCCTAGAGTGTAGCTAAAGATAGACCTTGAAAGCAGGCCTAAAAGAAGGCCATGAAGCCTCACTTCTCTATTGATAGCAGAGAAACCGTGTGGAGTTTCCTGGCAGTCAGAGAGAGCTGACCTCAGCTTGAAGAAGATTGTGCTTTTTTTTTTGCATCTTCCGGGATTTACTAACCCTATGAAAGTACCGTCATAGGAAGTCATGCTGTTCTTTTTCAGCACTTTTGGTTGGCTACAAGGAATTTGGAAAATGGCCACAGGAAATTTCCCAGTGTTTCCAGTTTGCTCAGGAAGCTTGTGCTGGGACACGATGGGCAACTCAGTTGTTTGGTGTGCTGTGCGAGCATCATCGCTGTCAGGATGAAGGGGATGGAAGAGAAATTTTGGGAGATTTGGCTAGGCCTTCAGTTACATTTTTGTCAAAGACATTGGGTTTTGTCTACTAGCTAATTTAAGAATAACTTATGATGTTATTTTATATCCCGTCTTTATTCTCCTAAACAACTTAAGGCGGCAAACATATCTCAGACTCCTCCTTCCCCCTATTTTCTCCAACACAACAACCTGGGTTTGGCTGAGAGAGGAGGACTAGACCAAAGTCACCCAGCTGGCTACGATTCTTTTCCAAAACAAATTGTGTTTTGGACTTGTTCAAACCCAGGTTATGGGGCTGCCCTTAACAGAAGCGGTTTTCCCATTTGGTACCGAAAAGGTTATAAATAGTGGAGTTGCCTTATTGTGTAGAATAAATCCCCAAAAGTCTAATGAAATGTACAGGAGCCTGAATTTCAGCCATACTGGAGGAAAGCTTCGATTCTCCAAGACGCTGTATTGCAGAGAAGTTCTATTTTAGTGCATTTTTGGGTGGTTGAAGCACTGCACACAACCCTAAATAAACCTTAAGTAGTGCAAGGTTCAGCTCTGTGGTTGCTACAAGGAGAACCTTTTGCTACTTTGAGGAAGACGTTCTAAGTAATTCATCATCAGCAGGTCGAATGCTGTATTCCTGGCCTCGTGCCACTCCTCTTGTTCTCCTTGCTATCCCAGCTAGATATCGGTTAAAATTCTCCAGAGATGCTTTCTGATGCAGCATTACATATGTTGTTGATTGATTAATATCCTGGGCTTTTATTATTATTTTTTATAAATAACAAGGCAGCAAACATACATAATACTGCTTCTTCCTCCTCCCTATTTTCCCCGCAGCAACAGCTAGCTGAGGTGGCTTGGGCTGAGAGAGAATGACTGGCCCACAGTCACCTATCTGGGTTTCATGCCTAAGGCAAGACTAGAACTCACCGTCTCCTGGTGATTGGCCCACATCTCATAGTGACTGGCCCAAAGTCACCCAGCTGGCTTATATGCCTAAAGGGGGACTAGAACTCACCGTCTCCTGGTTCCTAGGCCAGCACCTTAACCACTACACTAAACTGACTGTTCCACATACTTTATTTATTTATTTTATTTTATTAATTATATTTATATACCGCCCTTCTCCCGAAGGACTCAGGGCGGTGAACAGCCAAGATCAAATACATAAAAATAAAAGTTAAGAACAATTTAAAACCAGATTAAATATTTTAGCCCACAATTAAAAAGATCCCATTAAAATCCAATTTAAAATTTTGCTGGATGCTGAAATTTTATCTGTTGTGACATTTGCCCCACAGCCTTAGCGCTCCATTTCCTACATCACCCAGTTTTGCCCCAGCGATTTTGTGTCTTCTCTGAGTGACAAAAAAGGTCCTTATTCTGCTTTAGGCCACCGAGTGCCGCCAGCCAGAAGCGGCCACCGCTGTGTGGCAGACAATGCCAACCTGTATGTGTTTGGAGGGTACAATCCTGACTACGATGAATCCGGAGGGCCAGAGAATGAAGATTACCCACTGTTCCGGGAACTCTGGCGATACAACTTTGCTACTGGCACCTGGCATCAGATGGGCACCGAGGGCTACATGCCTCGCGAGTTGGCATCCATGTCGCGTAAGTGCAAGCGGATGAATTACTGATGAATAGCTCAAAATGGATCTCAAAATTGTTTTAAAAGGTTAAGAATAAAACCAAACCCAAATGCCACCTGAAAAATTGGCAAAAATGTTTAAAGATAAATCAGCTAAATGTTAGAAATGCCATCAGACCCCAGGATCGTATTATCATATGTGGTGGACGTGTCCGGAAGGGAGAAATTATTGGATTAAAATTAAAACATGGTTAGAAGAAATGATACAACAACATATGGATTTAAAACCTGAACTGTTCCTATTGGGTATCTTACCAGAGAAATTTAGTAAAGAAAATATATATTTGATTATACATGTTATAACTGCAACGAGGATAGTATTTGCGCAATGTGGAAAGCAGAGAAAATTCCCACAGAGGGAGAAGTAATTAAGAAAATATTGGATTGTGCAGAAATGAATAGATTGACTTTGACAATTAAAGAAAGGAATCGGAATATTTTAAGGTGGGGCAATTTTATCATTGGTTAGAGAAGATATATATATATATATATATATATATAGGGTAATATTGTAATGAAATGAGTGAAGAAGAAAAGAAAGCTAAATGTATTAAGAGAAAAGTAAGGGATAACAAATGTCTGGAAATGTATATATCAACGTATATCAATATATCAATGTATATTGAATTTGTGAATTTAATATAGGTTTATTAAATACATGCATAGTTGTTTAGGAAGTAAAATACTGCATACTTGATATATAATGAAATGGGAGATATGTAAATTTGTATATAGATCAAGGAATAGATTACCTATTAACTTGATTTAGACACAAATGTTAGAAACCAGAGACATAGAGCAATGTCCATTGTTTTACTTTTAAAATGAATAAAATATTTAAAATTAAAAAAAAGAGAAAAGCAAGAATATGTGGGAGAAATGTTATAATAAATGGAATGATAATATTAAGATAGGATAGATAATGGAGTAGGAGAAGACACAAAAGATGTACTCAGATGATACACTGAATGATTATGTATTATATGTTTGTCTATAAAATAAAAAACTTTTATACAAAAAAAAAAGAATAAAAACAAGCACAATGGGAAAGAAAACACACTACAATTATTTAAAAAGGTTAAGAAAGAAAACACAAGAATGAAATAAGCCAGGTATTCTTGCTTGTTTCATTCTTGTGTTTCTTTTCTTACCCTTTTTAAATAATTATGTTGTGTTTTCCCACAGTGCACGATTTGGTGACAGCTGGAGCCTAAATTAAATTAAGTTAAACATAACACCCAGCATGTTTCACTATGCAAAAACAATATTAGAATAAGATTGAGAATAAAACTGTTACGTTCGGCTTCTTGTTGCAACTCCTCTGTGCATGATTATGGGTAGTCCTTGACTTAAAATAGTTTGTTTAGTGACCGTTCAAAGTTACAAGGCCACTGAAAAAAGTGACTTATGACCAGTTTTCACATTTGTGACCATTTGTAGCATGCTTGGCAACGGATTCATACATCTGACGGTGGCAGCGTCCGTGAGGTCACTTTTGCGACCTCCTGACAAGCAAAGTCAACGGGGAAGCCAAATTCACTTAACAGCCATGTTATTAACTTAACAACTGCAGTGATTCACTTAAAAACTGTGGCAAGAAGGGTCGTAAAGTGACCCTTCTTCCTGATATTGTAAATATCAGGAAGTGACCTAGGCTTCCTGATATTGTAAAAAGCACACAATTAGTCCCAACCCCCACCCTTTTTATTTTATTTTATTTTAACGGCGGTGAATTCCTTTCATTCACATCACGTGCTGAATCACCAAGAGTTTCTAAATAGCCCAACAGAAGTCTGCCACAGGCTGGTAAACACCCACCTTTATCTTCTTTTGACACGCTGCCAAAGACCTAATTGGCAATTATCTTGGCAAGGCCACATGGAAACACAGAGTCAAAAACGGAGCTTCAAAGTACAAACCGACACCATCCATAACGTTGCTTCCTGCAAAGGCCCACGTGCCTTTGCTCTTCCTTTATGTCTTATGGGCCAATCATCTCCAAGCCTTACTCCCAAGTCGTCCCTTTTGTTTTAACTGTTCTTGCCTTCTGGCAACTCACTAGGAACAGGCTCCTCCTGTTCCTCTGCCTCTCTGATGTCTGACTCTGGAGGCTCCGGAGTCAGCACATCACTCCCAGATGGCCCTGGCCCCATCTCTGCCTCCGAAGTAGAGCCCTCATCCGAGCCTTCCCCAGACTCAGGACTGGCCCATGTTCCTCCCCAGCCTCCTCACTGTCTGACTCTGCTGCCAGCTCCGCAGGCTGCGGGTGGACCACAACAAATGGGACAAAACTCACTTCGCATCTATTTCGCTTAGCAACAGAAATGTTTGGCCCAGTTGTGTTTGTAAGCTGGGGACTAAACCTGCTCTTTACAACATAGCAGTATTTGCAGCTGGATCAATTTCCTCCTTGCTTGTCTTGTTCACCAAACCCCTTTCTGTGTTGTCTTTCCTCAGTCGTGCTGCACGGCAATAACCTGTTGGTCTTTGGCGGCACCGGGATTCCCTTTGGGGAGAGCAACGGCAACGACGTCCACGTCTGCAACGTGAGATACAAACGGTGGGCCCTCTTCAATTGCCGAGGGAAGAAGCCAAACCGCATCTACGGACAGGTAAAAAGGCAGGCTCAGGCTTCTCGAGAAACCCACTGAACATTCCTTTAGTGGTTAAATTTATATGCCCCCCCCATCTGAATATCCAGAGAGACTCTGGGTGGCTTTACCATAAAATCATAAATAGTAACATTAACAAAGATTTAAAAAATGGTACAGTTAATCCTCGCGACCACAATTGAGCCCAACATTTTTCTATCAGGGACCTTGAGGTCTTCTAGTCCACCTCCCTGATCAAGCAGGAGAGCCTACACAATTTGAGACAAGTGGCTGTCCAGTCTCTTATTAAAAACCTCCAGTGATGGAGCTACCCATGACTTCTGTTCCACTGGTAAATTGTCCTCACTGTTAGGACATTTCTCCTTAATTCCAGGTTGCTTCTCTCCTTGATTAGTTTCCATCCATTGCTTCTTGTCCTGCCTTTTGATGCTTTGGAGAATAGGTGGACCCCCTCCTCTTTGGGGCACCCCCTCAAATACTGGAAGACTGCTATCACATCCCCCCTAGTCCTTCTTTTCTCTAAACTACCCAAATCCTCCAACCGTTCTTTATATGTTTTAGTTTCCAGGCCTTTAATCATCTTAGTTGCTCTTCTTTGCACTTTTTCCAAAGTCTCAACATCTTTTTTGTAATGTGACCAAAACTGGATGCAGCATTCCAAGTGTGGCTTTACTAGGGTTTTATAAAGTGGTACTAATACCTCACATGATTTTGATTCTATGACTCTGTTTCTACAACCAAGGATTGTATTGGCTTTTTTGGCTGCACCAGAACTCCCAAGGTCCTTCTCATTGGTACTACATGTACCAATACTCTGAGAAGTATTGGTACATGTAGTATTGGTACATTGCTATTATTTTACCCTTAGTCCTTTTCACTAGACTAGACATACTGAATTTCTGAAACTGTTCCTCATATGTTTTAGTCTCCAGGCCCTTAATCATCTTTTCTGCACTCTTTCCAGAGTCTCTACATCTTTTTTATAATATGGTGACTAAAAGTGGATGCACTGTTCCAAGTGTGGTCTTGTCAAGGCATTATAAAGCAGTACCAATAATTCATGTGATCTTGATTTTACCCCTCTGTTAATGCAACCTAGAATTGCAATGGCTTTTTTTGGCTGCTGCCACAGATTGCTGGCTCATATTTAAGTGATTGTCCACCAGGTTTCCCCTGATGTAGCTTACATAAAATGCCACATATTTTCACACGACCTTTTCTCCCTGTCAGGCTATGGCCATCATTAACGGGTCCTTGTACGTCTTTGGAGGAACGACTGGCTATATCTACAGCACAGACTTGCATAAACTGGACCTCAACACCAGGGAATGGACGCAGCTCAAGCCAAACAGCCTGCACTGTGATATGCCAGAGGAAAGGTCAGCGGGGCCAAAATCCGTGGTCTGGGGCGGGGGGGCTCCTTTATGCTCAGAATATCCCCTGGGAGATGCAACATGGCGATTCTTCCTTTAAAAAAAACACCTCATCGTTCACTGCTGAAACAATGTCATCCATTTATCCATTTTATTTATGACATTTTTACTTCTGCAATCTCACTATCGAGGGACCGTATATGACTTACAATGCCATAGAAACAAGGATGTTGTTATTCAATTGCAAAGCGGGAGCCGGGATGTTGCGGTGTTAAGAATGCAGTACAGGTAGTCCTAGCTTTACGACCGCAATGGAGCCCCAGATTTCTGTTGCTAAAAGTGAAATGTTTGTTAAGTGGATTCGGCCCCATTTTACAACCATTCTTGTCACAGTTCTAAAGTGAATCAATGCAGCTGTTCAGTTCCCCGTGGACTTTGCCTGTCAGAAGGTCGCAAGTTACGGTCATAAGTTACTTTTTTCAGGGCTGTTGTAACTTTGAACAGTCACTGAATGAACTGTTGTAAGTCGGCTACCTGTAGTGCAGGCTGACTCTGCCCATTGCCAGGAGTTTGATCCTAAAAGGCTCAAGGGTGACTCAGCCTTCCATCCTTAAAATGAAGGCCCAGATTGTTAGGGGTAAAATGCTGACTCTGTAAACTGCTTAGAGAGCCTGCTCCCCAGGCTATTGCTTGGGGAGGGAGGGATGGAGGGAGGGAAGGAAAGGAAGGAAGGAAGGATGGAAGGAAGGAAGGAAGGAAGGAAAGAAATGATGGCACAGTGGTTAGAATGTAGTATTGCAGGCTAACTCTGACTGCCAAGAGTTCGATCCTGATCAGCTTAAGGTTGACTCAGCCTTCCATCCTTCCGAGGTTGGTAAAATGAGGACCCAGATGGTTGGCAGCAATATGCTGACTCTGTAAACCACGTAGAGAGGGCTGTAAAACAGTATATAAATCTTAAGTGCTATTGCTTAGTTGTGTCTGATTCTTCGCAACCCCATGGACTACGGCACACCAGGCCCCTCGTCCTCCACTGTCTCCTGGTGCTTTCCCAAATTCATGTTCGTTGCATCGATGATGCTATCTTACCCACCTCTGCCATCTCCTCCTGCTTTCCATCTTTCCCAACATCGGGGTCTTCTCCAAGGAGCCCTCTCTTCTCATTTGGTGGCCAAAGTATTTTGAGCTTCAGTTTCGGGTATCTGCTCTTCCAAAGAGCAATCAGGGTTGATTCCTTTCAGGATCGACTGATTTGATAAATATAGATCTATTTGATGAGAGGTCCTTAGTGTTCTCTGAGCATTGAGAACACCAAGGACCCTTCGTGTCAGACCTGGCCAGCACTTAAACCTCCAAATAGAAATGATCCCTGGCTCCATTTGTTCAGAAAGGTATAATTTTATTAGAAATCAGATATCCTGGAGTAATGCATACCCATAACTAAGCATCCAAAATTCCTAAGTTCTACTTTTCCCTCCCTTAACTGCCTCCCATCACATGACACCCCCGTGGCCGATCAGATTCAAGCAAGATGTTTTCAGAACGGACACTTCAAACGTACCTGACAGTAGATTGGTACGCAGCTCCTTTCCTCTCCCAGCCAGCTGACCTTGAGGCAGCATCTCGGGGAGATGCAACAGTTACTTTCGCTTTCCCCCTCAAGCATTTCCCTCTTCCCATACACCTTCCCCAGAGTTCATGGCAGACTGTCACCGAATGGTAGCGAAGCATAAGCAAGCATTAAGATGACAGCTGGCACTTCCTGCCAACCCTGAGCTACAAATATTCTCCTTTATTAGATCTATTTAATATTATAAAATTTTAATACTAGAAAATTTTCTTAATTGAATCCAATCTTTTAACCAAGTTATTGCAGCTGCCTGATAATATAATTCCCAATTGGGTAGGCCGAATCCTCCTTTGGTTCTGGAGTCCTGCAGAAGTTTACGTTTTATTCAGGCTTTTTTCCCCAGTCATATGAATTTACCTATCATTCTATTTAAATATTCAAAAAACTGTTTCCCTAGTCTAATTGGTACCGATTGAAAAAGATATAATAATTTATTTATTTATTTTATGTATTTATTTATTGGTTCGATTTTATATGCCGCCCTTCTCCAGAGACTCAGGGCGGCTTACAATGCGTTAAGCAATAGCCTTCCTACTTTTGTATATTTATACAAAGTCAGCTTATTGCCCCCACAATCTGGGTCCTCATTTTACCTACCTCGGAAGGATGGAAGGCTGAGTCAACCTTGAGCCTGGTGAGATTTGAACTCGCAGTAATTGCAGGCAGCTGGTGCTAGTTAACAGCACTTTAGTCTGCTGCGCCACCAAGGTTCTTATTTAGGTAATCCATTCATCTTTATCACGGCTATTCTACCTGTAATACTAGAAAATTTTAATTATGACCTCCGGCCTTGTCCTTTCAGGTACAGGCACGAAATCGCGCACGACGGGCAGAGAATTTACATCTTGGGAGGCGGGACCTCTTGGACGGCCTACTCCTTGGACAAGGTGACCTCTTCAAAGGCCTTTTATTGATATTTTATTTATTTATTTATTTGGGTTTCTATAGCCCCCCCCCCCCCCAAACCACCGCCACCATCATAAATACCAGTCAGCTGCCAAGGGTCCGAATTTTGATCGCCTGACCACGGGGACGCTGCTAAAGTGTGAAAAATGGCCCTACACCATGTTTTTCCAGTGCTATCGTAACTTCGAACGGTCACTAAACGAACGGTTGTGAGTAGAGGGTACCCGTAAGAGGGTTCGTGTAATCGTGTAGCCGCCCTGAGTCTTTGGAGAGGGGCGGCATACAAATTGAACTAATAATAAAATCCGAAAGAGGGTGAACAGAAAAAGACACAAGCTTGGTGGTCGAGACAAAACAGGTGTCAAAGCACCTGGGATACCTTTCTTTCTTTTTTTTTTTTTATAATTTGATTTATATGCTGCCCTTCTCCGGAGACTCAGGGCGGCTTACAATGTGCTCAGCAATCAGTCAGCGGATCGCTCAAGTGAGGTCGGGTGCTGGGCAGCCCAAGCAAATGACAGCCAACAGCTCCAGAGCCGGCCGTCAACACAACACCCCAAGCGACCTCTTTAAAAAGCCACATGGAACAGGTGTTACATAAACACCACGCACAGAAAAACACACACACTCAGCTAGACAGACGTTCCCTGAAGATGGCCCCCAGCACGAGTCCGAAAACCTGGAAGACAAAAGATTGGGACCTATGATAATTCGCCGCAGCCAACTCGCTTGCAGGACGAGAGTTACACTAATACCAAAGAAATGGTGGCATAGAATCATTAAAGAAAGTGTGAGAAAGGAGGGAGAGAATGAAATGCGAAGGGCAAAAATTTAATGTCCTACTTATTTTAAATAATTTTGTTGTCTAATGACCCCATAATCCCTTGCATTGGGGTGGAGTCTGGGTGACTGAATGAAGATGAGTATTAACTGGCCGGATGCCCTTCCTGTCGCCAATGTGGAGTTTTTTTTTCCAGCAGAAATAATCTCATTGTGCCCAGAGAGAGAAATATCTGCCTCTACCTAAGATCGAACTCACAAGCCTCCTGATTGTGAGGCGAGAGCTCCCCCTCTAGGCCATCGCACCACTCATGTTTTAAACAATTAAGGAGAATTGTGTGAAGTTGTCCCAGGGCGAATTGGCCGCAACAAATTGGCTGTGGCCAGTTGTCCCGTTCTGACCAGATTGGATCCAGCAACCTTTGACATCTGTCAGAGAAGAGGCAGCTTGTCCTGACGGAGGAGTGCTGAGCCTTCACCACGGCTCCATGGCCGCCTTTGATTTTTTTTTTTTAAAAAAAATTGTAACTGAATTGTGTTTCCCTCTTGCTTAAGATTCACGCCTACAATCTGGAAACCAACACTTGGGAAGAAATCGCCACGAAGCCTCATAAGAAGAAAGGTAGGGGGGGTCTTACGATTGGTGTTTGTTGGCAAGGATGGAAGGGGCCCCTTTGAAGCCCAGAGGAAGATGAGAATGCGTTATAATGTCTTGTAAATCGTGCCACAGAGGCATCGTTCACAACCATCGAGTCTTCTAATTTTGTTTTCAAAAATCTTCATTTATCTGTGACACTGTGGGGTCCTGGGTGCTCTCTGAGCTTGTGTTGTGACTCCGACACCCGAGCCTGTCCTCATGGAGGAAGAGGACTCAGAAGGTGATGGGGAGGAACTGGCAAGGCCTCCCTCTCCTCTCTGGCAATGCCTCAGGTTCCATCCGAAGGCCAGGAGGAACAGCCTGGGATGTGCCAGGAGGAAGGCATTTCGAAACACCCATTGATAGAGAGTGATACTGATGAATCCTGGCTTGATCCCAGGCAGCGTCAGAGGGAGAAGCGTGCACAGCAAAGGGAGAGGTGTGGGAGGACCCGGGATTGAGCTGAGCTACTGAGCCATGCCCCACAAGGGATAAAAGGGGGCGTGATTGCTCGGCAGGCTTTGTGACGGACAATAGTTTAAACTCTAAAAGAGTCACATCGTGAATCCTGCACTTCGGCTCAGATATATTTTGGACTAAACTCTTGTGGATAATTTGTCGCTTTGGAAACGGACTGCAAATAAAGCCTCTACTGCTTTTTGGGAATACTGATTGGATTTGGCAGGCGTTTTACAAGTAGCTGCCAGAACTCTCGTCTGCCAGGAATTCTGGTCTGTTTATACAATATATTATTGGCAGGTGTGTTGGATATTGCATTTGTCTGTGTGAGGACGGGGGACAGAACAGCTTGGTTGGTTTCCTTTGTAGATGTTTCATGATCCAATTAGGTAACGTTATCAGTGCTAGAAAGGAGTGAAGTTTGCTTTCTGTATACAGGTGGCTACATAAACAGAGAGCAAACACCACTCCTTTCAGCACTGAAGATGTTACCTAGTTGGGTCATGAAACGTCTGCAAGGAAACCAACCAAGCTCAAAGCACCAAGGACTCCACAGACCTCCTCTTCCTCCTTTTTGCAAACCTTACTCCCTTCTACCACTGATGAGATTACCTAGTTGGGTCATGAGACATCTGCAAGAAAACCACCAAGCTCCTCAGAGAGCACCACGGACCCCACAGTTCAACTCCTGAGGCCATAAATATTCTCTTCCATTTGTGCAGCCAGGAGAAATTGAAGCTGAACACATGAATTTATTTATCTAATTTGTGAAAATGACTTGTACAAAATAGCTGGATCTTCAACAAATTTTTGGGCTTATCATTCTCTATTGTGTTATAAGATACTTTATTTTAAAAAAATTAATGTTTTATAACGTTATAAAATGTTTTATAAAAAGCTTTATTTAGAATGTAGATTTAGTCTCTTGGTGAAAATTTGACATGTCAGATTTTTTTTTCCAATTATTAATTCAGAATTTAAAGTGAATTATTTCAGTTTCTTTGTTCTCTAATAAATTTGATACTTAGAATCTTATCCCTCTTTCCAGAATAATATCCACTGCATAAATAGGATGTCAGCGCTTCAACGCTGGCATAGAGAGAGAGAGAGATAAGCTCTGAACTTTTGCCTGCTAAATCCCTTTGAAGTCGGGTTGTCGTGGAAATGAAGAGGGGGGGAACATTCCTGGGAAATGACGAGACAAGAAGTCTGAAGAATGACTTGGAAAATAGCCAATGAGAAGCAGAGATTTGGGGATCGGAAAGGGAGGGATTGGGGGGCAAAAGGTCAGTCTTGTCCGCATCGAGTCATGATCCGGTAGCTGTGCTCAATTAAAGAAAAGATTTCCTTAAAGATTGGCAGTTTAGAAATTCATTTATTTTGAGATAGCATCGAAGTCTGACAGACTCAAAATAAATGAATTTCCAAACTGCCAATCTTTAAGGAAATCTTTTCTTTAATTGAGCACAGCCACCGGATCATGACTCGATGCGGACAAGACTGACCTTTTGCCCCCCAATCCCTCCCTTTCCGATCCCCAAATCTCTGCTTCTCATTGGCTATTTTCCAAGTCATTCTTCAGATTTCTTGTCTTGTCATTTCCCAGGAATGTTCCCCCCCTCTTCATTTCCACGGAGACCAGGCTTCAAAGGGATTTAGCAGGCAAAAGTTCACAGCTTATCTCTCTCTCTCTCTATGCCAGCGTTGAAGCGCTGACATAGACTTTATTTAGGTTAGCGATTAATTCGGAGTAATTTCTGCATATATTTCAAGCTCATGTCGGTGGTCTGTATCCCAATTTTTACTCTCTTGCTGTCTGCATCAGTTAAGCTTTCCAGAGGTCTATAAGGCTTTTTAAAATCATGTTTTAGAGAAATGGGAAATTTTCTGCCATGGCACTGGTACTTTTCCACTTCTAAAGATGGGGAAGTAGCTGATGTTTTAGAGCAGAGATATCCAACTTTGGCAGCTTTAAGACTTATGGACTTCAATTCCCAGAATTCTCCAGCCAGCCACGCTAGCTGGGGAATTCTGGGAGTTGAAGTCAACAAGTCAAATCAAAGAAGCATCTTATGGATTAAATAACTCACATTCAGGCTTCTGACCCACAGATTACCCTGCAGCCCGAAGGTGTCATAGCTGTGTACAGATAAAAAATGGTAAGAAATAGTTTAATTTTGGAACTTGTGCAACAACAGAATTTCCTGTTTGGGGTGGGTGGAATTCTGACAGGTTTACGGTGCATATTTTTTATTATTATTTATTTATCCTGCCTTTATTATATTTTTTTATAAATAACTCAAGGTGGCAAACATATTTAATCCTCCTCCTCCCTCCTCTTTTCCCCACAAAAACAACCCTGTGAGGTGGGTTGGGCTGAAAGAGAGGGATGGGTTAAAGTTCCTCAGCTGACTTGGTGCCTGAGTTGGGACTAGAACTCACAGTCTCCTGGTGATTGGCCCAAAGTCACCCAGCTGGCTTTCATGCATAAGGCGACACTAGAACTCACTGTCTCCTAGTGATTGGTCCAAAGTCACCCACCTGGCTTTTATGCCTAAAGTGAGACTAGTACTCCCAGTCACCCACCCGGCTGTTGTGACCCCAACTCCCGAGCCTGTCCTAAGAGAGGAAGAGGACTCAGAAGGTGAGGGGGAGGAACTGGCAAGTCCTCCCTCTCCAGGACCTTCCTCTCTGGCAATGCCTCAGGTTCCATCTGAAGGCCAGGAGGAACAGCCTGGGATGTTTCTCCCAGGAGGAAGGCATATCGGAGCACCCATTGATAGGGAGCGAGGAGGATGAATCCTGGCTTGATCCCAGGCAGCGTCTGAGGGAGAAGCATGCGCAGCAACGGAAGAGGCGTGGGAGGGCCAGAGATTGAGCTGAGCCACGGAGCCACGCCCCACCCGGAATAAAAGTGGGTGGGATTGCTCTTCAGGCTTTGTGACGGACAAGGTTAAACCCTGAAAGTCACATCGTGATCTCTGAAATTCGGCTTGGATATATTTTGGACTGAACATTGACTAAACTCTTGTCTGGTGGATAATTTGTTGCTCCTGGAACGGACTGAAGATAAGTCCTCTTCTGCTTTATGGGAGTGAAAACGGTCTTGGCAGGCATTCGGCAGTTTGCTGCCAAAACCTTGGCCTGCCAAGAATTCTAATCTGTTTACCTAATAAAATAATGGCAGGCGTGCTTGGTATTACGTTTGCCTGTGTGAGGAAGGGGGACAGAACACCGGCTTCCACGCCCAACGGAGGGCTAAAATGCATGCTGACTGGGGAATTTAACTCGCAAGCCTTGGGGAAATGTTGGGAAATTACCAGTGAAAGAAACCCTCCAGGAAACTCATTTCTCATTCCATAATTCATATATATTGATGAGGGGGGAAAAATCCTTCTGTCTTCTCTCAGATGTCTTTGTCTGCGGCGGATACAACGGAGAGGTGATTTTAGGCGACATCTGGAAACTGAGCCTGCAAACGTTTCAGTGGGTGAAGCTCCCTGCAGTGATGCCCGAGCCTGTTTATTTCCACTGTGCTGCTGTGACTCCGGTAAGAGGTTGCCCCTCCCCACCCCTGACCCACCTGGTGACCGCAATCAGGTTGACCCCTTGATGTGCTCCCTATCACCCTGGGGTCTCCAGCCCCGCTGGCTATACCGGGTCTTCAGGGCCTTTTGGAAAACTATTAAAGTGGGAGCTGACCTTATCTCTGCAGGGATGATGTTCCACAGGGAGGGAGCCACCACAAAGAAGGCCCTTCTTCTCGATCCCACCAGATGGGCCTCCTTAAGAGGGGGGACCTTTAACACCCCCTGCTTCCTCACTCTGGTGGGTCAGGTAGATGTAATGTCAGCCCTTCAGATGACCTGGCCCCTGAAGGAGGCCGAATGGGACATCCATGAACCTTCAGGCTTGGACCCGAGCCTGTTTCTCCACACCCTGTATGTAGACCAGTGCTTTTCAACCTTGGCAACTTTGAAGACCCAGAATTCATGGATGGCTGGCGGGAATTCTGGGAGTTGAAGTTCACACAGGAGCCTGGATAGCTCAACAGACAGAGCTCTGTAATTTAACACCAGCTGTCTGCAATTAAAGTAAGATCGAATCTCCCCAGGCTCAAGGTTGACTCAGCCTTCCATCCTTTCTAAGGTAGGTAAATTGAGGACCCGGTTTGTGGGGGCAATAAGCTGACTTTGTATAAAATATACAAAAGTATGAAGGCTATTGCTTAACGCACTGTAAGATGCCCTGAGTCTCCGGAGAAGGGCGGCATATAAATCAAATTAAAAACAACAACAACACACATCTTAAAAAGTGCCTCCGTTCCTGGGCAGCTAATAAAACTGCAGAATGCCAAATATTTCTCTCCCTTCCTGCCTCTCTCTCGATAGATGATAGATATAGATGATAAACCTATATGGATATATATGGATATATCTACTTATTTGGCATTCTGCAGTTTTATTATATATATATATATATATATATATATATATATATATATATATATATGTATGTATGTATGTATGTATGTATGTATGTATGTATGTATGTGTGTGTATATATATATATATATATATATATATTATTGCAAACAAAATTGTTCCAAAGAGTTATGACTTTTTAGATTTTCCAAAGTTTGAATCCTGTGATTCCGGAAATAGCTCTCTCCCCAAATATAGCTTGAAATCATTCAAGCTAGTCCCATTTCTTTAACATTAAGAAAGGGACAATCAAGATCACGTGAAGTGTTGATACCACTTTATAATGCCTTGGTAAGGCCACACTTGGAATCCTGCATCCAGTTTTGGTCACCACGATGTAAAAAAAATATATTGAGAAATATAGATATAGAAAAGAGTGCAGAGAAGAGCAACAAAGAGGATTAGGGAACAGGAGGCTAAAACATACAAAGAACAGTTGCTGGAAGTGGGTGTGTCTAGTTTAATGACAAGGAGGACTAGAGGAGACATGAAAGCAGTGTTCCAATATCTCAGGGGCTGCCCCAAAAAAGAGGGAGTCAAGCTCTTCTCCAAAGCACCAAAAGGCAAGCAAGAAGCAAACTAATCAAGGAGAGAAGCAGCTTAAAACTAAGGAGGAATTTCCTGTCCGTTAGAACAATTAACCAGTGGAACTCCTTGCCTCCAGAAGTTGTGAATGCTCCAACACTGGAAGTTTTTAAGAAGAGGTTGGACAACCATTTGTCTGAAGCGGTGTAGGGTTTCCTGCCTAGGCAGGGGGTTGGACTAGAAGACCTCCAAGGTCCCTTCCAACTCTGTCCATTATCTTCTTGGAAGTGGGGGGTGCTGCCAGAAGAGGTCAGGCAAAGAGCTTCGAAGCTTTTCAAGACACAATTCTAAAAAAAAATATATTCTTTTTTTCTTCTTCTGCTGCTGCTGCTGCTGCTCCACAGGCTGGCTGCATGTACGTCCACGGAGGCGTGGTGGACATTCACCGGAACAGACGGACTGGGTCTCTCTTTAAGATGTGGCTCGTGGTGCCCAGCCTGCTGGAACTCTGTTGGGAGAAGGTGCTGGTTTTTTTCCCTCACTTGGCCAACCTCAGCCGACCGCAGCTTTTGCACCTGGGACTGACGCAGGGACTCATCGAACGTTTGAAATGAAAAAAACGTCCCGCAGGCCGGCGCGCTAATTTAAACAAAATCCTTCCCCCCCTCCCCTCCGGCCCTCCCCTCTCGCCCGTTCTCATTTCCTCTCTTATTTATGGTCCCGCCGAGAACGCCACGGAGGAGCAGGCCACACACACACACACAAAAAAAAAAAAATCCCCGCTTCTCCAAGCCTTACTCGCCAAGAACTTCGGATGCCTTTCCCGTTATACATATATATATAATTTTTTTTCTATTTTGATTTGAGAATTTATTAAACTCTCTGCTTTTTTTTTTTTTTTTTTTTTTAATTTATGGAGACCTATAAATACATCATGAATGAAAAAGCTGCTGTGGCTGAGATAATTTGTACAGGTAGTCCTCGACTTACAACCGTTCATTTAGTGACCGTTGGAAGTCAGAGCAGCCGTGGAAAAAGTGACTTAACGTCCGTTTTTTTCACACCGTTGCAGCGTCCACGCGGTCTCCCGTGTTCAAAAATTCGGATGCTCGGCAACTGGTTCCTATTTATGACGGATACGGTGTCCCGTTGGGGGTCCCTTTTTTGCGACGTTCTGACAAGCACTGGGGAAGCCACATTCACTTAACGACATGGGACTCGCTGAACGTCCGTAGCAAGAAAGCTCATAAAATGGGGAAAACTCATTGTCTCACTTAGCAGCAGGAATTTTAGGCTCGATTGTGGTCGTAAGTTGAAGACTACCTGTACTGGATTTTTGTCACATGCTTATACCGTCGTAAGGCGAGGACCCGGTCACTGCCTTTCCGGTTTCAGGCCTCGATTTCCCCTTCGGTAAGACGCGGTGTCCTTCGTTCAAAACACCACAAAACAGTCTTGGCTCTCTCTGGAATCCGGTGAGGCCGTTTTCCTGCTTCCTGACAGAAAATTAGGGAAACTCTGCACAATTTTTGTCATTTTGTGTGTGTGTTTCTTTTACAATAGGTGACAACAGGTGTTGCCCTTTGTGACTGTGTGAAAGGGGTCCTTTTGCTACCCAAATACTGCAAATATTGATTTTTTCCTGATATGCTGCTGCCTGACCAGGAAAGATCCTTGTTAAATTGCCATTCCTACCAACCTCCCACACTAGAAAAATGACTGAAATATAAGATAATATAGAATATATCTCAAAAAATTAGAATAAGATACAGGTAGACCTCGACTTAAAACAGTTCCGTTTAGTGACAATTCAAAGTGATGACACTGAAAAAAGGGACTTGCGACCGTTATTCACACTTAACAACCATTGCAGCTTTCCCCACGATGACGTGATCAAAATCCAGACGCTGGGGCAACGGATTCGCATTTACGACGGGGCGCAGCGTCACGCCACTCCCCCTTTTTGCAAAAGTCCACGGGAAGCCAGATTCACAAATTGTGTGACTTAACAAAACCGCAGCGAGACACTTAACAGCTGTGGCAAGAAAAGTCGTAAAATGGGGCAAACCCCACTTCACTCTGCCTCACTTAGCAACAAATTTTGTTGCTAAGTGGACCCAGTTGTGGGGGCAATAAGCTGACTTTGTATAAATATACAAAAGGATGAAGGCTATTGCTGAGCACATTGTAAGCCGCCCTGAGTCTTCGGAGAAGGGCGGCATATAAATCAAATTAAAACAAAAACAAAAAAACAAATTTTGGCCTCGGTGGTGGTTGTAACTTGAGGACTACCTGTATTCAAAAGAAAAATCGTGAAGATAGGTGATGCTATTATTTTTTCTCCCGTTGCAAGTGTGTTTACGCGTGTAAATGGGGGTGGGCAGAGGATCCCAGATTCCGTACTGCAGCTGTATTGACAATGAATTTTCCTTCTTTTCCGACCAATTGGCCTTTCTTTGAAGTTCTCGCTTTCCGTCCACTTTTTTTTTTTTAAATAAAATTTTGAAATGCTGGATGGAGGGGAATATTCTCTGAAAAAGACCTTGTCAATAGCCAGGTCTTCGTTCCCAAGAACGGCCCCGTCGTAGCTGTGGTGTGTCTCAAATCAAAAATCCCCAATAAATGGGAGTCCTTGACTTACGACCACAATGGAGCCCAGAATTTCTGTTCAGTGAAAAATTTGTTACGTTAACTTTTCCCACCACATTGTTAAATTAGCAGCACGGTCGTTAAAGAGAATCTGGTTTTCCCCCTTGACTTTGCTTCTCAGATCACAAAAAGGGATGAGGTGGCCCCAGGACATTGCAACCGTCATAAATGTGAGTCAGTGGCCAAGTATTTCAGTATAAATCACGTGATTTATGGGGATGCTGCAATGGTCATAAGTGTGAGAAAAGGTCCTAAGTCACTTTTTCCAGTGCCGTTGTAACTTCAGTCACTAAGCGAACTTTTCTAAGTCAAGGATCTCCACAAACCATGAACTGCAGGTAGTCCTCAACTTACAACAATTCATTTAGTGATTGTTCAGTACAACAACACTGAAAAAAATGCCAACCGTTTTTCACAGTTACGACCGTTGCAGCCTCCCCAGGATCACGTGATCAAAATTCAGACGCTTATTTACTGACTCATATTTATGACGGTCGCAGCATCCTGGGGTGTGTGTGTGTGTGTCTGTCACACGATCCCCTTTTGCGACCTGACAAAGTCCATGGGGAAGGGGGATTCACTTAACAACCGGGTTACTAACTTAATTCAACTGCGGTGAACCATTTCCCTTAACCACTGAGGCAAGGCAGGCCATAAAATGGGACAAGATTAGCGTCTTGCTTAGCGACAGAAATTATGAGCTCCCTTGTGGTCGTAAGTCGAGGACTACCTGCATTGCTGCACACACTAGTTGCCTTTTAAAAAAAAAACACGCTGGAAAAAGCAATGTTCCCTGTGTCTTGACTGTATGTTGGAAATAATTCTGTAAAAATTTTATCCCTAACCGGCATCAAACTGTAGCTTGAGAAATGATGCTGGTTTGTGTGTGTGTGTTTTTTTAAAAATATCCTTGGAAACTGTTAATGGTTGTTAGTTCACAGTTTTTCTTAGTTTGAGAGTGGAATGTTGCCAACCGGTGAGGCTGCGGGAAAGGGGCATCAGCGGCTCTCTCTTCGTTTAAGGACGGTTCGAAGTTCCAGCGATGCCGAAGAAAGCAACTTGAACGATGGTTTGTCACACTTAGCGACCGTTGCAATGTCCCCGTGGTCACGGGATCAAAATAATAACCCTCACCCAAACCCAAACTCTCTCATGCCAACCAATCCTGTTTGGCTGTGCTACGATTGAATGCAATGGCCAAACTCCGAAAATGGCTTGATTCACTAACCAGGATAAATGAGTTGGGAGGACATCCCCCCCTCCCCCAGTACAGGTAGTCCTCGAATTATAACCAAAAATGGAATCAGAATTTCTGTTGGTAAGCAAGGATTGTTAAGTGAGTCATGCCTGATTTTACAGGTAGGCCTGGACTTACATTCATTTAGTGACCGTTCAAAGTTACAACGGCACTGAAAAAAGCAACTTGCGACGTTTTTCACAAGACCGTTGCAATATCCCCGTGGTCACATGATCAAAATTCGGATGCTTGGCAATTGGCTCCGATTTATGACGCGTTCAGCGTCCTGGGTTCCCGTGATCCCCCTTTGGCGACTTTCTGACAAGCCAAGTCAACGACGCCAGACTCGCTTCACATCCACGTGACTTCAACCACGTTGGTGATTCACTTAGCAACTGTGGCAAGAATGGTTGCAAAAGGAGGCAAAATCCACTCAACAACTCCACTATTTTGGGTTCAATTGTCGTAAGTCGAAACCTACCTCTACTGACTGAATGTCTTTTCGTTTTAATCCTATTTATTTTACATACTTTTTAACATCTGCTGTATTTCTGTGACCCATTTTATGCTAATTTGACATGCTCAGTTTGATTGTGGCGTGTCTACCTGCCATTGCTGGACTTCAATTCCCAGAATTCCTCAGCCAGCCACTGGTGGACTTTCCTCAGAATAATTGTACCAGTCACCAGTGGACTTCAACTCCCAGAATTCCTCAGTCAGCCACTGGTGGACTTCAACTCCCAGAATTCCTCAGCCAGCCATTGTTGGCCTTCAACTCCCAGAATTCCTCAGCCAGCCACTGGTGGACTTCAACTCCCAGAATTCCTCAGCCAGCCACTGGTGGACTTCAACTCCCAGAATTCCTCAGCCAGCCACTGATGGACTTCAACTCTCAGAATTCCTCAGCCAGCCATTGTTGGCCTTCAACTCCCAGAATTCCTCAGTCAGCCACTGGTGGACTTTCCTCAGAATAATTTTACCAGCCACCGGTGGACTTCAACTCCCAGAATTCCTCAGCCAGCCACTGATGGACTTCAACTCTCAGAATTCCTCAGCCAGTCACCGGTGGACTTCCTTCAGAATAATTCTGCCAGCCACCGGTGGACTTCAACTCCCAGAATTCCTCAGCCATCCATTGGTGGCCTTCAACTCCCAGAATTCCTCAGCCAGCCATTGGTGGGCCTTCCTCAGAATTTCTCAGTCAGCCACTGGTGGACTTCAACTCCCAGAATTCCTCAGCCAGCCACTGGTGGGCCTTCCTCAGAATTCCTGTGCCATCCATTGGTACAGCAAGCAGCCATGCTTGCTGAAGAATTCTGGGAGTTGAAGTCCACCCAATGTAAAGAGGGCAAGGTTGAAAACCCCGGTCTTATTCTCGCACGACGGCTACGAAGCGAAAGATACCGTCACCAACGCACTCCAAAGGATACGTTCAAAATCGGCTTCCTTTATTTTTGTGCTCTGTCTCGAGATCAGGGGCGGCGTGACTTTGGGGGAGGGGGTGTCTTTGCCCGCAGCAGGGTGGGGGGCTGCACGGCAAAGGCTTGAGAGGTAGCTACGATGAAACGGACCCCGTCCCCGAATCCATGTTCGAAATCACCAGGCACTCTTCTCCGTAAGAGTCAACGGCATCGCGGCTCGTCTGCACCCAAACTCTTCGTTGGTCACAAAGAGTCGGCCAACGTCTTCTGCAGCTCCTACTCTGAGC
Source organism: Arizona elegans (assembly GCA_022577455.1). Lineage (NCBI taxonomy): Eukaryota > Metazoa > Chordata > Lepidosauria > Squamata > Colubridae > Arizona > Arizona elegans. The sequence continues at coordinate 88,560,458 of JAKOOJ010000007.1, read as the reverse complement.
TGGGTGGGCTTTTGAATGCAGGAAAGACCCCCGAGAAGCTTGTGAGCTGGAAGAGTCAATGGCTGCCTTGGAGATAAATCTTATAAAGGCGTTAAAAGGTTTTGTCCTGAGCGCCTCCCCGACGAGACGGTCATGGCTCGGATAGAAGGACTTGCGGGAAGCGACTGCCGGGCCGAGAGGCAGGAATACGGACGCCCAACAGACCGTCGGCTCAGCAGCCGGCAGGAGAAGGAGCAAAATAATACACGGCCATGAGGATAAAATAGACCATCACCAGCACGGTACCTTGGCGGGAGAGAGAAAACAAGATGGACAGTTACAGGAGAGCAGTCGTCCCTCCGTAGCCAGGGACATAGACTGGCTGACTTTGGAGCAGCCATCCAGCACGTAGACTTATATACCGCTTCACAGGGCTTTCGAACCCTGTCTTAAGAGGTTTACAGAGTCAGCCTCTTGCTCCCCAACAATCTGGGTCCTCGTTTTACAGACCTCAGAAGGATGGAAGGAAGAGTTGACCTTGAGCAGGTCAGGATTGAACTCCAGGCTGTGGGCAGAGTTAGCCTGCAATACTGCATTCTAACCACTGGGTCACTATGGCCCTTCCTTCCTTCCCTCCTTCCTTTCTTCCATCTCATTTCCTTCCTTCTCATCTCTTTCCTTCCTTCCTTCCATCTCATTTCCTTCCTTCCTTCTCATTTCCTTCCTTCTCATCTCCTTCCTTCCTTCCTTCTCATCTCTTTCCTTCCTTCCTTCTCATTTCTTTCCTTCCTTCTCATCTCCTTTCTTCTCATCTCTTTCCTTTCTTCTCATCTTTCCTTCCTTCCTTCTCCTTCCTTCCTTCCATCTCATCTCCTTCCTTCCTTCTCATTTCCTTCCTTCCTTCTTATCTTTCTTCTCATTTCCTTCCTTTCTTCCTTCTCATTTCCTTCCTTCTCATCTTTCCTCCCTTCTCATTTCCTTCCTTCCTTCTCATCTTTCCTTCCTTCCTTCTCATTTCCTTCCTTCCTTCTTATCTTTCTTCTCATTTCCTTCCATTCTTCCTTCTCATTTCCTTCCTTCCTTCTCATCTTTCCTTCCTTCTCATCTCTTTCCTTTCTTCTCATTTCTTTCCTTTCTTCTCATTTCCTCCCTTCCTTCTCATCTCCTTCCTTCCTTCCTTTCTTCCATCTCATTTCCTTCCATCTCATCTCCTTCCTTCCTTCTCATTTCCTTCCTTCCTTCTCATTTCCTTCCTTCCTTCTCATCTCCTCCCTTCCTTCCTTCTCATTTCCTTCCTTCCTTCCATCTCATCTCCTCCCTTCCTTCCTTCTCATTTCCTTCCTTCCTTCCTTCTCATTTCCTTCCTTCCTTCCTTCTCATCTCTTTCCTTCCTTCTCATTTCCTTCCTTCCTTCTCATTTCCTTCCTTCCTTCTCATCTCCTCCCTTCCTTCCTTCTCATTTCCTTCCTTCCTTCCTTCTCATTTCCTTCCTTCCTTCCTTCTCATTTCTTTCCTTCCTTCTCATCTCCTTTCTTCTCATCTCTTTCCTTTCTTCTCATCTTTCCTTCCTTCCTTCTCATTCCTTCCTTCCATCTCATCTCCTTCCTTCCTTCTCATCTCCTTCTTCCTTCTCATCTCCTTTCTTCTCATCTCTTTCCTTTCTTCTCATCTTTCCTTCCTTCCTTCTCCTTCCTTCCTTCCATCTCATCTCCTTCCTTCCTTCTCATTTCCTTCCTTCCTTCTTATCTTTCTTCTCATTTCCTTCCTTTCTTCCTTCTCATTTCCTTCCTTCTCATCTTTCCTCCCTTCTCATTTCCTTCCTTCCTTCTCATCTTTCCTTCCTTCCTTCTCATTTCCTTCCTTCCTTCTTATCTTTCTTCTCATTTCCTTCCTTTCTTCCTTCTCATTTCCTTCCTTCCTTCTCATCTTTCCTTCCTTCCTTCCTTCTCATCTCTTTCCTTTCTTCTCATTTCTTTCCTTTCTTCTCATTTCCTCCCTTCCTTCTCATCTCCTTCCTTCCTTCCTTTCTTCCATCTCATTTCCTTCCATCTCATCTCCTTCCTTCCTTCTCATTTCCTTCCTTCCTTCTCATTTCCTTCCTTCCTTCTCATCTCCTCCCTTCCTTCCTTCTCATTTCCTTCCTTCCTTCCTTCTCATTCCTTCCTTCCATCTCATCTCCTCCCTTCCTTCCTTCTCATTTCCTTCCTTCCTTCCTTCTCATTTCCTTCCTTCCTTCCTTCTCATTTCTTTCCTTCCTTCTCATCTCCTTTCTTCTCATCTCTTTCCTTCCTTCTCATTTCCTTCCTTCCTTCTCATTTCCTTCCTTCCTTCTCATCTCCTCCCTTCCTTCCTTCTCATTTCCTTCCTTCCTTCCTTCTCATTTCCTTCCTTCCTTCCTTCTCATTTCTTTCCTTCCTTCTCATCTCCTTTCTTCTCATCTCTTTCCTTTCTTCTCATCTTTCCTTCCTTCCTTCTCATTCCTTCCTTCCATCTCATCTCCTTCCTTCCTTCTCATCTCCTTCTTCCTTCTCATTTCCTTCCTTCCTTCTTATCTTTCTTCTCATTTCCTTCCTTCTCATCTTTCCTCCCTTCTCATTTCCTTCCTTCCTTCTCATTTCCTTCCTTCCTTCTCATCTCCTCCCTTCCTTCCTTCTCATTTCCTTCCTTCCTTCCTTCTCATTTCCTTCCTTCCTTCTCATTTCTTTCCTTCCTTCTCATCTCCTTTCTTCTCATCTCTTTCCTTTCTTCTCATCTTTCCTTCCTTCCTTCTCATTCCTTCCTTCCATCTCATCTCCTTCCTTCCTTCTCATCTCCTTCTTCCTTCTCATTTCCTTCCTTCCTTCTTATCTTTCTTCTCATTTCCTTCCTTCTCATCTTTCCTCCCTTCTCATTTCCTTCCTTCCTTCTCATCTTTCTTTCCTTCCTTCTCATCTCCTTCTTCCTTCTCATTTCCTTCCTTCTTATCTTTCTTCTCATTTCCTTCCTTTCTTCCTTCTCATTTCCTTCCTTCTCATCTTTCCTCCCTTCTCATTTCCTTCCTTCCTTCTCATCTTTCCTTCCTTCCTTCTCATCTCTTTCCTTTCTTCTCATTTCTTTCCTTTCTTCTCATTTCCTCCCTTCCTTCTCATCTCCTTCCTTCCTTCCTTCCTTCCTTCCTCTTTCTCCCTTCCTTCCTTAGCACTTAGCAATAGCACTTAGACTTATATACTGCTTCACAAGTGCTTTCCAGCCTTCTCTAAGCGGTTTACAGAGTCAGCCTGTTGCCTCAAACAATCTGGGTCCTCGTTTTACCGACCTTGGAAGAACCTAGAATCCTCCTCTTTCTCCTCCCTGCAAACCCCCTTCCTTCTAGCTCTGATGATGTTACCTAGTTGGGTCATGAAACGTCTGCAAGAAAACCACTCATCTCAGAGAGCACCGAGGACCCCACAGCTCCACCCTGAGTTACCAATATTCTCTTCTCTTGCAATCAACATCTGTCAAAGTTCTCACCTTGGAAGTAATCACACTTGCCATCCATGAAGATGTAATTCATGAGGACCACGCTGAACATGCTGGCGTAGACATGGAGGTCGCTGAAGACCAGGATGAAGTCGGTGGGCTGCCCCAAAAGAAAAGAACGAATCAACCTCCAAACAGCCACAAGGACGAACAGCTGAAATCCCAACGGCCTCCTTTTTTACAATATTTTTTATTAAATTTGCCAAAGGAATATATATATAAGAATGAAAAGAGAGCGAGAGAGATAGGGAGGGAGGGAGGGAGGGAGAGAGAGAGAGAGAGAGAGAGAGAGAGAGAGAGAAATAGAGATAGAGATAGATAGAGATAGATAGAGGTAGATATAGACATAGATAGATAGATAGATGATAGATAGATAGATAGATAGATAGATAGATAGATAGATAGATAGATAGATAGTTAATATGGATAGTCCTCCACTTACGACCATTCATTCAATGACCATTCAAAATTATGATGATGCTGAATGAGGGGTCATACGACACACATACCCCGCCTAAACATATTCTCTGGGAGCTATTGAGGAGGAACTGTCTTCACCCACTTTCTCACACACAAACTTATCTGATCTTCATTGTCTCTTGCTCCCCTGGAATGCATCCCCTCCCTCCTGGGAATCCAGAACTAGATATTCTCTATTCCAGGGTGACCCGAGGGGAGACCCAGACTGAGAATCAGAAGGATGGGTCCCATTTCCAGGAACTGAAAAGACCCCTCTCTGGAAGACGGTGGATCTCTCGGCAGATTCTCCCTCGGTTACTCACGTAAAACACGGTGAAGAGCACCAGGATGGGTATTTGCAACATGCAGACTTGAACCGCAATGCAGTTGCCGATCTCAATGCTTCAAAAGGAGGACAAAGAGAGGGACATAGGTGAGGCGCAGCTCAGGAACGCTGGACATCCCTGCTTCCCATAATCCTCAGCCACCCGAGACATCCCCCAGCTGGATTTGTACACTTCCAGTTCCCAACCATTTCCATATTCAGCATTTGGATGGGGGTTATGCATTGACATCTATGGGTAGCATAAGACCTACTTTCCCCATAAAAGGAAATTTGTAAGGCGTGTTGGGCTGAGAGTGAGTGACAGGCTCAAAATCAAATGTGGTTTATGGGGAACTTGAGCCTATTATTCATTCATTCATTCATTCATTCATTTTTCTTATACATGCATAAGTGCTTTTTAAACTGTGTATTGTCTGGGTCAATTTGCTTACACATAATAATATTTATCCAATTTCTAATCTCTACCTCTATTATCAAGCCATTGATAAAACAAGTTCCGTGTTAAAAAAAATATTCCGTATCTTCCTTATCCTTTATTTTTAATGTCAACCTATCCATTTCTGCACATTCTAGTATTTTTTTTTAATTACTCTCTTCTGTAGGTATTTCCTCATTTTTCCAGCATTGTGCAAATACAATTCTTGCGGCTGTTAAGACATGCAGTATTAAGTACATATTCCCTTTATCATACTAGTACTAATTCTAGTACTATACCTAAACAAAAATATTTCTGGCTTATAATCTATGTGTTGCTTTAACCTTTTTTCTAGCCGTTTTCATCCAATATATATATATATTTTTTTGCCTTTGCACATGTCCACCACATGTGCTAATATGTGCCCGGTGTCAGATTGCATTTCCAACATTTGGCGGACATGTTTTGGAGCATCTTTGCTAACCTTGCTGGTGGTGGATGCCACCTATAAAACATTTTTTATTTCAACAAGCCAGGCTGGCCTAACTTCTCCAATTGCTTAATTTTAATTTGAATTTTAAAAGGGGTATTTTAATTGTTGGGCCAAAATTGTCTAATATGTTTTTTTAAACTGTTCTTATATTTTTGTAGTCTGTGTGTTTACTTTTGGCTGTTCCCCGCCTTGAGTCCTTCGGGAGAAGGGCGGTATATAAATTTAAATAAATAAAAATAAAATTAAAAAAATTTGTACAAGTTTTTCTTAGGAGCAGTTGCTTGAGTCTATTATTCAAAGGACCAACTTTTCCCAGTTAGATCTACCCAACCCACCAGAGTGGGGAGGCAGGGGATGTTGGGGAGGCCCTCTCTTAAGGAGGTCCATCTGATGGGACCAAGAAGAAGAGCCTTCTCTATGGTGGCTCCCTCCCTGTGGAACATCATCAATCAGATTGACATGGCACTTTGACACTCTTCCAAAAAATCACACTTGGAATATTTGCAAGCCAGTTTTGGTCGCCACAATGTAAAAAAGATGTGGAGACTCTAGAAAGAGTGCAGAGAAGAGCAACCAAGATGATTAGGGACTGGAGGATAAAACATATGAAGAATGGTTGCAGGAACTGGGTATGTCTAGTTTAATGAAAAGAAGGACTCGGGGAGACATGATAGCAGCATTCCAATATCTCAGGGGCTGCCCCAAAGAAGAGGGAGTCAATCTATTCTCCAAAGCACCTGAAGGCAGGAGAAGAAGCAATCGATGGAAACTAACCAAGGAAAGAAGCAACCTGGAACTACAGAGAAATTTCCTAATGGTGAGAACAGCTGGCCATCAGAAGTTGTGGATGCTCCATCACTAGAGGTTCTTAAGAAGAGATTGGACAACCATTTGTCTGAAATGGTACTATATGCTCTCCTGCCTGAGTAGGGGGTTGGACTAGAAGACCTCCAAGGACCCTTCCAACTCTGATATTCTGGTCCTGAAGATTTGGTTTTGCAACGGGCCTGGGGACCTCAGGGAGAATGTGGAGCCCATCAAGTGGCTAGTTTGACTGTTGTCACTGGGATGTGGGTTGATTGGGGTTTGTATTAGGGTTTTATTTAGTTATCTGGGGTCACCATGAGTCAGTTGGGCAGCCATATCAGTTGTCTTAATGAACCTTAGCCTCTCCACATCTACTTCTGGCTGCTGATGTCTACTCAAAAGAGGCCAAGGTTGAGAAACAATGATCTACTCCAACGTCAAGAGACTAAGACGTTCAAAACCAAGATATTCTTCCAACGGGGACTTTCACAACCGATCCTTATCAGATCGACAAAACTCTGTAGAAGGACCCACCTACCTCAAACTGAGATTGTTTTGCAAAGCAAACTGGATTCCGTTGATCAGCTCCGGAATCTCGGGCACCATGGCCAGCACGGTCACGCCGATGAAATACTGGAAGACGAGGAGAGAACTCAAGGTTAGATCCACCTCGGCAGACAGGATCGATCACTGCCATTCAACAAAGGGCTGGACAAGGCAGTGAGTTAAGAAGAAGAAAAAGAAGGAGGAGAAGAAGAAGAAGAAGAAGAGAAGGAGGAGGAGGAGGAGGAGAAGGAGAAGAAGAAAAGAAGAAGGAGGAGGAGGAGGAGGAGGAGAAGGAGAAAAGAAGAAGGAGGAGGAGGAGGAGGAGAAGGAGAAGAAGAAAAGAAGAAGGAGGAGGAGGAGGAGAAGGAGAAAAGAAGAAGAAGGAGGAGGAGGAGGAGAAGGAGAAGAAGAAAAGAAGAAGGAGGAGGAGGAGGAGAAGGAGAAAAGAAGAAGGAGGAGGAGGAGGAGAAGGAGAAGAAGAAGAAAAGAAGAAGGAGGAGGAGGAGGAGAAGGAGAAAAGAAGAAGAAGGAGGAGGAGAAGGAGAAGAAGAAGAAAAGAAGAAGGAGGAGGAGGAGGAGAAAAGAAGGAGGAGGAGGAGGAGAAGGAGAAAAGAAGAAGGAGGAGGAGGAGGAGAAGGAGAAGAAGAAAAGAAGAAGAAGAAGAAGAAGAAGATGAATACTGTGAGGTCCTTGGTGCTCTCTGAGCTTGATGGGTTTCTTGCAGATGTTTCATGACCCAACTAGGTAACATCATCAGTGCTAGAAGTGAGTGGGGCTTGCGAGGAGGAGAGGAGAAGGAGGAGGAGGAAGAAGAAGAGGAAGAGGACAATGACAATGACTGTGGAGTTCTTGGTGTTCTCTGAGCTTGGTAGTCTTTTTGCAGGCATTTGATGACCCAACTAGGTAACATCATCAATGCTAGAAGGGAATGGGGTTTGTGAACAGGAGGAGGAGGAGGATGACAATTGCAGCGTCCTTGGTGCTGATCTTTGTGGTTTTCTTGCAGATGTTGCAATGATCATTGCTCTAGCACTGATGAAGTTACAGAGTTGGGTCATGAAACGTCTACAAGCAAACGGCTAAACTCAGAGAACACAAAGGACTCCTCCCCCTCCTCTTCGCAAATCCCACTCCCTTCTAGCACTGATAATGTTACCTCGTTGGGTCATGAAACGTCTGCAAGAAAACCACCAGGCTCAGAGAGCACCCAGGACCCTCCACAGTTCTCCTCCTCCTCCTCTTGCAACTCCTTTTCCTCTTCTTTTTCTTCTTCTCCTCAACTCCCCAAATCCCATTCCCTTCTAGCACTGATAATGTTACCTAGTTGGCTCATGAAACGTCTTCAAGACAACCACCAAGCTCAGAGAGCACCAAGGACCTCACAGGTCATCCATTTACCTGGAAATGATGAGAATTTCCCACCCACCGGTCATCCTCCCCCCTCCCCGATCTCCCCTCCCCCCTTGTTGGGCACCTTCTGAAGAAGCATCTCAGGGACTTCGCCCAGCCGCCCCCCCACCCACCTTCTCCCTTCCTTACCTGAGAGACGGGCGAGTTGTTTAGAATGGGGCTGATGTGCTCGGTGGCCAGATCAGCACAGGCGGACATGCCCAGGGTGGCCACCAGAAGAATGACCACAGCTCTCCAGCGGGACCAGTGGACTACTGCGCTGTGGTGGTGACCAGGCACTAGGAGAAAGCCAGAAAAGGGTCCTCAGTGGTGGTGGGGAGGGGGGGCCTGTCCTCATCTCTGGCTCAACGTGGACCCCCCCCCCCCAAAAAAAAAGTTTATTTCTATGGCAAGATGGAAGGAAGGATGGGGCTGAGGTCCTACTTTGCGGTCAAGAGGAAAATCCGACTGAAAAATTTCTTTCACAAGATGGACGCCCTGCCCAAAAAGGAGAAGCAAGTCCTCGACTTATAAAGCATTCGTTTAGTGGCCGTTCGAAGTTTACAACGGCCCCGAAACAAAATTGACTTGGGACCGTTTGTCACACTTAACAAACGGGACGTTGCCCCGTCCCCACGGTCACGAATCCGAATTCAGCCGATTCAATCCTCAACTTTACAACCCTCTGTCTTGTTTAGCAACGTGGAACCATCGCGGCCGAGACAACTTACTGTGGCAGTCGCTGATGTGGATGTCGTAGATGTGGGAGTGGGTCTTCAGGGTGAAGATGAGCCCGATGAAATACGCAGCCGGGAGCATCAAGGACACCGTGTAGACCAGGGGTCTGCCATGTGGAAAGCAATACGCAAGAGTACAGAACAACAGAGTCCTCTCTCTCCCTCTCTCTCTCGTTCTCTCTCTCACACACACACACACACACACACCCCAGCCCACCTCACAGGACAGTTGCTGTGAGGAAAACCGGAGGAGAACATTTGTAATCTGCCTGGAGACATCTTGTAAGCGAGAGGGACAGCATAGAAATTTAAATACATACATAAATACGTTCGCTGCCTTGAGTTATTTGTAAATGCAATGAAGGAGGCATGCAAATAAATAAAAATGAAGATGAAAATAAAATAACAAAATAAAATATAAAATAACAAATAAAAAAAAATATTAAAATAAAAGAAATAATGAATAAAATAAAATAATAATAAAATAAATCATAACATAACATCAACATAAACGTAACATGTAAAATCTTCTCCGCGAGAGCTACTCACTCAATATGGCTGTAGTAGAGAGTCCCATTGTTCTCCATCTACCAAGACAGAACAATGCCACCTTAAGATCCTCAGGTGTGTCGGGACTACAAATCCAAGCCTCCCCAGCCCACCTGGGAACTGCCAACCCAGGTGCCAAGGCTCTGAGGCATCGGGTTTCATCCGCGGCTGAAAGGGTGCAGGAATGGCTTGTTTTGAACGGGCCATTTTTGAAACCCATGGGAAGCTCATCCTGCTTACCAAATCGAAGTGGCAGCTTTGGCAGACGTAGTGCCCGGGTAGCTCCTGGGTAAAATTCTGGCATTCCCCGCAGACCAGCCTTCCGTAGACTTTGGAGAAGAGAGTCGGGGCAAACACACCTGGCAGGGAAAGGAATACGGTGAGGAGCGTTCACATGCGAAGGCAAAACCATCCAGATCACAGGGCAGTGGCTGACTGGCACAGTACAGAGAATCCCTTATAGGTCGTAGTCTGGATCTCAGTTCCTTGTTGTGGCCTGTCGGCTGCCGGCACCTCCAGCAACTGAATCAGAGGAGGAGGAGGAGGAGGAGGTGGGGGAGTCGGGGTCAGCATCAAGGCAGACTGGGAGGTCCGAGGGGGCTGTCTGCCAGCCCTCCGATGGAGAGTCAACAGCCCCCAGGTCTGGAGGTGGCTGATGAGGAGGAGGAGGAGCAGCTGGGTCCAGTGCTTGATGCTCAGAAGGCAGAGGAGAGGAGAACAGTGGAAATCTATAGGCCGGTCCTCGGGATGGAAGAGCCATCACTGCTAGCGAAGCCCCCACCCTAATTCTGGGGATAAAAGGCAGGGGGTGGAGGTGAATAGGTGGGGCAGACGACTGTTCACCTCCCTGCCAGATGGTCTATCAATCCATCCATCCAATATGTATTTCTATTAGGGATGATTCGGGATTGATCAGCTCTTCCATTAGAGGCAGAACGGGCTTGTCAGCTCAAAACTGCGATGTTTCAGCTCCGCATTCATTAAACCTGAAATAATTCGTGCTTCCTGTATCAAAAAATGAGAGTGTGAAGTGGGGTTTGGACCCCCGCAGAGCTTACCCCCCACCGACAGAAACAAGAGAGCGGAGCTGATCCCGGCCGATCGGCTGTTGAACCTTTGCTCTTGATGTCGGATGCCGCCAATCACCATGCAGAGGCCCTGCGAGAGAAGGGGGGAGGGAGAAGGTGAGAGAGAGGGAGGGAGAGGGAGGGAGATGAAGAGGGAGGAAGGGAGATGGAGGGAGGGAGGGAGAAGGAGAGAGAGGGGGAGGGAGGGAGGAAGAGGGAGGGAGGGAAAAGGAGAGGGAGGGAGGAAGACGGAAAGGGAGAGGGAGGGAGGGAGAGAGGGAGAAGGAGAGAGGGAGGGGGGAAGATGGAGAGGGAGAGGGAGGGAGGAAGATGGAGAGGGAGGGAGAGAGAGGGAGGGAGGGAGAAGGAGAGAGAGGGAGAAGGAGAGATAGATAGAGGGAGGGAGAGAGAGAGAGAGGGAGGGAGAGGGAGGGAGGGAGATGAAGAGGGAGGAAGGGAAATGGAGGGAGGGAGAAGGAGAGAGAGGGGAAGGGAGGGAGGGAGGGAGAAGGAGAGGGAGGGAGGAAGATGGAGGGAGAGGGAGAGGGACGGAGGGAGGGAGAGAGAGGGAGGAGAGAGGGAGGGAGAAAGATGGAGAGGGAGGGAGAGAGAGGGAGGGAGGGAGAAGGAGAGATAGAGAGAGGGAGGGAGAGGAGGGAGGCAGAGGGAGGGAGGGAGGAGAGAGAGGGAGAGATAGAGAGGGAAGGAGGAAGACAGAGAGGGAGGGAGAGAGGGAGTGGGAGAGAGGGAGAAGGAGAGATAGAGAGAGGGACGGAGACGGAAAGGGAGGGAGAGAGAGGGAGGGAGGGAAAAGGAGATAGAGAGAGGGGGAGAGAGAGAAGGAGAAGCCCTTTCGATCTCTTGGTGCTGACCTTGGGTTACATAGGATTTCCCCCAATCCAACCCCCAAAGCCAAAAATGGACCTTGGAGACCCCATGGAAACGGGCCGGTAAGGCTCAGACTCACCGGGACGAAAAGGACGCAGCCCAAGAGGGTCCCGGTCAGGGCGGACTTGACGATCTCCTCGTAGCACTTGTTCTTCTCGCGAGCCCCCTTGATGAGGGCCGTGATGTAGAAGGTCAGCTCCGTGATGGAGCCAAAGGTGGCGTTGACCACGGCCCCCACCGCAAAGTTGCTCTGGGCTGAGATGCTGGAGGAGAAAGGCGAAGGGAGGGGTCTCACGGATAGAATCGAGGAGCCCATCTTGAGGGTCTTCCTAGGCTCCTCAAGGAAGAGAATAACGGAATGACAGAGTCGGAAGGGACCTTGGAGGTCTTCTAGACCAGCCCTTTGCTCAGGCAGGAAACCCTACAACCACTTCAGACAAAGGGTTGTCCAATCTCTTCTTAAAAACTTCCAGTGTTGGAGCAGCCACAACTTCTGGTGGCAAGGAGTTCCACTGGTTAATTATTCTCATTGCCAGGAAATTTCTCTAGAGTTCTCTAGACTGGGAGAAGACCGATGGCCATTCGTGCGGACAAAAGGTCCCTGACCTTTGACCTCAAAGGAACCTTTAAGGGTTACTCTGACATCCAGTCGTTCGGCTCTACGACTAGATAATCCGATGGCCTTGCTTAGCAAAACTGGACTTAATGCAGGTAGTCCTCGATTTATGACCACAATCGAGACCCATATTTCTGCTGCTAAGCGTGATAGTTGTTAAGTGAATTTTACCCCATTTTTGCGACCTTTCTTGCTGCTGTTGCTAAGCGAATCACTGCCGTTGTTAAGTGAATAATAACCCGGCCGTTAAATGAATCTGGCTTCCCCGCTGACTTTGCTTCTCAAAAGGTCGCAAATGGGAATCAACTTGACCCCGGGACATGCAACTGTTATAAGTATGAGTCAGTTGCCGAGTGTCTGAATTTTGATCACCTGACCATGGGGAGACAGCAGTGGTCGTAAGTGTGAACAACGGTCCTAATTCCCTTTTTTTCAGTAGCCCAAAATCAGAGTCACGATGACCAACGGAAGGACAGCATAGGTTCTCCTCCTTCAGCAGGGGGCTGGAATAGAAGACCTCCAAGGTCCCCTTCCGTCTCTATTCTATTCTTAAGTCTAAGGAGATCTGAAGGTTCATGTGTCAGGAAAATGCATCTGGTCACTAAATGAACTGCTATAAGCCGAGGGCTATTTGAACTTTGGATTCAGTTTGGAAGCCAATGAAGAGGTCAGGAATCTGCGCGGAGATGGATAGACTAACATTCAAATTAAAAGATAAGGAAGAAACAGAACATTTTATAACACGGGACTTATTTTATCCGCGGCTCGATAAAAGAGGTAGAAATTAGAAAATAAAAGATTATTGTTATGTCAAAGTAAATGAGGAAAGATTATTACTATATATAAGCAAGTATTATCATCATCATCATCATCATCATCATAATTATTATTATTATCATCATCATCATCATCATTATTCATTATTTATATAGCAAGAGCCTGGTGGCGCAGCAGACTAATAGCCTGTTATTAACATTCAGTTGCCTGCAATTACTGTAAGTTCGAATCTCCCCAGGCTCAAGGTTGACTCAGCCTTCCATCCTTTCTAAGGTAGGTAAATTGAGGACCCAGATTGTGGGGGCAATAAGCTGACTTTGTATAAATATACAAAAGTATGAAGGCTATTGCTAAACGCACTGTAAGCTGCCCGGAGTCTCCGGAGAAGGGCGGCATATAAATCAAATTTTAAAAATAGAAATAAAAAAAATTATTAATTCAATTTGTATGCCACCCCTCTCCGAAGACTCCGAAGATTATGATTATAATATATAATTGATTATATTATGATTATAATATAAATTATGATTATAATATTACTATTATTACTATCACTACTAACATGACTATTATGATTGAACAATACACTGTTGACTAAATACTTTTGTATAAAAATGTATAAATATTAAAAAAAAAAGAGAGAGAGAGAGAGAGAGAGGTCAGGAATCTTGAGAGCTCGAGTTTTTTATTTTTTAAAGAGAACGGCACTTCTACTCCTTCGGACGAGAGGTCCCCATAAAGAGGCTCACCTGGCAATGGCCATGCCGATGTAGTAGGAGAGAGGCATGATGGAGAGCAGGGCCAGGGTGAACTTCGTCACGGAGCTGGTGTAGTAGTTGTGTGTATCGGCGTAGCCCAAAATCAGGGTCACGATGACCAACGGAAGGAGATCTGAAGGTTCGCGGGTCAGGAAAAAAACACCGGGAACGGGGCATTGTATGACCGGCAATAGAGGTGGTATTTAGCTGGTTCTAGCAAATCGGTAGTGGAAACTTTGAGTAGTTCAGAGAACCGGCAAATACCACCTCTGGCTGGCCCTGGCCTTCCAGGAGTCCCCACGCGCCCCATTTTGGCTCCCAGGTAAGTGTAGGGAGGCCCACTAGGCCCAAAATGAGGCAGGAGGTTGTTGCGCAGGCCGCCCGCAGCCCGTTTTTGCTCTCAGGGAGCTGCAAGGAGGCCTAGCCTGTAAAGCTGGGGCATCCAATCAAGTGGTGAAATGTAAAATTTGTTACTACCGGTTCTGTGGACGTGGCTTGGTGGGGAGTTAATATGACTCAGTGGGCATAGCCAACATTTAAAAAAAAAAAAAAAAAAAACTTTTAAAAGCATTTTTTTCTACAACCTTAAGAGGTTGCAGAAAAAAAATGCTTTTAAAAGCCTCTGACGATCAGGCAACTCAGCTGGGATCGTCAGAGGCTTTTAAAGGCTTTTTTTTTTAAAGGCATTTTTTTTTTCCAGCCGAAGAGGTTCTAGAAAAAAATGCTTTTAAAAGCCTCTGACGATCAGGCAACTCAGCTGGGATCGTCAGAGGCTTTTAAAGGCTTTTTTTTTTTAAAGGCATTTTTTTTTTCCAGCCGAAGAGGTTCTAGAAAAAAATGCTTTTAAAAGCCTCTGGCGATCCCAGCTGAGCCGCGCGATCATCAGAAGCTTTTTTTTTTTTAACTTTTAAAAGCATTTTTTCAGCCGAAGTGGTTGTAGAAAAAATGCTTTTCAAAGTAAAAAAAAACACAGCCTCTGATGATCGCATGGCTCAGCTGGGCATGGGTCGGGGGGCAGGGATTTTTGCTACTGGTTCTCCGAATCACCCGCTGCCATTGCTACTGGATCGGGAGATCCGGTCCGAACCGGGACCATTTCACCCCTGATCCAATCGATCTATTTGCTGCCTCCCAGCTGATCGGCATGGTTGCTCTATTGCTGCCTCCCAGCTGATTGGCTGGGTTTTCTTTTGCTGCCCTGCACAGGAGAAGGGAGCTGGTGAAAAGCAGGTTAGTGAGGTGGGGAGGAAATGGGGATTTTGCAGTATCCTTCCCCTGCCACGCCCACCAAGCCACACCCACAGAACCAGTAATAAAATTTTTTGAATCCCACCACTGACCGACAGTTCATCTTACGGACATCGGTCAAAGAGAGGAATGGCTAACGTCCTGCTCAGCAGGTCTCTGAAGACCCCAGAGGTTGAGGTGTCAAGATTCGGTGTCGTCTCAAATAAACTGCATTTCAAACAAATAGTCCTTGATCAAAATCTTTCATTTATTAGGCACAACAATCGAAACTCCGACTCAGTTGCAGTCAACACTGACTTCCTGGTCCAAACCCTCCCCTTCCTTTTCTCACTGCTCTGCTTCTCATTGGCCATCTTCCAAGTCACTCTGCTGTTATCTACTACTTCAGCTCAAAGGAATTTCCCCCCTCCCAACCCATCTCCTAGGGGATAGTATCTCCAGGGAAAATAAGTAGGTGAAAAGTCAAGCGTCCTCTTGCCAGATGCCCCCCACCTTCTCCTTCTTATGTCAGCACTGGAGTGAATGCAACTTGAAGTCCTGACATGAGGTGGATGCCACGGGAGATGTCCACACCTCACCCTCCCTCCATCCAAAAGGATACTGACAGCGAAGACGTTGATCCCATCCACAGCGTATTTGTAATAATACGCGCTGACCGCCCGGTAACAGCAGAGGACCACTTCCGCATCTAAAGGGACTTCCGTCTGGAGCGGAGAAGGAAGAGAAGAGGAGAATAAACCAGATTATGCTCATTTTTTGGTTCTAGGAGTGGTTTGGTTCTAGGATATTTCTCTCTTTGGGCACAATGGGAATATATCTGCTGAACAAAACTCCGCACAGGCGACAGGAAAGGCATCCGGCCATTCAAACACTCTGCTAGCTCCGTTCAGTTGCCCAGACTCCACCTCGCAAGGGATTATGGGATCATTAAAAGACGATGCTGCCGCCGCTCATTTTTGGTTTCACTGTAGGTAGTCCTTGACATACGGCCACAACTGAGCCCCAAATTTCTGTTACTAAGCGACATCGTTGTTAAGTGGGTTTTGCCCCGTTTTTTGACATTTCTTGCCGCTGTTGTTAAGTGAATCACTGCACTTGTTCAAATGAAGAATATGTGAAGAATAGGAGCCTGAGTGGCTTAGGAGGCTAATGCCTCCTACTAAAGCAGCATTTAACATCCAGCTGCCTGCAATTACTGCGAGTTCGAATCTCACTTATTGGGGGCAATAAGCTGACTTTGTATAAAATATACAAAAGTATGAAGGCTATTGCTTAACGCATTGTAAACCGCCCTGAGTCTCCGGAGAAGGGCGGCATATAAAAATAAATAAATAAAAAAAAATAAAATAAATGTGTCAGTTTTGGAAGCCATTTTTTTTCTTTTTAGCTTCCTAACTGCCACATATAAAACTTGGGAGTTTTATTTTCGTTGGGGGTGTTTTTTTGGAAGTCTTGACATGATGGTGGTTAAGTGAATCCAGCTTCCTCGTTGATTTGGCTTGTCGGAAGGTCGCGAAAGCAGATCGTAACACCCCAGGATACTGCAATCTATAAAGACTCTTAAATATGAGTCTTTATAGAATAAGAATAACAGAGTTGGAAGGGACCTTGGAGGTCCTCTAGTCCAACCCTCTGCTTAGGCAGGAAACCCTGTACCATTTCAGGGGATCACGTGACCCCGGGACACTGCAACTGTCGTAAATACGAGTCGGTTGCCAAGCTTCTGAATTTTGATCACGTGACCCCCGGGGGAGGGAGGCCACAATGATCTTAAGCATGAAAAACGGTTAAAAGTCCCTTTTTTTCCCGTGCCGTCATAACTTCCAACGGTCACTAAATGAACCGTTGTAATTCGAGGACCGCCTGGAAAGTCCCCGTCCCCCTTCTCACCTTCCGTAGGCGCTGAATGTGGACGCACTCGGGGGGCAGGAGAAGAATCGTGGTGATGGTACGCAGGCTCATTTTGGCCGTAGGAATGAAGAAGACCAGAAGCCAACAGACGACGCAGAGCAGAGCGTGGGCCAAGACCAGGAGAGGGAAGCCGGCCAGGAGCCAGATGTAAGTGCTACTACGCCGCTACGTAGGGTGGGAAAGAGTAAGAGTTATGAGCAGACGAGGTGGAGTATCCCCCGTGGGGAGAAACACACTTCTCAGAAGCAGAATTTGATACCACGGATGGCTTACGAACAACCATTATTAAGTAGTCCTCAGTTTATGGCCACATTTGAGCCCAACGTTCGTGTTGCTAAACAAGACATTGTTAGGTGAGTTTCGTCCCATTTTTATCGCCTTCCTTGCCACAGGGGTTGAGGGCATCGCAGCGGTCGTTAAGTGAATCTGGCTTCACATGTCAGAAGGTCGCAAATGGGGATGGGGTGATCCCGGGATGTCGCAACCATCATAAATACAAGCCCGTTGCCGAACGTCCTAATTTTGATCAGGGGACTACAAAGGTCGTAAGTGTGAAAAACGGTCATAAGTCACCCTTTTTCAGTGCCATTGTAATTTTGGTCACTAAACAAACTGTTGTAAATTGAGGATTATCTGTACATTACCCCAGGGGGGATCTCTCAACTTGGCAAGTTTAAGATTCCAAACATGGTGAATTTAAGACTTGTGGACTTCAACTCCCATAATTCCCCAGTCAGTCATGCTGGCTAGGGAATTTTGGGAGTTGAAGTTCACAAGACTTAAACTCGCCACGTTTGAGACCTCTGGTTTAATCCTATGGAATTCTGGGAGTTGAAGTCCACAAGTCTTAAACTCGCCATGTTTGAGACCTATGGAATTCTGGGAGTTGAAGTCCACAAGTCTTAAACTCGCCATGCTTGAGACCTCTGGTTTAATCCTATGGAATTCTGGGAGTTGAAGTCCACAAGTCTTAAACTTGCCATGTTTGAGACCTATGGAATTCTGGGAGTTGAAGTCCACAAGTCTTAAACTCACCGTTTGAGACCTCTGGTTTAATCCTATGGAATTCTGGGAGTTGAAGTCCACAAGTCTTAAACTCGCCATGTTTTGAGACCTATGGAATTCGGGGAGTTGAAGTCCACAAGTCTTAAACTTGCCATGTTTGAGACCTATGGAATTCTGGGAGTTGAAGTCCACAAGTCTTAAAGTGACCAAGTTTGGAGATTCCCGCATTGCACCATGATAAACCTGAACGTGGCATCTTATCTCACCAATCCAGAAAGAAGCTACAAAGCTTCTTGGAATGAGCATGGATCCACCACCAGCATTTCTTGGAACAATTCCAAAAAACACCCTCGCTTCTTCTCTAGCCAAGCAAAGATGGAGGCTTCCAGGACCCCAAGACCCTTACCCAGTATCCACAGCCACCCATCTTGCACGAATCCTGCCGGGGCAGCAACGGAATGGTGTCCTTCAGCACCTTGATCTCAGACGACGGCATCTGGCAATCTGGACCGGATGTTTTCATCTGGAAGAGGGAGAGAAGAGCCAATGGGATTCCTCCCTCCGAAATTTGGGCTACCTGATCTGGAGTAGGAGGATGATCCGGTGAAGAACTGAGGTTTTCCTGACCTCTTTCCTGCCGTCTGCCAATGTGGTCATCCAGAACGGAAACGCAACTTGGGAGATACTTGATTCCAGCTTTCCCAGAATCCCCCAATCATCTGAGATGAAGGTCATGCTGACTGGGGAAGTCTAGGATCTGGAGAAAGCCACCCCACCAGGATGAAGAAAGTTCCTCAACCAGCCCAGAATGCCTTCCCTTCGAGGTGGGCCTCCAACTTTCATCCTTACCTTCTGAATTACTTTCCCGAACGGCCAGAGAAAATATCCGGCAAGCTTCCAGCAGAGTTTTCCTAAAATTGGGAAGAGAATTGAGATGAAATATGGAAGATATTTCTCCTTGGATGGACAATCGCTTCCACACACATGGACACATAGGCCGCCATGTTCCTCCTAACTCATGCTCTGATTCCTCCCATTCTCCAAGGATATTTGGCATCAACATCCTCACCGTATGGAGCTCCCAGCACCGTGAGGAACATCAGAAGGGAAACCAAGACGTAGAGGAGGGAGAGCCACCATCCAAAGAAGAGCAGGTAGAAGAGGTTGCCACAGGTCAACATAGAACCTGGAGAAGACACGACCGCAGAGAAAGACCACAAGTCAACTTTGGACACCACCTGTCCTTCAACGTTGGAAATCTTGGACACTCTGGTTCAACGAAGATCCAAGTCCATCCTTGATTCAAGGATCCAGGGTGTCCTTGACTTACGACCACAACTGAACTCAACATTTTTATTGCTAAGGGAGAGTGGTGTGTTGGCCTAGAGGTGCAGCTCTCGCCTCACAATCAGGAGGCTGTGAGTTCGATCCTAGGTAGAGGCAGTTATTTCTCTATCTGGGCACAATGAGGATAGATCTGCTGAACAAAAAACTCTGCATTGGCAACAGGAAAGACATCCAGCCAGTAAACACCGGCTGGCTGGGGAATTCTGGGAGTTGAAGTCCAGACCTCTTAAAGTTGCCAAGGTTGAAAAAATAACTGATTTGGAAGCATTTGATCAGTTGTCGTGAGAAACACTACATTAAGGGTCTCCTGCTTGAGCAGGGGGTTTGACTGGATGGCCTCTGAGGTCCCTTCCAACTTGGTTATTCTGTTGTTCTGTAAGGGTCTCCTGCTGGAGCAGGGGGTTGGACTGGATGACCTCCAAGGTCCCTTCTAACTCTGTTATTCTATGATTCTGTAAAATGGGCTGTAGCTGTTCGCTCAAGGCTGTTCAGATGATCTAATCCTAGAATAGCAGCAGATGATGCCTGGGCTTTACCTGTTGGACTTTTAACAATAGTCAGGTCCGAGTAGAGTTCTTTGACAATTTCTGACCGGTCTTCCCAAGGCCGAGCCGTGACGTGACTCTTCCATTTCTTAAATCCAAACTGTGTGAAGAAGCACAAAAAATGTAAATTATTTACTAAAGGAATACCAAAAGAGATTTCTCTTTATACCACGCATACAGGCATTCCTCGACTTACTGTCCAAAAATTCCCTTGCTAAGCGACACCGTTTGCTTACTCTGCTTGCTAGAAGTTAGCAAAAGGGGGATTTCGTGACCCTGGCGCACCACAAACCGTCATAAATACGAGCCCGTTGTTAATCATCTGAATGTTGACTATATACAGGTAGTCCTCAATTTATGACCGCCACCGAGCCCAGAATTCATCTGGTTAAGTGAGGAATTTGTTGCAGGAAATCTGACCCCGGGCACCTATTATCACATGTGGTGGACATGTGTGGAAAGCAAAGAAATATCGGACAAAAATACATACGTGGTTAGAAAAAAAATGTTAAAGCTGCATATAGATTATAAACCTGAAATATTTTTTGTTCGGTATAATACCAGAAAAGCATGATAAGGGGAATTTGTATTTAATACTGCATTTTTTTGACAGCAGCAAGGATCGTATTCGCACAGTATTGGAAAAATGAGGAAATTCTGAGAGAAGACGATATAATTTAAAAAAATATTAGATTGTGCCAGGAGTGAAATCCAGCAGGTTCTGACAGGTTCTGGAGAACTGGTAGCGGAAATTTTGAGTAGTTTGGAGAACCAGCAAATACCATCTCTGGCTGGTCCCAGAATGGGGAGGGAATGGAGATTTTGCAACATTCTTCCTCCAGGAGTGGGGATGGAATGGGGATTTTGCAGTATCCTTCCCCTGCCATGTCCACCAAGCCACGCCCACCAAGCCACGCCCCACAGAACCGGTAGTAAAAAAATTTGGATTTCACCACTGGATTGTGCAGAAATGGATAGACTGACATTAGAGAAAAGAAAAAGAAGATACAGAGTATTTTTGAACATGGGATTTATTTTATAAATGGTTGGATCATAGAGGTAGAAATTAGGCGTGCAGAAAATATTATTATGTAAGCAAAACGGATCCAGACAATAGACTCTTCACAAAGCACTTACGTATGTTAAATGAAAATGTATAAATTAACTGTTTTAAAAAAAAAGTGAGGAATTTGTTAAGGGAGTTCTGCCTCGTTTTACGACCTTTCCTGCCACAGGGGATAAGCGAATCGCCTCGTTAGTAACACGGTTGTTAAATGAATCTGGTTTCCGCCCCCCCCCCCCTCCCGGTTGACTTCGCTGGTCGGAAGTTCGCAAACGGGGATCCCGTAACTTTAGGACGCTGCAACTGTCATAAGTCCATGCCAGTTGCCGAGCCCTTTGAATTTTGATCATGTGACCGTGGGAACGCTGCAGCCGTCGCAAGGGTGAGAGCCAGGTTTTAAGTCCCTGCTTTAGGGCCATTGTTCACTTTGGTCACTAAACGAAGCGTTGTAAAAAAAAAATCTTCCTTTCTCCAGGACCGTTGCTAAGATGGCTACGGTGACCCCCTCACACACCCCATTCTTCCTCCTTCCCCAATCCAAGGAGACCTTCGCACGCCGACCTTGTAGTTGTTGGAGAGACGATGGGCTTCCACTTCGTTCTCGGCCGTAAGAGTCATCTTCTGCAGGCACCTATCGCACGTCTGAACTTCCTCGGAGTGGTGCAGGCAGCAGCCCAAGCTGGAGACCACTAGGTAGAGAACAGAAAGAGGCTAGAAGCTGGTGGACACCTCGGCCTGGCATCCCATTCTTTTCAGCAAGCTGTGGCTTGCTAAACCACAGTTTAATCTGCCAATCATCGTCTTCATTTAATGACCCCATAATCCCTTGCATCGGGGTGGAGTCAGGGCAACTGAATGGCGCTAGCAGAGAGCTTTACTAGCCGGATGCCTTTCCTGTTGCCAATGGAGAGTTTTTTGTTCAGCAGATCTATTCTCATCGTGCCCAGAGAGAGAGAGACAGAAATATCTGCCTCTATCTAGGATCGAACTCACAGCCTCCCGATTGTGAGGCGAGAGCTTCACCTCTAGGCCACCGCACCACTCTTACAGCTTAATCTGCCAATGGTGGATCTGAAATCCTCACAAACACGAATTACAGCACGGGTGTCAAACTAGTTCATCCCTGGACACTTTCAAAAAGAGATTGGGCTGCCATTTGTCAGAAATGGTGTAGGGCCTCCTGCTTGGGCAGGGGGTTGGACTAGAGGACCTACAAGGTCCCTTCCGACTCTGTTTTTTTTTTTTTTTTTAAAGAAATTTTAATCTGTTAATCTATCTAACTCGCCACGACACGTGGCCGTCACGTGATGTTTCGTGACGTTTTATCCCTTCGCGGAGCTGGGGTGGGCGTGGCCTGCACGGGACACATTTGGCCCGTGGGCCGCCAGTTTGACACCCCAGCTTGTCCTCGACTTACGACAGCCCGTTTAGTAACCGTCCGAAGCTACAACAGCTTCGTATGACCGTTTTTCAGAGTTTCGGCTTCGTATGACCGTCTTTTGAAAACTGACTCAACTTAAAGACGGGTTGCAGTGTCCTGGGGGGAGAGTCACGTGATCCCCTTTTGCGACTATCTGACAAGCCAAGTCAATGGGGACGTTGGATTCACTTAACAACCATGGGACTGATTTAACAACTGGAGGGATTCGCTTAGAAATCAGATCTGCTTAGCCCCATGTGACTTGCTTAACAACAGGATTGATTCCTTTAACAACCGTGGCAAGAAAAGTCATAAAAGCGGGCAAGACATACTTCACAAATTTCTCCCCTAGCAACAGAAATTTTGGGCTCAATGGCGGTCGTTAAATTGAGGACTGATATTGGTATCGACAAGGAACAGTCGAGAAATACAGCTAGTCCTTGACTTAACAGCCACAATTGAGCCCCAAATTCCCGTTGCTAAATGAGACAGTTGTGAAGTGAGTTCTGCCTCATTTTACCGCCTTTCTGGCTGCAGTTGTTAAGTGAGGCAATACCATTGTTAAGTGAGTCACACGGTTGTTAAGTGAATCTGGTTTTCCCCACTGAAGGTCGCAAAAGGGGATCAGAGACTCTGCGACCATCATAAATATGAGTCAGTTGCCAAGCGTCTGAATTTTGACCATGTCATCACAGGGAAACTGCAACGGTCGTAAGTGTGAAACAGTTGCTTTTTTCAGTGCTGTTGCCAACTTTGAACGGTCGCTAAACGAGGACTGCCTGCAACATAACCCATGTTTCAAACCCCTCATTGGGAGTGAGGAGGACTTCTCAGGCCCCGGGGCCTGGACTTGAACCCCCCCTCTCTGCAAAGATGCCCCCCTTCCCTAAACTGGCCTTACATTGGGGGGGGGTCAGCCCAGTGGTGAAATCTAAAATTTGTTACTACCGGTTCTGTGGGCGTGGCTTGGTGGGGGGGGTTTTAATGTGACTGGGTGGGCATGGCCAATTTTTTTTTTTACTTTTAAAACCATTTCTTCTACAACCTCTTCAGCGAAAATGCTTTCAAAAGGCTCTGAAGATCCCAGCTGAGTGGCCTGATCGTCAGAGGCTTTTTTTTCTTTTAAATGCCTCTGACAATCAGGCAACTCAGCTTGGATCGTCAGAGGCATTTAAAAGAAAAAAAGCCTCTGCCAGTCAGGCAACTCTGCTGGGATCGTCAGAGGCTTTTAAAAGAAAAAAAATCCTTTTTTTTCTTTTAAAAGCCTCTGATGATCCCAGCTGAGCTGCGCGATCATCAGAGGCTTTTTTTTTAACTTTTAAAAGCATTTTTTCTACAACCTCTTCAGCGAAAATGCTTTCAAAAGGCTCTGAAGATCCCAGCTGAGTGGCCTGATCGTCAGAGGCTTTTTTTCTTTTAAATGCCTCTGACGATCAGGCAAGTCAGCTTGGATCGTCAGAGGCATTTAAAAGAAAAAAAGCCTCTGCCGATCAGGCAACTCTGCTGGGATCGTCAGAGGCTTTTAAAAGAAAAAAAGCCTCTGCCAGTCAGGCAACTCTGCTGGGATCGTCAGAGGCTTTTAAAAGAAAAAAAATCCTTTTTTTCTTTTAAAAGCCTCTGACGATCCCAGCTGAGCTGCGCGATCATCAGAGGCTTTTTTTTTTTTTTAACTTTTAAAAGCATTTTTTCGGCCGAAGAAGTTGCAGAAAAAATGCTTTTAAAAGTTAAAAAAAAGCCTCTGATGATTGTGCGGCTTAGCTGGGCATGGGGAGAGGGGCAGGGATTTTTGCTACCGGTTCTCTGATCCACCCGCCTCCATCGTTACCGGATCGCCCGATCCGGTCTGAACTGGGAGCATTTCACTCCTGGGTCAGCCCTTCAATGCCTCTATTCTTCCCAAAATGCATTTAATCACTGTGGATAATTTGATTTTCAAGGCTGCTTTGAAATACAAAATCCCCTTGTTTTCACGCTTCTAACACCTGACAGCGTATTCCTGCCATCCGTCCGAATTTAAATTATTGCTTTTAAATGATTTAAGAATAAATAATAGAGAATGTAAATATAAGTAAGAATTTTGATTATTGCTTTTAAATGATTTAAGAATACATGATAATTACAAGTAAGAATTTCAATGATTGCTCTCTATGGGTCCCATTCATTTGGAAATACAGCTAGTCCTGGACTTACGACTGTTCATTTTTTGTGACAACCATCCGAACAACGGCACCGACAAAAGTGATTTGAGGACCGTTTTTCACACTTAACGACCGTTGCAACATCCCCACAGTCACGTGATCATAAAAACTGGCTTGTATTTATGACGGTTGCAGTGTCCTGGGGTCATGTGATCCCCTATATATTTTATTTTATAACGGAGTTGGAAGGGACCTCGGAGGTCTTCTAGTCCAACCCCCTGCTTATAAGCAACTTTCCAACAAGCTCCGTCAACGGGGAAACCCTGATTCGCTTCACAGCCATGTTACCGAATCACGGGCAGCAGTGACTCGCTTAACAACGGTGGCAAGAAAGGCAAAGCGAGGCAGAACTCACTTGGCATCTGTTGCGCTTAGCGACGGAAATCTATTGCGGTCGTAAGTCGAGGACTCCCCCGTATTGACTAAACAGAGGCGACTTCAATCTTCTCCTCTTGAGATGCCCCCCACGTCTCTCGCGGCTGAGACCCCCCCTTTACCTGACGGGATCCGGAGGGGCAGGAGCTGGTGGGACTCCGAATGCATGTCCGTTAGGTCCCCATGGAGGTTGCTAATGGCCGCACAGTGTCGGTCGCAGAGGGAGCCTCTCCGGTGAGGGTCACTCCTGTGTCCCAGTTCTTTGGGGAACTCTAAAAAGGAAGAGGGGGGGGATTGTGGGTCCCACACGGTGACCCATAATAAGGTCTTTCGGCAACGCAAGCGGAAGGGACCTTTGGAATCTCACACTCTCCTGCGATGTAGACAATAATAAGCCTTTGATGCCTTCGGCCTCCGCCTTCCTTCTTGCTGCACTTCATTCCTTCTCCCAAATCCACCCTCCTCCTCCTCCTCCTCCTCCTCTTCCTCCTCCTACACAAAACACACTCCTTTCTAGACTGATGATGCTACCTAGTTGGGTCATGAAATGTCTGCAAGAAAAGAAAACCACCAAGCTCAGAGAGCATTGTTTTCCTCCTCCTCCTCCTCCTCCTCCTCCTCCTCCTCCTCCTCCTCCTCCTCCTCCCTTCCAAATCCTCCTCCCTTCTAGCACTGATGATGTTCTCTAGTTGGGTCATGAAACGTCTGCTCAGAGAGCACCAAAGGCCCCATGGTGGTCCTCCTCTTCCTCCCCTTGTAGCTCTGATGATGTTTCCTAGCTGGGTAATCAAACGTCTGCAAGAAAACCATTTTCATCTTCATTTTATTAAATTTGTACACCGCCCTACTCCCGAAGGACTCAGGGCGGTGAACAGGCACAAAATAAAACACATAAATACAAACCATCAGGTTCAGAGAGGACTCCACCCTCCTCCCCTTCCTCCTCCTCTCTGCAAACCCCATTCCGTTGAAGCACTGATGATATTACCTAGTTTGGTAATGAAACGTCTGCAAGAAAACCGCCAAGCTCAGAGAGCACCCAGCAGCCCACAGTCGTCATCCTCCTCCTCTTCCTCCCTCTCTTCCTCCTCCTCCTCCTTCACAAAACCCCACTCCCTTCTAGACTGATGATGCTACCTAGTTGGGTCGTGAAACGTCTGCAAGAAAAAACCCGCAAGCTCAGAGATGCTCCTTGCAGGCTGCACACATTTCCAAGATGCACCAAAAGAGACCAGCATATTTGTCAACATTTGGGTTGAAGTAACTTACGGAAACAGCACTGAGGTTGCTCCAATTCAGCTGAGCCCGGATGCTATTATAGGCAGTTTCTGACTTGCAACCACCGGACCATCCGAATAGAGCTTGGAAGGGACCTTGGAGGTCTTCTAGTCCAACCCCCTGCTCCAGCAGAAGACTCTGTACCATTCCATGGCTGTCCGGTCTCTTCTTAAAAACCTCCAGTGATGGAGCCCCCACAACTGCTGAACGGTTAGTTAGCGATGGTCTGGACCCACCGAAAAGAGACTCGTGGCCCGATTTTGCGGCCATAAGATTCTTTACGAAACCAGCAAAGTCACCATCCAGGAAAAGAGCACGAGAAAACCCACCACATGATGCCGAGGAGAACACGCACGGCTCCTCTGAGGCTCATGTGATGCACGCCAAGGTAAATCAATTGCACAACCGCAGCTCCTCCGAATATTTACGGACACTCGGCATGGAGGCCTCAGGAATTTGCTGCCTTCCCTGGAGCACAGATCTCCAGCTTATCAAAGGTTTAAATGGTTTTTACTCAACCCTTCGATGAGGAGGCCCATAAAGGAAAAAGGTGTCCACCACGGCAGAAAGTATCAAAGAATTTCAATAGTTTTTGGATGGATGGATGAGATAGATAGATAGATAGATTATAGACAGACAGAGGAAGCATGGATGGAGGATGGATGGATGGATGGATATAAAAGATGGATAGATTGATAAGATGATTGGGTGGATGACTGCATATGGCTGGCTGGCTGGATAGACAGACAGATAGAAAGACAGGAAGACAGGAAGCATAGATGGATGGCATAGATAGATAGATGATAGATAGATAGATAGATGATAGATAGATAGATGATAGATAGATAGATGATAGATAGAAAGATCGATAGATAGATAGAACTCCTTTTTCAGCAAGCTGGGCTGGCTTAATGCTTTTTAAATGTTTTTAATATGTTTTGTTACTGCTTTTTAATTTTGGGGCCAAATTTTTATATATCTTTTTAAATTGTTTTTAATGTTTGTATTTATGTTTTTACTTTGGCTGTACACCGTCCTGAGTCCTTCGGGAGAAGGGCGGTCTATAAATTAGATAATAAATAAAAAATAAATAAATAGATAGATGGATGGATGGATGGATGGATGATAGACAGAAAGACAGGTAGACAGGAAGCATGGACGGATGGATGGATGATAGGTAGATATAACAGATGGATAGATTGATAAGATGATTGATGGATGGATTTATACAGATGGATGACTGGATGTCTGGTTGTTAGACAATAGAGGTAGCGGGATGGATAGATAGCTAGAGATAGATAGATGATAGACAGTCAAACAGTAAGTAAGTAAGTATGGATGGCTGGATGGATGGATGAATGGATGGATAATAGGATATATAACAGATGGATAGATAAGATGATTGGATGGATGGATGGATGGATGGATGGATAATAGGAGATATAACAGATGGATAGATAAGATGATTGGATGGATGGATGGATGGATGGATAGATAGATGGATGGATGGGTGGATGGAGTGCTTCACAGCCCTCTCTAAGCAGTTTACAGAGTCAGCCACTTGCCCCCAACCATCTGGGTCCTCATTTTATCGACCTCGGAAGGACGGAAGGCTGAGTCAACCTTGAGCCAGTGAGATTCGAACTGCCAAATTGCAGGCAGCAGAAGTAGCCTGCAGTACCACATTCTAACCACTGTGCCACTGTGGCCCTTCCTTCCTTCCTTCTTTAGTAATAGCGCTTAGACTTATATACCGCTTCACAATGCTTTCCTGCCCTCTCTCAGCAGTTTACAGAGTCAGCCTCTTGCCCCCAACCATCTGGGACCTCATTTTACAGACCTCGGAAGGACGGAAGGCTGAGTCAACCTTGAACTGGTCAGGATCGAACTGCTGGCAGTGGGCAGAGGAGCTGAAGGTCTTAGTGCTTCCTGGGAAGCTTGTCTATTCACTTTGGTATTTTGTATCTTATAGTATTTTATTTAGTTTAATTTACTTTATTCCCATTGCACCTCGTACAACGAAATTAAATGCCATCTTCAGTGTACATTATACATAAAAAAATAAAAACAAAAACACATTCTCTATAATTGGATTGAAAACCAGATGTCGCATTAATATTGCACTATACAGTAGAATTAAATATAATTACTGCTCTGTAATAGCAGCCTATTTGTCCTTGTTTTTATTGCCCTGTACCGTCTGCCAGATGGTAATAGTTCAAAAAAAAAAAGAAAAGAAAAAGGGTGCCCAGGATGAGATGGATCTTTAAGAACTCAATAAAAACTGTGAAGTAGTTTCTTCTTCTGATGCTATTTTTTAAAAGGGAAAAAAAGAAATGAACAGGAAGCAGTTCGCCCACCCGATACCCTTCAGAATTTTTTTTTTTTAAAAAAAGAAAACCCACAGGAAATCCAGAATTAGGTTTCAAAAATCTGTCCACCTGTCGAGAGAAAAGTCAGCAGAAACTGGCTGGATCGGAAGCAGGGGGCGAGGACGGAACAAAATGGGTCTTTCCCGATGAGTCCCTCTCTCTCATCCCCCCAGGCGCCCATTTTGCAGGCAGGGCAGGCAGTCCTCGACTTACAACCATTCACTTAGTGACCTTACAGAAGTTGTGGGAGCTTTCAAGAAGAGACTGGACTGCCCTCTGTCCGAAACGGTGTAGGGTCTCCTGCTTGGGCGGGGGGTTGGACTAGATGACCTACAAGGTCCCTTCCGACTCTGTTAATCTATTAAATCTGTGAAATCTAGCCCACCCTCAGTGCCTTCTTATCTCCCGCTCATTTCCCTTGACCGTCAGTTGGCCAGATTCTTGTAGAGAGCTTAAGCTTGCAATACAGGAAGTCATCAACTTACGACAGTTCATTCAGTGACTGTTCAAAGTTGCAACGGCACTGAAAAAAGTGACTTATGACCGGTTTTCACAGTTAACGACCGTTGCAGCAACCCCATGGTCACGTGATCAACTGACTCATATTTACGACAGTTGTACTGTCCCGGGGTTACATGATCGCCTTTTGCAACCTTCCGACAAAGTCAATGCAGAAGCCTGATTCACTTAACAACCTGGGTCACTAATGTAACACAACGGCAGCAATTCACTTAACAACGGTGGCAAGAAAGGTCTTAAAAATGAGGCAAAACTCAGCTAACAACCATCTCGTTTAGTGACAGAAATGTTGGGCTAAAATTGTGGTCCAGGATTACCTGCAAAAGAGATGAATAAATAAATATTCGATACCGGGTAGTCCTCGACTTACGACCACAATTGAGCCCAACATTTCTGTCGCTAAGTGAGACGTTTGTTAAGTGAGTTTTGCCCCATTTTACGACTTTTCTTGCCACAGTTGTTAAGTGAGTCACTGCCGTTGATAAAATAGCAATCCGGTTGTTAAGTGAATCTGGCTTCCCCTTTCACTTTGCTTGTCTGAAGGTCGCAAAAGGAGATCGCGTGACTGTGGGACTCAGCAGCGGTCCTAAGTATGAATCAGTTGCCGAATTTTGATCACATGACCATGGGGCTGATACGAAGGTCGTAACTGTGAAAAATGGTCACTTCTTTTCAGTACCGTTGTAACTTTGGACGGTCCCTAAATGAACTCTTGTAACTCGAGGACTACCTGTACATAAAGAAAGAAAGAAATATTCTATATCCTGTATTTCAGGTTATGTCCTGCTGGTGAGCTGCCCAGGAGCATCTGGTTAAGAATCGCTGGAATTCGATTGCAAAACGCCACCTCTCTTTTGTTATTTTCCAGCAAAAAAAAAAAAAAAATCGTCTCCTGCCCTTTGCAAAGAGAAAAACGAACATGGCTGCAAACAGTTTTGGAAAAATTAAAAACACAGACACACCCAGCCAAATTCGGTCACAGGTTGTTATCGGCATCAGTGTTTACCTAAGAGATAAGCAAGGAGTGCAGCTCTTCAAAATACAGGTAATCCTCAATTTACGGCCAGAATAGAGGTCAGAATAGAATAAGAAAGAATAGAATAGAATAGAATAGGGAATAAAAGAATAGAATAGAATAGAATAGAATAGGGAATAAAATAATAGAATAGAATAGAATAGAATAAGGAATAAAAGAATAGAATAGAATAGAATAGAATAGAACAGAACAGAACAGAATAGAATATTGCTTAATGCATTGTAAGCCGCCCTGAGTCTCTGGAGAAGGGCGGCATATAAATCGAACCAATAAATAAATGAATAAAATAGAATAGAATAGAATAAGGAATAGAATAGAATAAGAAACAGAATAGAATAGGAATAGGAATAGAAGAATAGAATAGAATAGAATAGAATAGAATAGAATAGAATAGAATAGAATAGAATAGAACAGAATAAGGAATAGAATAAGGAATAGAATAGAATAGAATAGAATAGAATAAGAAATAGAATAGAATAAGAAACAGAATAGAATAGGAATAGAAGAATAGAAGAATAGAATAGAATAGAATAGAATAGAACAGAATAAGGAATAGAATAAGGAATAGAATAGAATAAGAAATAGAATAGAATAAGAAACAGAATAGAATAGGAATAGAAGAATAGAATAGAATAGAATAGAACAGAATAAGGAATAGAATAAGGAATAGAATAGAATAGAATAAGAAATAGAATAGAATAAGAAACAGAATAGAATAGGAATAGGAATAGAAGAATAGAATAGAATAGAATAGAATAGAATAGAATAGAATAGAACAGAATAAGGAATAGAATAGAATAGAATAAGAAATAGAATAGAATAAGAAACAGAATAGAATAGGAATAGGAATAGAAGAATAGAATAGAATAGAATAGAATAGAATAGAATAGAATAGAATAGAATAGAATAAGAAATAGAATAAGGAATAGAATAGAATAAGAAATAGAATAGAATAGAATAGGAGATTCAGGGGGCTCACCTCGTAACTGCGTCTGATTTCACAACGTTTCTTGTGGTTGTTGCTAACCAAGATGGTCGTTGTTAAGCAAACGTGCTGGTCATTATGCAAACTGCCTGTCGTTAACTAAAACTCCTGTCCCTAATGGGTGTTTTTTTTTTGCCAAAAACTGGAAGCAAACATGGTTTCTGGCAAAAAAAAAACCCCACTTGGTCACTTCACCGCGTGATGCTGCAAAGAGAGGAAGCCGTCAGAAGTTGAAAACTCGGTTGTATGTATCTCTGCAAAGGTCGCAGATGCGAGGAACGGTCACAAAGGGAGTTTTTCGTCACTGTCGTAACTTCAAATGTCACTAAATGGGTGGTCGTAAGTCAAGGACCTCCTGTGTTTGTTCTTATGATTTCCCCCCCTCTATATAGGACAGTCTCTGTATATACAGATAATGCTTGTTTAGCAACTGTCTCATTTAGCGACCATTTGAAATGACGACAGTGATGGAAAAGTCCCTGCGGGACCATTCCTCGCATTTGCGACCTTTGCTGGTCTGCACAGGTAGTCCTCAACTCACAACGGTTCATTTAGTGACCGTTCAAAGTTATGACGGCACTGAAACAAGGGACAAACAACAGAGGCAAGAAAGGTCGTAAAATGGGACAAAAGTCACTTAACAGATGTCGCACTTAACAACAGAAATTTCAGGCTCAATTATGGTCATAAGTCGAGGACCATTGCATTTTTTTTATTATTCTTGCAAAAATACCATTTAAAAGGTAGCGAGAGCCACACCACGCCATTTAGCAGCTGATTGCCAAGTTGTGTTGTCTGCCACAACTAAGTGCCAAATAGTTACGTTTTCTTGTACGGGAGGTGAGAGGAATGAAGCCTATCAGCTGAGTGATTGATGGGCCCAGGATCCTGAACAAAATTAAATCTTTCCTAAAATAGATATTTTCAGGAGACCTGAGGGATAAAGAAAGAGAAGAGAAAATGGCCAGGGAAAATATACCTTAGTACGGTATTGCGGGAAAGAAAAAGAAAAAAAATTCAGTGAAAACACTAAGGACTAGTCACGGTCATAAACCAGATGTCCAGGTTAGAAGAACTCCAGTTTAATGTGTGGTATTAAGTGCATTCGGTGGTTTTCAGGGGTGAAATGCTACCGGTTCGGACCGGTACTCCCGAACCGGCAGTAAGAAATTCTACCACTTCAGGCAAACTGGTATTTCCGACGATCAGCTGGTCGACGATCAGCTGTGACGCATGATTTATATTAGACTCGTCGGATTTCCTGCTTTCTAGCTAATCTAAATCACTTGGCACAGTGGATTCCACTCCCCTCGCTGTTCTACTTACCTTTACGGACTTGGAAGGCTTCAAAATGTTTCTTTTTCAGTGGTGGTGGGTTGCCTCCCGGTTCGGACCGGTTCTCAAGAATCGGTAGAAAAAACGGCGGGAGGCTCCGCCCACTGACCTGGATATCATCATAGATGAACTACGCGCAATGCAAACCGGTACTAAAGTTAAGTATAACCTACCCCTGGATCACATGGATGTAATTATGGGGTCCGTGATGCTCTCTGAACTTCGTGGTTTTCCTGTAGACGTTTCATAACCCAACTAGGCACTATCATCCTGCTAGGAGGGAGGGAGGGAGGGAGGTTCGCGGAAACTCCCTGACCTGGATGACTGAGAATCTCTACAGACTTTTAGGTGAGGCTGGTTTTGTAGATAAGGTGTGAAAACAAGAAAACGCAAGCGGAATCTGACGCAGCAAGAACAACACAACAGTGATCTCATTTGTAGAAGCCTACAAGGTGATGGTCCTTTTTAGGCTTGGTCACCTTGATGGAGGGGGAAGGGACCCAGCGGGGGGCTTAACCTGGATTGTTGAAGAAGGAACGTGATCGAGATTAAGATCACCTTTATCGGGAAAGGTCCCAAACTGCACGTCTGGGTGGAAAACTCCACGCCTGGCCTCTCCCTTGATGAGGTCACTCACAATTTGGGAATAAGGACCGGGTAAGGATGTTTTTCCAGGATCCGCCGCCGAACTGTGGCAAAACACCTCTATGTACCCGATAACAGCAGAATATTTGTAGATCAGGGTTAAAACGAGGAGGAGGAGGAGGACTTGGTGCTCCCTGAGCTTGGTGGTTTTCTCAGCGACATTTCATGACCCAACTAGGTAACGTCATCAGTGATAGAAGGGAGTAGGGCATGCAGAAAGGAGGAGGTGGAGAAGGAGGACCTGGTGCTCCCTAAGGTTGGTGGTTTTCTCAGCGACATTTCATGACCCAACTAGGTAACGTCATCCGTGATAGAAGGGAGTAGGGCATGCAGAAAGGAGGAGGAGGTGGAGAAGGAGGACTTGGTGCTCCCTAAGGTTGGTGGTTTTCTCCGAGACATTTCATGACCCAACTAGGTAACGTCATCAGTGATGAAAGGGAGTGGGGTTTGTGGAGAGGAGGAGGAGGAGGAGGACTTGGTGCTCCCTGAGCTTGGTGGTTTTCTCTGAGACATTTCATGACCCAACTAGGTAACATCATCAGTGATAGAAGGGAGTGGGGTATGCGGAGAGGAGGAGGAGGAGGAGGAGGACTTGGTGCTCCCTGAGCTTGGTGGTTTTCTCCGAGACATTTCATGACCCAACTAGGTAACATCATCAGTGATAGAAGGGAGTGGGGTATGCGGAGAGGAGGAGGAGGGGGAGGAGGACTTGGTGCTCCCTGAGCTTGGTGGTTTTCTCCGAGACATTTCATGACCCAACTAGGTAACGTCATCAGTGATAGAAGGGAGTGGGGTATGCGGAGAGGAGGAGGAGGAGGAGGAGGAGGAAGAGGAGGAGGAGGAGGAGGAGGAGGAGGACTTGGTGCTCCCTGAGCTTGGTGGTTTTCTCCGAGACATTTCATGACCCAACTAGGTAACATCATCAGTGATAGAAGGGAGTGAGGTATGCGGAGAGGAGGAGGTGGAGAAGGAGGACTTGGTGCTCCCTAAGGTTGGTGGTTTTCTCAGCGACATTTTATGACCCAACTAGGTAACATCGTCAGTGTTGAAAGTGAGTGGGATTTGTGGAGTAGAGGAGGAAGAGAAGGAAAAGGAAGAAGGAAGGAAGAGGAGGAAGAGGAGAAGAAGGAGAAAGGAGAAGGAGAGAAAGGAGAAAGGAGAAGGAAGCGGACTATGGGGTCCTTGGTGCTCCCTGAGCTTGGTGGTTTTCTTGGAGACATTTCATAACCCAACTAGGTAATGTCATCAGTGATAGAAGGGAGTGGGGTTTGTGGAGTAGAGGAGGAAGAGAAGGAAGAGGAAGAAGGAAAGAAGGAGGAAGAGGAGGAGGAGAAGGAGAGAAAGGAGAAAGGAAAAGGAAGCAGACTATGGAGTCCTTGGTGCTCCCTGAGCTTGGTGGTTTTCTCAGCGACATTTCATGATCCAACTAGGTAACGTCATCAGTGATGAAAGGGAGTGGGGTTTGTGGAGTAGAGGAGGAAGAGAAGGAAGAGGAAGAAGGAAGGAAGGAGGAGGAAGAGGAGAAGGAGAAGGAGAGAAAGGAGAAGGAAGCGA
This sequence comes from Arizona elegans, assembly GCA_022577455.1. Lineage (NCBI taxonomy): Eukaryota > Metazoa > Chordata > Lepidosauria > Squamata > Colubridae > Arizona > Arizona elegans. Next base: position 88,526,295 of record JAKOOJ010000007.1, on the reverse strand, counting down.
ACTATGGGGTCCTTGGTGCTCCCTGAGCTTGGTGGTTTTCTTGGAGACATTTCATAACCCAACTAGGTAATGTCATCAGTGATAGAAGGGAGTGGGGTTTGTGGAGTAGAGGAGGAAGAGAAGGAAGAGGAAGAAGGAAAGAAGGAGGAAGAGGAGGAGGAGAAGGAGAGAAAGGAGAAAGGAAAAGGAAGCAGACTATGGAGTCCTTGGTGCTCCCTGAGCTTGGTGGTTTTCTCAGCGACATTTCATGATCCAACTAGGTAACGTCATCAGTGATGAAAGGGAGTGGGGTTTGTGGAGTAGAGGAGGAAGAGAAGGAAGAGGAAGAAGGAAGGAAGGAGGAGGAAGAGGAGAAGGAGAAGGAGAGAAAGGAGAAGGAAGCGAACTATGGGGTCCTTGGTGCTCCCTGAGCTTGGTGATTTTCTCGGAGACATCTCATGACCCAACAAGGTAACATCCTCAGTGAAAGAAGGGAATGGGGTTTATGGAGTAGAGGAGGAAGAGAAGAAGGAAGGGAGGGGAAGAAGGAAGGAGAAGAAGAAGGAGGAGGAAGAGGATAGGGATAGGTTTAAAGAGGAGGAGAAGGAGAATTCTGAGATGATATAAGGTCTCCTGCCTTAGAGAAGGGGTGGAATAGAGGACCTCTGAAGTCCCTTCCAGCCCTAGGATTCTATATCAGACCTGGGCATTTTATGGTCCCCGGGCCACGTTTGGCCCTTTGGCTGTCCCTGCCTGACCCCTTGTCAGGTTAATCAGAAATTAGAAATCAAATGTAAAAAAAAATGCACGCAATACAACTATTTTGCTATTTTTTCTCCCCCTCAATTTAAGTTATGCATGTGTGTGCGTGCGTGCCTATGAGCCTTCACAGGTTGTTCTCAACCTACGACCATTCATTTAGTGACCGTTCGAAGTTACAATGGCACTGAAAAAAGGGACTTACGACGTTTTTCACACATAACAACCGCTGCCGTATCCCCACCATCACGTGATCAAAATGGAAAAGCTTGGCAACTGGCATGTACTTACGACGGTTGGAGTCCCCTTTGTGGCAACCTTCCGACAAGCACAGTCAAAGGTGGGGAAGCCAAGATTCGCCTAACAACCGTGTGACTTACTTAAAAACTGAAGCGATTCACTTAGCGACAGTGGCCAGAAAGGTTGTAAAACGGGGCAGAACTCACTTAACAAAATGTCTCAGCAACGGAAATGTTGGGCTCAATTGTGGTCATAAGTCGAGGACTGCCTGTTCTTTTATCCCAGCTTTATTTTTGTACTTCACCCAGTATATTGAATAAAAAACACTTATTTAATATTTGATAAAAGTTCTTGACTTAACGACCACAATTGAATAAAGATATTTTAAAGACAGTAGAAGCGAAATTTAGTCCAAACGAAACGACCAGGCTGATAAATGTAAAGATTTTTAATTGGTTTTAAATGGGATTTTAAATTTTGGGATTTTACAAATTGGGCCTATCATTTAATAATTTTAATTATTTTTTAAATTTTGTTTGTCTTTGTGTTTTTAATTAGGCTGTACACCGCCCTGAGTCCTTCGGGAGAAGGGTGGTATAGAAATAAAATAAATAAATAAATAAACAAATAAATAAATAAATAAATCCTAACCAAAGTCTTCATCGTGTGCGAAAAAGCACATTAAAATCATTCTTAGAAACCGACATCACTTGTTATTCTAACCTCCTCCCCAAAACTGATCTTTTTTTCAGTTCTACTTCCTCCAAATTCTTCTACTACTTTCTCTACGCTAATTTATTCACTGGCTTAATTTTAACGCCTGGTTAAAACTGTCAAAATACAGAGGCATCACAGGATGTGATTTTCCTATCTGCCTTCAAAATATGGATATTGAATTTTAGCCCATCAGTAAATTATCTTTACGTTTTAGATTAGATTTTTAAAATATATATTCTTAGTTTAGGCCGACAGTTTGGGAGATTCAGCGTTTCTGACAACGGTCAGACCAATTTATTTATTTTGGTTTTGTATTCAACATTTTTACTATCTCACATCCGTGAGTCTGGATGGCTGATGGTTAAAATGTGATCGAAACACAACCAATCATGAGCATCAGTAACATTAAATAAAAGGCCAAACACAGCATTTCCACTATCAATATGTGGGGTTCCTGGGTGCTCCCTCAGCTGGGTGGTTTTCTTGCGAATGTTTCATGACCAAACTAGGTAACATTATCAGCGTACTGAGCAGTGATGATGTGAAGTTTGGCAATCAAAAGTCAGCAAGAAAACCACCAAGCTCATAGGGCACCAAGGACCCCATAGCCCATTTCCTGCCCCCCCCTCCTCCTCCTCCTTTCAATCAATGCTCACAGAAACCCAAAGTCGGCCAAGGAAAAGTTTTGAGCTTCGTGTGCTTTCCAAAGTTATCATTTGCGCTGCAGGTAGTTTCTGGAGTGCAAGACGAGATTTCCTTCAGGGCTGGATTTTGGGGGACCCCTGCCTGCCCATCACGCCGTGGCCAGCCCTGAGCGACCCTGGGGTGCGTTCAGAAAGACCTTTCCCCAAGCCCCCCCTCCCCTAAACGCAGGAAAAACTAACTCTGCCTAACCCCAGCTGGGTGCAGGACTCCCATCCCCATCCTTCCCAACCACCCTCTCCCCAACTGGGAGCAGGACTCCCATGTTCATCCTTCCCAGCTGGGGGCAGGACTCCCATCCTTCCCAACCGCTCTCTCCCTAACTGGGAGCAGGACTCCCATGCCCATCCTTCCCAACTGCCCTCCCCGCAACTGAGGGCAGGACTCCCATGTCCATCCTTCCCAGCTGGGGGCAGGACTCCCATCCTTCCCAGTCCCCCTTCCCCCAACTGGGAGAGGAACTCCAATCCCCATCCCTCCCAGCCTCCCTCCCCCCCTCCAGCTGGGTGCAGGACTCCCATGCCCATCCTTCCCAGCTGCCCTCCTCCCCCCAACTGGGAGCAGGACTCCCATGGCCATCCTTCCCAGCCACCCTCCACCCCAGTTGAGTGCAGGACTCCCATGCCCATCCTTCCCAGCCGCCCTCCCCCCCCCCAAACTGGGAGCAGGACTCCCATTGCCCAATCTTCTCAGCTGGGGGCAGGGCTCCCATGCCCATCCCTCCCAGCCCCCTCCTCTCAACTGGAAGAAAGACTCCCATCCCCATCCTTCCCAGCCTCCTTCCCCCCCCAACCGAGAGCAGGACTCCCATGCCCATCCTTCCCAGCCTCCTCCCCCCACCCGAGAGCAGGACTCCCATGCCCATCCTTCCCAGCCGCCCTCCTCCCCCCCAACTGGAAGAAAGACTCCCATCCCCATCCTTCCCAGCCGCCCCCCCAACCAGGAGCAGGACTCCCATGCCCATCCTTCCCAGCCGCCCTCCCCCCCAACTGGAAGGACTCCCATCCCCATCCTTCCCAGCCTCCTTTCCCCCCCCAACCGAGAGCAGGACTCCCATGCCCATCCCTCCCAGCCCCCTCCTCTCAACTGGAAGAAGGACTCCTATGCCCATCCTTCCAGGCCGCCCTCCTCCCCCCCAACCGAGAGCAGGACTCCCATGCCCATCCTTCCCAGCCTCCTTCCCCCCCCCAACCGAGAGCAGGACTCCCACGCCCATCCCTCCCAGCCCCCTCCTCTCAACTGGAAGAAGGACTCCTATGCCCATCCTTCCCAGCCGTCCTCCTCCCCCCCAACTGGAAGGACTCCCATCCCCATCCTTCCCAGCCTCCTCCCCCCCCACCCGAGAGCAGGACTCCCATGCCCATCCTTCCCAGCCTCCTCCCCCCCCACCCGAGAGCAGGACTCCCACGCCCATCCTTCCCAGCCGCCCTCCTCCCCCCCAACTGGAAGAAAGACTCCCACGCCCATCCTCCCCAGCCGGCCGCCGTCGGGCTGCGTGGTCGGGGCGGAGGGCGCGGGGGAAAGCCGGGCTGGGCCGGCGGAAGGGGAGCCCCTCACTCACCGAGGCCGTCCTGCGTGGAGCGGCGGCGGCGGCTGCCCAGCTCCCACTCGCGGGACATGGCCGGCCGGCCGGAGGGAGAGCGAGGCGGCTGCGAAGGAGCCGGGCCAGGCAGGCACGTGCGCGGGGGCTTTCAAGGCAGGGCGGGGGGGGAGTGGCAGGCGCCGCCCCCGCGCGGAGGGGAGCCCGGCCCCCGAGGGTCCCTCCGCTGAGCTCAGGGCTTGGACTGGGGGGTCTCTGAGCTTGCGGGGGGGGGGGGGGGGGGACGTTTCATGACCCAAGTAGGGAACTTCATCAGTGCTGAGGAGGAGGAGTTTGTGGAGAAGAGGGAGGGAGGGAGGGAGGATGGAAGGAAGGAGAAGAAGGGAGGAAGGAGAAAGGGAAGGTGGGAGGGAGGGAGGAGAAAGAGGAAGGGAGGAAGGATAAGAGGGAAGGAGAAAGAGGGAGGAAGGGAGGGTAGAAGGAAGGAAGAGGAGAAAGAGGGAGTGTGAAAGGAAGGAGAAAGGGAGGGAGGAAGGTAGGAAGGAAGGAGAAGAAGGGAGGAAGGAGAAAGGGAAGGTGGGAGGGAGGGAAGAGAAAGAGGAAGGGAGGAAGGATAAGAGGGAAGGAGAAAGAGGGAGGAAGGAAGAAAGGAGAGGGAGGGAGGGAGGAAGTGAGGAGAAAGAGGAAGGAGGATGGAAAGAAGGAAGGAAGGAAGGAAGGAGAAAGGGAGGGAGGGAGGAAGGAAGGAGAGGGAGGGTGGGTGGGAGGGAGGAAGGAAGGAAGGAAGGAAGGAAGGAAGAACGGACTGTAGGGATCCTTGGTGCTCTCTGAGCCTGGGGACTTGCAGACATTTCTTGACCCAACTAGGGAACTTCATCAGTGAGAGGGGTTTGTGGGGGAAAGGAGAAGGAGGAAGAGGAAGAGGAGGAATGAAAGGGAGAGGAGGAAGCTGAAGGAGGGAGGAGGAGGACTGGAATCCTTGCTGCTCAGCCCAAGTTGTTAACTGGGTCAGTGTGTTAACAACCTTTGAAGTTGTGCTATAGAGCTTTGCAGCAGCTCCGAGTTCAATTGTGGGGGTCCTTGGTGCTCTCTGAGCTCGGTGGTCTTCTTGCAGACGTTTCATGACCCAACTAGGGAACATCATCAGAGCTAGCAGGGAGGGAGGTTTGTGGAGAGGAAGGAGGAGGACTGGAGTACTTGGTGGTCTCCGAATTTGGTTGCTTCCTTGCAGGTGTTTGGCTGGCTGAGGAATTCTGGGAGTTGAAGTCTTAAAGTGACCACGGTTGGACACTCCTTGCTTCACACCTTTGCCAACATCCGTTTTTCCTCCTCTTTTATTTCCACAAAACCAAGATGAAGTTCAACTGAGTTTGTTGCAAAAGGTTTGGGACGTAACACTCGGGCGGCACTAGCCAACTTTTGGAGGTAGTGACTACTGCTCTGATACAAACCCCATAACCACCATCTAACCTAGTTTAATTTCTCTCTTTTTTTGAAAGGTGCGAACCAGAAGTCTGGGACAAGCAGTCCTCAACATACAACCACCAGTTGCTTAAATCAAAAGTTATGACAGAATCCTCCAACGGTACAGAAAACTGGCACTTTTGGTTTCCTTCAAAAATGCCCCCAGATGTCCAATCGATTTGCATTAACAACCTTTTGTTAATAAATTCGATTTATTCTTAATAAATCGAGCCAATTCACACACAAAACTTTTTTTTGCCTGCCAACCTTATTAGTCATTTGCTTAACGACTATCAGGGTTCGCCATTATGACGGCCGCTAAAAAAAAAAATGATCGTAATATCAGGTCGTTTGCGTGGGTGACTCGCTTTGCAACCATCACGATTTACGACTGTCCCATTTCGGTTGTAAGTCGAGGACTGCGAGATACCACGAGATGGACGGCGCCTGATATTTTATATTTATACTTCTATTTTAAAACCCCTTTTTAAAAAAGTTGCATGGAGCCAATTGTACAAAATGGGAGGCGTCGTCATTCAAAGTTCATGTATAGATAATGGATTTGACAGGACTCAAAACATTCCATCCGGACACCAAATATTTTTAATTTATATGGCAAGTGGCATATCTCCTGACGCGAATCACAAGAGCGTCAATCATCCCATCTTCCCCTTTATAATAAAGAATTTTAAGCATTTTTTTTTAAAAAAAAATTGAGGTGGGGCAGAGAGTCCTAAGAATGGGATCACTGGATTTTACAGGTTAGTCCTCGACTTACGACAGTGGAGACCAAAATTTCCATTGCTAAGCAAGACAGCTATTAAATGATTTTTGGCCCATTTTATGGCTTTTTCTTGTCATTGTCGTTAAGTGAATCACCGCAGTTAAATTAGTTATATGGTTGTTAAGCGAACCCGGCTTCCCAGTGGACTTTGCTTGTCAGGTCGCAAAAGGGGATCACAGTAACCCAGGGACACTACGACTGTCGTAAGCCCATGCCAGTTGCCAAGTGTTTATATTTTGATCATGTGACCATGAGGATGCTGAAATGGTCGTAAGTGTGAAAAAACGGCCCTAAGTACTTTTTCCACTGTGAACAGTCACTAAAAGGATGGTTGTAAGTTGAGGACTGCCAGGAATGGTCTCCCAACATTTATGGCTCGGCCACCTGGAGCTACAGGATGTCTGTTCAAAACGGCAGCACACACAGGTAATCCTCGATTTACGACCGTAATGGATTCCTGCCAACGATGGTTGTAAATCCCAACGCAGATCACCCAGAAAACCAACCTGTTTTTATGACTTTTTTTTCTCACGGCGGTCATTAAGTGAACACCACCATAGTAAGCCCCTTTTTTTTGCCACCATCGTTAAGTGAACCACTGCAGTTGTTAATTGAATCACACTGCTGTTAAGCAATCTGGCTTCTCCCATTGACTGCTTGTCGGACATCGGCTGGGAAGGTCGTAAGAGGAGATCGTGTGACCCCCCGGGACAGTACAACCGTCGGTAAGTACATGCCAGTTGCTCGAATTTTGAACACGTGAGCGTGGGGATGTTGCGATGGTCGTTAAGTGTGAAAAACCATCATAAGTGACCTTTTTTTACAGTGCTGTTGTAACTTTGGTCTCTAAGCAAACGGTTGTAAGTCAAGGATCGCCTGTCTGGGCTAAAGATGGCAGAGCAATTCACTTCTTGTTTTGAATTACGTCGAAAAGAAGACGGGACAAAAAGACCAGAAAAATAGCAGCTGGAAAATCAGGGACTCAAACAGACGTCGAGACAGGATTAACCAAAATAATTCCATTTAATATCAGTACCAAGACTCCCCCCACCCCAAAATATCTCGGCACTGACAAGGAAGACCCACAATGACAAAATATCATTTTCCCCAGCTGCAAGACACATCCCTGGCCAATATCACGCTAGCTTGCTTGTACTTGGGTGTAACACAACGCACAAACAGCGTTATGGCAACTTGCCTTGCTTTACAATCAGGTTGCAACCTAGCGAGAAACACAACTCGGGTTAACATTTGGTAGCGCAGGACGTCTTAAGACGCGGAGCAAAAAGTTTGTTAAAAAAAAGCACAGCACTGCAGTTGCTAATCTTTCAGCAGAATATTAGCCCCCCCCCCCCCCCCCAAAAAAAATCACCTTTTTAAAAAGTTGCTTTGAAGAGAAGCGGGTAAGATTTATATCGCTTTTATGAGTCCCACGGCCGCCATAGTAAAGCAGTAGTTTTTAAACCTTTCGCTCATCGCGGGGTGACGAAGGATGCAATTCATTTTTCCGCTCGGGTGAGTGTTATTTTGGAGGAAAATTAATTGCGGTAATTTTTTTCCTGCAGCCTCGGGTGTGAATGCTTGTATGGCAGGGATTCTTGGATGCCCGTGATGACAAACCTATGGCACGCATGCCAGAAGTGGCACGCAGAGCCATTTCTCCGGGCACGTCAGCCATCGCTTTTCCAGATTCCAGCGTGCACATGCGCGCCGGCCACTCCTCTGGGAGTGGAAGTCCCCCTATCTTAAACTTGAGAAACACTGTTATAGCTATCGAAATATATATATATATACATTATTCTAACAACGTCTCTTCTTCCATTGTCCACTTACAAGGAGGGGAAAAAAAACCCTTATTTTTTTTCCCCGGAAAGAACTCTTGATGGAATTGACGGCGTGAAGTTCAATTTTTCAAAAATCCTGCAAAAAAAACCAAAACCCACTTCAATCTTGTTCAAAAAGACCTTTAAAAAAAAAAAAAGTTTTTAAAATCATGTTTCGGAGTGTTCTCAAAGCGAAACCAGATCTAAACGGCGGCTCTGGGAATAAGGAATAGTTTCATTGAAAACCACGCCCACCAAGTAAGACAAAACGCGTTACAACTTTTCCTTGCTAGCCGTCAAAAAAAGCACAGGTGAAAAGGAGAAGCCAAACGGCACAGGATCCTGATTTTTAAAATATATCCTTTTCGGGTTTTTCCGATTAGTGTTATTATTTAAAGTATTGGTTGTAGAGAAGCAATAAACCCTTAGGGCATTTAGGGAATCCGGATTTGGTTCAAAAGTGTGATTTGGGGTTCTGATCAATGGAAGGAAGCAAACCAGATTCCCTTCAGGCTGATTTACTCCGAAATTTTTCAAAAAAAAGCAATTTCGTTCATCGAGTAAGGTAATTCAACGTTCCTTCAGTTTAAACCTCCTGCGCAGAAACGGCATGAAAAATATGATTTTTCGCGACTCTTCCGTTGTTGTAAAAATAAAAATAAAGCACCTTTTTTCTTCGTATGGCAGTGAAATTCAAGGCAGTACAGAGCTAAATTCTCATCCTAGGGATGGAATTTATCCTCTCGGAGTTAAAAAAAAGAGTTCGTGGCTGGGGGGGAAAAAAAAACCCAGCTAGTCTCCAAAAATCCAGAGAACGTTCACGCCGGATAATCCGAGGTTGACTCGCCTGCGAAGAGAAGGACAGCCTTTATTATTAGATCACAAAGGTTTCGTCGGAGATCAAGGATTTGACGAATTCTCTCTCCAGCTAGAAATAAACTGTGCAAAATCAGACGTGTGTGATGAATTTCAGAGCAGGAGACAAGATCTGTTTTTTTTTTCCACTAGCTGCTGTATTTTTTAAAATCTTGTTATGCTGTTGTGACTCCGACCCCCGAGGCCGACTTATCAGAGGGAGAAGACTCTTAAGGTGAAGGAGAGGAGTTGGCCAGGCCTCCCTCTCCAGGACCCTCCTCTCTGGCAATGCCTCAGGTGTCTCCCGAAGGAGAAGAGATTGGCCAGGAGCCAGGTATCTCCTTGCAGTCGGACAGTGATGGAGATAAGTCTTGGCTGGATCCACGCCAGCGTCGGAGAGACAAACGCACACAGCAGAAAAGGAGGCATGCCAGAGATTAAGCTGAGTCACTGGACCACACCCCACAGGGGATAAAAGGGGGTGAGGTGGCCATTCAGACTCTGTGACGGACAAAACTAACTACTAGCGAGTCACATTGTATCTTTGAAACAATGTTATCTGCCTTGGATTTAATACGGACTGGACTGGACAATTCTTGAACTGTGTGTATCTTGTTTGGCTTTATCTGTCGGAGGAACAACCCCTCCTTCTATGAGTAAAGTTCTTGGCAAGCAGCTACTGGGTTGCTGCCAATCCTCTTATCGAAAGAATTTGTTGTCTGCCAGTTTTATTTAACCCCTGGCTGTTTGTGTGCGTGTGTGAGACAGGGACAGAACATATACACCAAAAATCACATTATTATTATTATTATTATTATTATTATTATTATTATTATTTGGAGAACTATTAGGAAAGAATAGGTTTGAAAAAGCCATCTGTTTAGTTGTAGATCAGGGGTCCACAATTCCTAGGCTGCGGCCCACTAATGGGCTGTGGCCTATTCGGAATTGGGCCCTGCGAGTTGCTGATCGGAAACCCTGCACTGGCAGCACAACTTGTGAGTACATCGGGCTGGTGGGCACTTGTGTGTGTGTGTGTGTGTGTATATGCCGGCCCACCACTCACGTGAATCAAAGTGCATGCTTGCACACTGGCCCACCGATGTTGTAGATCAGGGTTATCAAACTGGATTTCGTCGAGGGCTGAGTCAGCATTGTAGTTCTCCTTTGCGGGCTGGCCGGGAGAGGAGGAGGGGCAGAGACAGGACAGACGCCTCCTGCATTACCCTGCTGGCCAAAATGGGGTGTGTGGGGGGCACATGTGGCCCCCCCGTGCCCCATTTTTGGCCTGGACGGCCTCCTGCACTACCCTGCCAGCAAAAACGGGGCACGGGGCTCATGTGGGCCCCCCCATGCTGTTTTGATTGGCAGGAGGCTGTCCAGGCTGAAAATTGGGTGGAGGGCGCCCTGTGCAGCCCCCCTCACACCCCATTTTGACTGGCAGATGCACCCTGGGCCAGTCCTTTGCTATTTCCAGGCTGGACCCCACGGGCCTTGAGTTTGACACCTCTGTTGTAGATGGTTTCAATTTCATTTTGCTTTAACACCAGACAGCAGGAAAAAAAAAAGGGGGGGGGAGAGAAAGATGGGAGCCTGAGGAATTCTGGGAATTGAAGTCCACATGTCTTTTAAGTGGCCAGCTGTGTTCGGCCTCCCTCACTGCACCTCCTTCGCCTCCTGCCCCTGTTCAAATTCAACCTGAAACCGATTAGACGGATCATGAACAAATTCAATCTAAAGCTGATAAAATGGATTAGGTTAGATGCCTGACAACCGACTCATACTTAACGACGGGCTGCAGTGTCCTGGGGGTGGGGTGGGGGTGGGGGTGTCATGAGATCCCCTTTTGCGACCATCCGACAAGCAAAGTCCGTGGGGGGGAAGCCGGATCCATTCAACGACCGTGACTAATTTAAGAACGGCGGCGGTTCGCTTAACCACTGTGGTGAGGAAAGTCGTAAAACGGGGCAAAACCCGCTCAACAAATTTCTCACTGAGCAAACATGAATAGAATAGAATAGAATAGAATAGAATTAAATGAAGTAGAATAATAGAACAGAATAATGAATAGAATAGAAGAATAGAATAGAATTGAATAAAATAGAATAGAACAGAACAGAACAGAATGAAGAATAGAATAAAATAGAATAATAGAACAGAACAGAACAGAATAGTGAAGAATAGAATAGAATAAAATAGAATAATAGAACAGAACAGAATAATGAATAGAATAGAATAGAATAGAATAGAATAGAATTAAATGAAGTAGAATAATAGAACAGAACAGAACAGAATGAAGAAGAGAAGAGAATAAAATAGAATAATAGAACAACAGAACAGAATGAAGAATAGAATAAAATAGAATAATAGAACAGAACAGAATAATGAAGAATAGAATAGAATAAAATAGAATAATAGAACAGAACAGAATAATGAATAGAATAGAATAGAATAGAATTAAATGAAGTAGAATAATAGAACAGAACAGAACAGAATGAAGAAGAGAAGAGAATAAAATAGAATAATAGAACAACAGAACAGAATGAAGAATAGAATAAAATAGAATAATAGAACAGAACAGAACAGAATAGTGAAGAATAGAATAGAATAAAATAGAATAATAGAACAGAACAGAATAATGAATAGAATAGAATAGAATAGAATAGAATTAAATGAAGTAGAATAATAGAACAGAACAGAACAGAATGAAGAAGAGAAGAGAATAAAATAGAATAATAGAACAACAGAACAGAATGAAGAATAGAATAAAATAGAATAATAGAACAGAACAGAATAATGAAGAATAGAATAGAATAACATAGAATAATAGAACAGAACAGAATAATGAATAGAATAGAATAGAATTAAATGAAGTAGAATAATAGAACAGAACAGAACAGAATGAAGAAGAGAAGAGAATAAAATAGAATAATAGAACAACAGAACAGAATGAAGAATAGAATAAAATAGAATAATAGAACAGAACAGAACAGAATAGTGAAGAATAGAATAGAATAAAATAGAATAATAGAACAGAACAGAATAATGAATAGAATAGAATAGAATAGAATTAAATGAAGTAGAATAGAACAGAACAGAACAGAACAGAATGAAGAATAGAATAAAATAGAATAATAGAACAGAACAGAATAATGAATAGAATAGAATAAAATAGAATAGAATAATAGAACAGAACAGAACAGAATGAAGAAGAGAAGAGAATAAAATAGAATAATAGAACAACAGAATAATGAAGAATAGAATAAAATAGAATAGAATAGAATAATAGAACAGAACAGAACAGAATAATGAAGAAGAGAATAGAATAGAATAATAGAACAGAACAGAATAATGAAGAAGAGAATAGAATAGAATAATAGAACAGAACAGAACAGAATAGAATTTTAGGCTCAATTGCGGTCGTAAGCAGAGGATTTCCTGTATTAGATGTGGGGACAGAAATATATCGAATAATCATACGTACCCAAGCATCCCCGATTCCTTCGTCTTGATGATGTACAGGAACATAAGCAGAGTGTGAAACAGGTTGTTTCTGCCCTAAACAGGAGGGATGAAAAGAAGGCGAACAGGTAAAGAACCCGACTAGCTTACACTCGCAACAAGGTGTGTCTTCTCTCTCCTTCCCTGGTGTGCCTAGTTTTGTTTTTACTCAAAACTATTTGGCGTTGCTAAAGAATGACAAAAAGGGCGTCAGAGTTGAAGTCCATGTGTCTTAAAACGGCCATGGTTGAGAAACATTGCTATGGGTATGACAGAGGGAGGAGGAGGAAGAGGAGGAGGAGGATGGCTTCCTTGGTGCTCTCTCAGCTTGGGTGGTTTTCTTGCAGACGTTTCATGACCCAACTAGGCAACATTATCAGTGCTAGAAGGGAGTGGCATTTGTGGAGTGAAGGAGAAGAAGGGAGACGGGGAGGAGGAAGACAAATGTGGGATCCTTAGTACTCTTTGACTTTATTTTCTTGCAGAAATTTCACAACCCAACTAGGTAATATCAGTAACTAGACGTTTCCCTCCTCCCTTCTAACACTGATGATATAACCTAGTCTGGTTGTGAAAAGTTTATAAGGAAACAACCAAGTTCAGTGAGCACCCAGGGCCCCAGAGACCTATCGATCTTCACCGGTGGTCCCCCCCCGTGATCAGCAACCTCTCTGTTCATGAAAAGCTACGGAGAAGCTGCACATACTCCTACCTTAGGAAGATTGTAGACCTGTTGTTGATAAATCAGCTCATAATGGGGAGGGTTGATGCTGCTCTGATAGACGCAGAACAAATTCTCGTTCGTCATATCTGTGAATGAGAGGAATCACGTCTATTAACAGCCCGATTAAAACAAAATTAAACAAAATTCCAGATTACCACTGGTGGGAGTCCAGCTGGTTATACATAAAATATATTTTACGTATAAAATATTATACAGAAAAGTAAACAGTTTCCTGTTTCCAGATTGCTTAGTTGTACCCTATGACTATCATTAAGTATTGTACCTTATGATTCTTGACGAACGTATCTTTTATTTTATGTACACTGAGAGCGTATGCACCAAAGACAAATTCCTTGTGTGTCCAATCACACTTGGCCAATAAAAATTCTATTCTATTCTATTCTATTTCTTATTCTATTCTATTCTGTTTCTTATTCTATTCTATTTCTTATTCTATTCTATTCCTTATTCTATTCCTTACTCTATTCTATTCTATTTCTTATTCTATTCTATTCCTTATTCTATTCTATTCTGTTTCTTATTCTATTCTATTTCTTATTCTATTCTATTCCTTATTTTATTCTATTCTATATGGTATCACCCCAAATGTTCCAAGAACTCCACAGATGAATGTACATAGAACTTCAAGCATAGACATCTCCATGTCTATGTGGAGAATCAATGGTCCAGAATAGAATAACAGAACAAGAGAGTTGGAAGGGACCTTCGAGGTCTTCTAGTCCAACCCTCTGCTCAAGCAGGAGACCCTATGCCATTCCAGACAAATGGTTCTCCAATCTCTTCTTAAAAACTTCCACTGTTGGAGCATTTACAACTTCTAGTGGCAAGCAGTTCCATTGATTAATTGTCCTCACTTGTCAGGAAAAATGTCTCCTTAATTCCGGGTTGCTTCTCTCCTTGATTAGTTTCCATCCGTTGCTTCTTGTCCTGCCTTCTCTTTGTTTTGGAGAATAGGTCGACCCCTTCCTCTTTTGGGGGGCAGTGTTGTGGCCCGTCAGCGGCCTGTGCAGATTGTAGCTGATTCCGACGATGAGGAGGATGGTGTGGTGCTGCGCCAGCAGCCTGTGCACCTAGCGCTCGAGTCGGACAGTGAGGAGGCTGGAGACGATGTGGTGCCAGAGGCGGGGATTCAGCCAGGGCCTTCAGAAGCTCCCATAAGTGAAGAGGATGAAGAGGAGGAGCCTCTTCTCAATGCACGGGCGCGCAGAGCTGCCAAAAGGCAGGAGTGGCTCCTCAGCCCTTAGCCCCTTAGCTTGGGGCTAATTGGCCACTCCCTTAGCCTATTTAAGGAAGAATGCCGATTGCAGCAAGCTGCAGGGAACAACTTTAGTTCAATCTCCTTTGTGTCTGGATTCTCTGCAAAATTGCTTCTGGGCTTTCTGCCAACTCTAGTAAGACTGTGATTACCTTATCTTAGAATTCTGGTAGGCTGTTAAGACAGTTTATTAACAGCCTTTGGTTGATAAAGACTAAGTTATTTGAGTAAAATAAACTTTGTATAGAGTTTGTTTGTGCTGCGTTCTTTGGGGTCCGTAGCTGGGGCAGAACAGGCAGTCCCTTAAATACTGCTATCATTAACTCCTAATTCTTCTGTTCATTAAACTAGACATACCCAGTTCCTGCAACCATTCTTGTTTTAGCCTCCAGTCCCCTAATCCTCTTGGTTGCTCTTCTCGGTACTCTTTCCAGAATCTCAACATCTCTTTTCTATTGTGGTGACCAAAACTGGATGCCGGATTCCAAGTGTGGGTCTTACTAAGGCTTTGTAAAGCGGTACTAACACTTCACCCAATCTAATGGTGTCCATAATGGCCTATCTGTGCATTCTACAATTGTAGACTGCAGGCATTCTAGCACCAAGGTACAGACAGTCCTCATTTAATGACTGCTTGGAAGTTGCAACAGCACTGAAATAGGCTGTTGATTCACACTTATGACCGTTCCACCATCCCCGTGGTCATGTGATCAAAATTCAGACGCTTGGCAAGTGAGTCGTACTTATGATGGTTGCAGTTTCCTAGGGTTACGTGATACCCCTTTTGCGACCTTCTGACAAGCAAAGTCGATGGGGAAGCCAAGATTCGCTTAGCGACCGTTTTTACTAACTTAACAATGGCAGCGATTCGCTTAACAACAGTGACAAAACTCACTTAAGAACAGTCTTGCTTAGCAATAGGAATCTGGAGCCACGTTTGTGGTTGTGAAGTCGAGGCTGCGCTCATTTAAAAAAAAAAGAAAGAAAAAAGAAGAAAAAGACAGCCTGCGTTACCTGGTTTATCAGGGGTTTGAATGAAATGCTGGGAGGTGAAGGTTTTCCCGTCGGGATACTTCGGATGGGGAGGCAGCCTGGAGTCAAGATACGTGCAGAATACGTGCATAAGGATCTGGAGGGAGAGAAGCGGGGGTTGGGATTTAGCGCCATGTCGGACACTTCCGAAATAAAGGTGGTGATTTCTTGTCCCATCTTAGGCATGAAAGACGGCTGGGTGACTTTGGGCCAATTACTGGGAGAGGGTGAGTTCTAGTCCCACCTTAGGCATGAAAGCTGCTTGGGTGAATTTGGGCCAATCACCAGGAGATGGTGAGTTCTAGTTCCTCTTTAGGCATGAAAACCAGCTGGGTGACTTTGGGCCAATTACTGGGAGAAGGTGAGTTCTAGTTCCTTCTTAGATATGATAGGCGCCTGGGTGAATTTGGGCCAATCACCAGGAGAGGGTGAGTTCTAGTTCCTCCTTAGACATGATAGCCGCCTGGGTGACTTTGGGCCAATTACTGGGAAAGGGTGAGTTCTAGTCCCACCTTAGGCATGAAAGCTGCTTGGGTGAATTTGGGCCAATCACCAGATGGTGAGTTCTAGTTCCTCTTTAGGCATGAAAACCAGCTGGGTGACTTTGGGCCAATTACTGGGAGAAGGTGAGTTCTAGTTCCTTCTTAGATATGATAGGCGCCTGGGTGAATTTGGGCCAATCACCAGGAGAGGGTGAGTTCTAGTTCCTCCTTAGACATGATAGCCGCCTGGGTGACTTTGGGCCAATTACTGGGATAGGGTGAGTTCTAGTCCCACCTTAGGCATGAAAGCTGCTTGGGTGAATTTGGGCCAATCACCAGGAGATGGTGAGTTCTAGTTCCTCTTTAGGCATGAAAAGCAGCTGGGTGACTTTGGGCCAATTACTGGGAGAAGGTGAGTTCTAGTTCCTTCTTAGATATGATAGGCGCCTGGGTGAATTTGGGCCAATCACCAGGAGAGGGTGAGTTCTAGTTCCTCCTTAGACATGATAGCCGCCTGGGTGACTTTGGGCCAATTACTGGGAGAGGGTGAGTTCTAGTCCCACCTTAGGCATGAAAGCTGCTTGGGTGAATTTGGGCCAATCACCAGATGGTGAGTTCTAGTTCCTCTTTAGGCATGAAAACCAGCTGGGTGACTTTGGGCCAATTACAGGGAGAAGGTGAGTTCTAGTTCCTTCTTAGATATGATAGGCGCCTGGGTGAATTTGGGCCAATCAC
The DNA here is from genome assembly GCA_022577455.1 of Arizona elegans. Taxonomy (NCBI): domain Eukaryota; kingdom Metazoa; phylum Chordata; class Lepidosauria; order Squamata; family Colubridae; genus Arizona; species Arizona elegans. The sequence continues at coordinate 88,509,682 of JAKOOJ010000007.1, read as the reverse complement.
CAGGAGAGGGTGAGTTCTAGTTCCTCCTTAGACATGATAGCCGCCTGGGAGACTTTGGGCCAACTACTGGGAGAGGGTGAGTTCTAGTCCCACCTTAGGCATGAAAGCTGCTTGGGTGAATTTGGGCCAATCACCAGGAGATGATGAGTTCTAGTTTCTCTTTAGGCATGAAAACCAGCTGGGTGACTTTGGGCCAATCACCAGGAGACTGTGACTTCTAGTTCTACCTTAGGCACGAAAGCTGCTTGGGTGATTTTGGGCCAATTAGCAGGAGTTGATGAGTTAAAGTTCCACTTTAGGTGTGAAAGCAAGTCTGGTGACTTTGGGCCAATTAGCAAAAGATAGTGAGTTCTAGTTTTGCCTTAGGTATGGAAATCAGCTGGATGGCTTTGGACGAATCACCAGGAGAGGGTGAGTTCTAGTACTGCCTTGGGCTGACTTGGTGATTTTGGGCCAATTAGCAAGAGATGGTGAGTTCTAGTTCTACCTTAGGTATGAAAGCCGGCGGGGTGACTTTGGGCCAATCACTGGGTGAATGTGAGTTCTAGTTTCCACCTTAAGCATAAAAACTGCCCGGATGACTTTGGGCCAAAGGGAGTTCTAGTTCCACCTTAGGCATGAAAGCCAGCCTGATGACTTTGGGCCAATTAGCAAGAAATGGTGAGTTCTAGTTCCGCTTTAGGCGTGAAAGTTGGCTGGGTGATTTTGGGCCAATCATTCCCTCTTTCAGCCCAGCCCAAGTCACAGGGTTGTTGTCGTTGTGGGGAAGAACGCAGAAGGAGGAAGACGTGTTCTATGAGGTTGAGTTATTTGTAAAAATAATAAAGGCAGGGTACAAATGGATAATAAATAAATAACTCTGCCAGCAGCCTTGCTAGCAACAGAAAAGGGAGAATGAACCAGATACACCTGCTTTTACCAACTTAAGGCGGACTTACTCCGGAGTCCGTGGGTAAATCAGTATCCCAGGTGCGCGCCTTGAAGTCTCCGCCTCGGTTCCATCTGAACGAACTCATGCAGCCGCCTTGGGAAAGCTCTGTCAGTGAGCGAAAAGCAATACTGTGAATGGCCAAGACGGGGAGAAATCATTTTTTTCCAGCTCTTTTTCATTGGTTTCATCGCCAGTTCTACTACAGGTAGTTCTCGGGTTATGACAGCATTTGGGAAAGGGGGTATATTTATTAACTGTATTATCTGTAGCACTGGGAGTTCTAGTCCTGCCTTAGGCAGAAAAACTGTCTGGGTGACTTTGAACCAATCACCAGGAGACTGGGAATTCTAGTCTCACCTTCGGAACGAAAGGCAATTGATTGATTCCAGGCCAATCACCAGGAGACTGGGAGTTCTAGTCCTCCCTTGGGCATGAAAGCCGGCTGGGTGACTTTGAACCAATCACCAGGAGACTGGGAGTTCTAGTCCTGCCTTAGGCATGAAAACTGTCTGGGTGAATTTGGACCAATCACCAGGAGACTGGGAGTTCTAGTCTCACCTTCGGAACGAAAGGCAATTGATTGATTCCAGGCCAATCACCAGGAGACTGGGAGTTCTAGTCCTCCCTTGGGCATGAAAGCCGGCTGGGTGACTTTGAACCAATCACCAGGAGACTGGGAGTTCTAGTCCTGCCTTAGGCATGAAAACTGTCTGGGTGAATTTGGACCAATCACCAGGAGACTGGGAGTTCTAGTCTCACCTTTGGAACAAAAGCCAATTGATTGATTCCGGGCCAATCACTTGGAGACAGTGAGTTCTAGTCCCGCCTTAGGCACGAAAGCCGGCTGGGTGTCTGTGGACCAATCACCAGGAGACTGGGAGTTCTAGTTCTGCCTTAGGCACGAAAGTCAGCTGGGTGACTTTGAACCAATCACCAGGAGACTGGGAATTCTAGTCTCACCTTCGGAACGAAAGACAATTGACTGATTCTGGGCCAATCACCAGGATACTGGGAGTTCTAGTCCTGCCTTAGGCATGAAAGCTACCTGGATGACTTTGGTCCTATCGCTCTCTCTCAGCCCAGCCCACCTCACAGGGTTATCGTTGCGAGGCAAACAGGAGGAGTGGGGAAGTATTAGGTTACGTTCGCTGACTTGCATGATTCATAAACCAACAATAAAGGCAGGATAGAAATAAGTAGCCATTTACCTTTGATCCTTTCTACTAAATATTCCTGATTTGGGGTCAGGTCCAAGTACTGTACTATTGTGTTCAGGGTCGGGATAAGGGGAGCTTTCACCAAAGCAGCTTGCTTCAGGCTACTCAGGCTGGCCTCTGCAGACAACAAATAAGAGAGAGAAACTGCAACCTTCGTCATCAGGAAAAAAAACCCGTTTCGGGTCTCGGTAACAGCTGTGGACTTCCTTTCACTCAAGCGACAACCTCACCAACGGAAGCAGCAGCAGCAGCTGCAATCAAGAGCTCTCGATTCTGCAGCGCAAAACATTCAAGACGTCTAAAAGTCTGCGGAGATTCTCAGACCTCCAGGTCACAGTTGTCCCAAAGAGGCTTTATGTCAGACTTCGATGCTATCTCAAAATAAATGAATTTCCAAACTGCCAATCTTTAAGGAAATCTCTTTATTCGAGCACAGCAACCGGATCATGACTCGATGCGGACAAGACTGACCTTTTGCCCCCCAATCCCTCCCTTTCCGATCCCCAATTATCTGCTTCTCATTGGCTATCTTCCAAGTCACTCTCCTGACTTCTTGTCTCGTCATTTCACAGGAATGTTCCCCCCCTCTTCATTTCCATGGAGACCAGGCTTCAAAGGGATTTAGCAGGCAAAAGTTCCGGGCTTATCTCCCTTTTTCTATGACAGCGCTGAGGTGCTGACACTTTCCAAAAGGCAACTGGACTTTCTGGATTTTTCTTTGAAGACATTTCGCTTCTCATCCCAGAAGCTTCTTCCGCTCTGACCGGATGGTGGGGGATGGAAGGATTGATACTCCTTGCAGACAGCGTTTGGTCATTTGCATCCTTTTAGAGAGTAATTGAGGCCACTTGGAGGTTCCTCTGTGTCCTCTGAGTGGTGCAAATGGTTCCTGTACTTCTGCAATTTTTTCCTCTGGAAATCCATTCTTACTCCCACACCATTCAAAGGGTGTTCATCAGGGGTGAAATTCCATGGTTCGGACCGGATCGCATGATCCGGTAGCAATGGCGGTGGGTGGTTCGGAGAACCGGTAGCAAAAATCCCTGCTCCCCCCCCCCATGCCCAGCTGAGCCGTGCGATCATCAGAGGCTTTTTTTTTTACTTTTAAAAGCATTTTTTCAGCCGGTTGTAGAACCCTGGTAGCGCAGCAGACTAAAGCACTGTTATTAACATCAGCTGCCTGCAATTACTGCAAGTTCAAATCTCCCCAGGCTCAAGGTTGACTCAGCCTTCCGTCCTTTCTAAGGTAGGTTAAATGAGGACCCGGATTGTGGGGGCAATAAGCTGACTTTGTATAAAATATACAAAAGTATGAAGGCTATTGCTTAACGCATTGTAAGCTGCCCTGAGTCTCCGGAGAAGGGCGGCATATAAATCAAATTTTTAAAAAAAGTTTTAAAAGTTAAAAAAAAAACAAAAGTTGGCCACGCCCACCCAGTCACATTACCCACCCACCCACCAAGCCACGCCCACAGAACCGGTAGTAACAAATTTTACATTTCACCACTGGTATTCATCCCAAATTGTATAGAGCGAAAGGTCTGTAGAGATTCTCAGTCCTCCAGGTTGTGGTTGTCACAAAGGTGCTTTTTTCAGGAGGCAACTGGACTTTCTGGGTTTTTTTTCTTTTGAAGACATTTCACTTCTCATCCAAGAAGCTTCATCCAAGAAGGGAGTAGGAATGGATTTCCAGAGGAAAAATTGCAGGCTACAGGAACCATTTGCACCATTCAGGTGACCCTGAGGACACAGGTAAACCTCCAAGTGGCCTCAAGGACTCTCTAAAAAGGATGCAAATGACCAGCTGTCTGCAAGGAGTATCAATCCTTCCATTCCCCACCATCCAGTCAGAGCTGAGGAAGCTTCTTGGAGGAGAAGCGAAACGTCTTCAAAAGAAAAACCAGAAAGTCCAAGCTGCCTCTTGAAAAATCACCTTTGGGGGTACCTATCAGGACAAGATTCAGCAGTCCATCTGCATTTAAAAGACAGCTTTGCTGGCTGGGGAATTCTGGGAGTTGAAGTCCACCCATCTTCAATCTTAACATTAATGCAACTCTATAAAAATGTTCTATCGTAAATGGTTTTTTCCCTACAGGGTTGACAACTTATTTATTTATTTATTTATATTTATTTATTTATATGCCGCCCTTCTCCAGAGACTAAGGGCAGCTTACAATGCGTTAAATAGTAGTCTTCATACTTTTGTATATTTTATACAAAGTCAGCTTATTGCCCCCACGAACTGGGTCCTCATTTTACCCACCTAAGAAAGGATGGAAGGCTGAGTCAACCTTGAGCCTGGTGAGAATAGAACTCGCAGTAATTGCAGGCAGCTAGATGTTAAATGCTGCCTTAGTAGGAGGCATTAGCCTCCTTACGCCACTCAGGCTCCTTCAGATGCTTCCAGCTAGGAAAAAGCCCTTTTCTCTATAACGCTGCTAAATTCTAAGCTCATTTTTTAAAAAAAATAATTACGATTTTAATCCATATATTTTACTTGGGAGCACATGATTACGGCACGACGTTTTTTTGCGTAGGGTCACCGTACCTCCAATCTGCAGCTCTGGACACCCCATTCTCCGCAGTTGAGTGCTTACAGAGTCGATCTCTTGAACCAGCGGCACCAAAATTGTCTCGTTGACCCACTGTCGGATCCAAAAAGATTTGGGGGGTGGGGGGTGGGGAGAGGAAGAAAGACAACAGAAGTTAGAAGAGTGACACGTTTTGTATGTTTTTCTGCTGTCGCTTTTCTACGTTTCTAGGTTTCGCTAAGCGAGGGGTCATAAGGCGAGGACTAGGTGCACTTTGGGTTCAATCACCCCTATTTAGCCGGAGTCTCTTCCCTAAGCCCCAACCTCAGGAGGGAATTTCCAGGGCTTTGTCACATTTGAACACACACACCCCAGGCCAAAGGCAAAACTCACATTTCTGAATTTGGCAGTCCAAGAATCCATATGATCGAACAGCTGTCTGCTCATCGACACCCGTGCCCAGACCTGGCCAGGAAGACAAAAGAAGTTTTGAAATTATCTATCTATCTATCTATCTATCTATCTATCTATCTATCCATCCATCCATCCATCCATCCATCCATCCATCCATCCATCCATCATCTATATCAATCATCATCCCCTTTTAATGACCCCATAATCCCTTGGAGTCCGGACAACTGAATGGAGCTGAGTGTTTACTGGCCGGATGCCCTTCCTGTCGCCAATGCGGAGTTTTTTTCAGCCAGATATATTCTCATTGTGCCCAGAGAGAGAAATATCTGCCTCTACCTAGGATCGAACTCACAGTCTCCTGATTGTGAGGTGAGAGCTCCACCTCTAGGCCACAGCACCAGTCTTTTTTTTTTTATAAAAAGGTTTTTTTTTAAAAAAAGATAAACATATCAAGGAGCCTTGGTAGTACAATGGTCTAAAGCACCTTGTTATTAAGACCAGCTGCCTGCAATTACTGCAGGTTCGAATCCAGCCAGAGAATTCTGGGAGTTGTAGTCCACAAGTCTTAAAGCTGCCAAGTTTGAAGAGCTCTGGTCTAGGGTTTTCTGCTTGAGGAGAGAGGGCTGAGCTAGAAGATCTCCAAGGTCCCTTCCACCTCTGCTATTCTGTTCTTGTTATTCTGGCTAAACCAACCGAACGAGAACACGTCTCGGACAACGTTGCACTGATGCCGCTGCCTAGTTGGGTCATGAAACGTCTGAGGAAAACCGCCAAGCTCAGAGAGTACCAAGGAGCCCTCGTTTCAACCCTGAGCTACTAATCTTCTCTTGGGAAAGTTGACCAAACCTTCTATTTGGTCAACACCAGAGGCTCCGTGCAGCTGGAGTCCAGCTTGGAGAAGATCGGAGCAACGTTATCCAAGAGGAGCCCCAAAAGATTCCCCACGGGTAGTCCCACAAATGTTCTTCTGATCAGGCCAGCTCCGTTTGAACGGGGCCATCAGCTTGCAATCTGCAGGTTCAGTTAATAGCAGGGACATGTGGTATCTACGCTTCCATTAACTCCACCAGCTGTAATCTACAGGTAAGTTCCCCGATTTACGACAGCTCCTTTAGTGTCCGTTTGTACTTACGCCTCTGAAAAAGGTGGCTTACGACCTTCGTATCAGTCATGTGATCAAAATTCAGACGCTTGGCAACTGGCTCCTATTTATGACGGTCATAGTGACCCCGGCAGTGGTGAAATCCAATTTTTTTTACTACCGGTTCTGTGGGCGTGGCTTGGTGGGTGTGGCAGGGGAAGGATATTGCAAAATCCCCATTCCCTCCCCACTCTAGGGGAAGGATACAGCAAAATCCCCATTCCCACCCCACTTCTGGGAGAAGGATACTGCAAAATTCCCATTCCCTCCCCACTCCTGGGGGAAGGATACTGCAAAATCCCCATTTCCACCCCACTCCTGGGGGAAGGATACTGCAAAATCCTCATTCCCACCCTACTCCTGGGGGAAGGATACTGCAAGATCCCCATTCCCTTTCCACTCCTGGGGGAAGGATACTGCAAAATCCTCATTCCCTCCCCACTCCTGGGGGAAGGATACTGCAAGATCCCCATTCCCTCCCCACTCCTGGGGGAAGGATACTGCAAAATCCCCATTCCCACCCCATTCCTGGGGGAAGGATACTGCAAAATCCCCATTCCCTCTCCACTCCTGGGGGAAGGATACTGCAAAATCCCCATCCCCACCCCACTCCTGGGGGAAGCATACTGCAAAATCCCCGTCCCCACCCCACTCCTGGGGGAAGCATACTGCAAAATCCCCATTCCCACCCCACTCCAGGGGGAAGGATATTGCAAAATCTCCATTCCCACCCCACTCTGGGGCCAGCCCGAAGTGGTATTTTCCGGTTCTCCAAACTACTCCAAATTTCCACTACCGGTTTTCCAAAACCTGTCAGAACCTGCTGGATTTCACCCCTGGTCCCCGGGGTTTACGGGATCCCCTTTTGCGACCGTCTGACAAGCAATGGCAATGGGGAAAGCCAGATTCAATTAACCACCGTGCAACTCACTTAAAAACTGAAGCGATTCGCTGAACCGCTGTGGCCGGAAAGGTCGTAACATGGGGCAAAACTCACTTAACAAATGCCTCACTTAGTGACAGAAAATCTGGGCCCAGTCTGTAAGTCGAGGACTATCTGAACTTTAAAAACCAAACCACAGGAAGGCTTTAATACAATGTGTCACCCAGATCAACACCTGTGGAGAACCAACCCTTTCCGTCTCCGCCAATGTGGTTTACCTCTTCGGCAGCTTGCTTGGAACTCAGATCGGCTTCGTCCTTGTGAGCCGAGGGGGCCTGGGACCTGCAGGCCGGCTGGTACTGGAATTTCCGGAGCATCTGGGCGTAGTCGGCCATGGAGCGACCGTAGTTCCAAAAAGTCGGACTGTTTGAAGGAGAGCCCGAATCCGAACTGCCTGCAATGAGCCAGAGAAACACACACAGAAATGAGCCTACTTGAACAATGCAAAAAAACCTCTTTTATTGCAACAGCTGTGAATTACGTTCATTCACAGCTGAGTCCCAATTCCCGAAGGACTTTTTGTGCAAAAAGTCCTTCGGGAGAAGTCCTTCGGGATAATCACCAACTTTTATCTCCCTTGACACGCTGCCAAAAGACCTACTTGGCAAAGCCCCATGGAGTCCAGAATCAAACAGAGATGCCGACTGGGAACAGAATTAACAACGTTGCTTTCCTGCAAAGAGCCCATGTGCCTTTGCTCCTCTTTTAAGCCTTATGAGGGAGGCCAATCATCTCCAGGCCTTACTCCTGAGTTGTCCCTTTAGTTTTAACTGTTCTTGCCTTCTGGCAGCTCTTCTCATGCGTGCACTAGGAACAGGCTCCTCCTGTTCCTCTACCTCTCTGCTATTCGCCTCTGGAGACTCCAGAGTCCGCGCATCGCTCCCAGATGGCCCTGGCCCCATCCCTGCCTCTGACGCAGAGCCCTCGTCTGGGCCTTCCCCAGCCTCCAGGACTGGCCCATGTTCCTCCCCAAACTCGTCACTGTCCGACTCCACTGCCAGCTCCGCAGGCTGCTGGCAGACTACAACACAGGTACTGGATCTTACTACAGCCTCCTAGGGCTGGGTGGCTAAATCAGAGAGCTAGCCTGATGTCGTGGCGACTAGAAACCAGGTGACGGTGAGTTCTAGTCCCGCCTTAGGCACCAAATCCGGTTGGGTGACTGAGCTAACCACTCAAAGAGTCTAGAACTCACTGACTCCTAGTAATTGGACCGAAGTCACCTAACCAGTTTTCATGTGTAAGGCAGAACTAGAACTCACTGTCTCCTGGTGATTGATCCAAAATCACCCAGCTGGCTTTCATGCCTAAGGCGGAGCTAGAATTCACTGTCTCCTGGTGACTCACCCAAAGTCACCCAACCGGTTTTCATGCCTAAAACAGGACTAGAACTCACCGTCTCCTGCTGATTGGCTCAAAGTCACCAGTTTTCATGCCTACTAGAACTCCCCATCTCCTGGTGATTGGTCCAAAGTCACCCAGCCAGCTTTCACACTTAAGGCGGTACTAGAACTCACGATCTCCCGATTTCTCGTCCGATGCCTTAAACCAATGGACCACAATACACACTGAACTGCAAGCAACTTATCTTCTGAGTAACTTTGGTGAATGCGCTGTGCAAACCTTCCCCACTTTTCGTTCAGGCAACTACTCACCCAGCTGCACCCTGTGCTGTTTCTCCTCCTCGTTTCGAAGGAAGCTGTCGAGCGATTTCAAATCCGTCATGTAGTCGGCTTTTCCCGTGGGAGAGTTGTAGACGGTGGGCGAGGAGCGGTATCTGGATCTCATCCCGCTGCTATCCATGGGCCCAATGCTAGTGGGGTACATCAAGGGCCCCGGAGAAGGACTGAAGGGCGGCACCTAAGCGGGACAGAATGAAAAGCTGCAATCGTCTATCGGGAATCCATTTTGAATCATCGTTCAAGTTTATTATAATACAGGTGATCCTCAATTTACGACCCCCAATTGCGCCTCAAATTTCTGTTGCTAAGTGTGAAAATTGCTAAGGGGGTTTTGCCTCATTTTGCGACCTTTCTTCCCACAGCTGTTCAGTGAATCGCTGCGGTTGTTAAGTTGGTAAAAAGGTTGTTAAAAAGAAAATCTGGCTTCCTTGTTGACTTTGCTGGCCAGAAGGTCGCAAAAAGGGTTTACATGATCCGGAGATAGTGCACCTGTCGTAAATATGAGTCCAAGTCTCTTGACTTTTAATCATGGGACCACGGGTTATGCTGCGACGGTCGTAAGAGTGAAAAACAGTCGCATGTCACTTCCTCAGCTCTGACCGTATGGTAGGGAACGGAAAGACTGATATTCCTTGCAAACAGCTGGTCATTTGCATCCTTTTGGAGGGTCGTTGAGGCCACTTGGAGGTTTCTGTGTCCTCAGGGTCACCTGAGTGGTGCAAATGGGTGTGGAAGAAAAGGAGTGTGCAATTCCAAGAAGGCTCCACGCCCATTTGCACCACTCAGGTGACCCTGAGGACACAGACAAACCTCCAAGCGGCCTCAACGACCCTCTAAAACAGTGTTTCCCAACCTTCGAAGATGTATGGACTTCAACTCCCAGAATTCCTCAACCAGCCATACTGGCTGGGTCATTCTGGGAGTTGAAGTCCATGCATCTTAAAATAGCCACGGTTGGGAAACACGGTTCTAATAGGAAATGATTATTACCGGACTTGTTGGGCTGGCAATATATAAACCCTCAATATAGCTTTAAGACTGCTGTATTGCATCATACTGTGTCCTGATTGGTTAGCTCTGTAGCCAATCTCTTTAAGAGGGAGCTAGAAACCTGGTTTATTTCTCTTTGCTGTTCTTGCTCTCTGATATCTCTGTATGCTACTGTTTGCAAAGCCAGAAGAACTGTTTATTGTGAATGACTACGACGACTGGTAAGAAGACTTTGTTATTGGATTTATCCCTGGACTGTCGTTTTGGCTATCTCCTGCTTTATATGTGTATGACCTGGACTGTTTATTGGACTGTGCCTTACTATTTCCTGAAAGTAAACACAACTCAGTGTATCTGTGTGTTGGCTGTGTTTATTCGTAACTACTCTCAATCGCTTTCATGTGCACACCCTTGCTATTTAAGGGTTACTCTATGAATTCCTGAACAGAAATGACCAGCTGTCTGCAAGGAGTATCAATCCTTCCATTCCCCACCGTCTAGTCAGAGCTGAAGAAGCTTCTTGGGTGAGAAGCGAAATAGCTTCAAAGAAAAAAACAGAAAGTCCAGTTGCCTCTTTTTTTTTATTATTATTATTTTTTTAAATTTGATTTATATGCCGCCCAGGGCGGCTTACAGTGTGCTAAGCAATAGCCTTCATCCTTTTGTATATTTATACAAAGTCAGCTTATTGCCCCCACAACTGGGTCCTCAATTTACCTAACTTAGAAAGGAGGGAAGGCTGAGTCGACCTTGAGCCTGGGGAGATTCGAACCTGCAGTAATTGCAGGCAGCTGGTCTTAATAACAGGGTGCTTTAGACCACTGTACTACCAAGGCTCTTGGGAGTCCAGTTCTCTTTGGGAGAACCATAGCTAATAAATCCTTGGCTTTCCTACCTTGCTGTAGTTGCTTCCTGGGGAGTAACTCGCCGCCGTACCGTAGGACCCGCTGCTTCCCGACATGGCCTGCAGCTGAGGACTGTATCCGGAGATGCAACTGGTTGCAAATTTGGGGCTGGTGCTGGGTGAGCGGGAAGGGCTGTAGCTCAGGACGCTCTGGCCCTGGATGGGAGGGGAGGGGGTCGAAGGGGGCGTCTTCTTGGGCACCAACTCGCGGGGCGGCGTAGTCTGGACCGCTGAAATTAAACCCCGTTTTCGAAGGTTAAGAAAGAAGCGCAAAAACAGACGAACGAGATAAATGTTAATTATTGGGAGGGGGAGAAAAAAATGAAACTTTCTGAATGAAGCCGGAGCAGAACCGTTCAGCCGTTTCCAATGATAGGAAACAAGGAATTTAAAAGACTACCTGTGGACTTACAACAGTTCATTTAGTGACCATTCAAAGTTACGACGGTGCTTCAAATTAAGTGACCGATGGCCGTTTTTCATACTGATGACAGTTGCAGCATTCCTGTGGTCACGCGGTCAAAATTGGGACCCTTGGGAGTCATCTTTCAATCAATTGGAATAGAGTGGGAAGGCACCTTGGAGGTCATCTAGTCCAGCCCCCTGCTCAAGCATGAGATCCTATATCCATGATGGCAAACCTATGGCATATGTGCCATAGGTGGCATGTGTAGCTATATCGGTGGGTACATGATCTCAGCTCCCACTGGAAGTTGGCAAACAGGCCATTTTTGGCCTCCAGGAGGGTGAGGAATGCTGTTTTCGTCCTCCCCAGGTTCCTAGAAAGGCTCTGGAGCCTTGGGAGATAGAAAAACGGGCCTACTGGGCCATCGTGTGCCAGGAGTGGGGGAAGGTTGTGCACGTATGTATAGGGGCGGGGCACATAGAATTATGGGTGTGGGCACATGCGCGACCTCCCCGCACAACCCCGCTCCTGGCATGTGATGGCAAAAAGGTTAGCCATCACTGTCCTATACCCGTGATGGCGAACCTATGGCACGCGGGCCACAGGTGGCACGCGGAGCCATATTAGTGGGCACGCCAGCTCAGCTCTGAGGCGCATGCGCGCGCCGGCCAGTTGATTTTCGGGCCTTCTGGGCCCACCAGAAGTAGGGAAACAGGCTGTTTCCTGCCTCTGGAGGGCCTGGGGGTGTGTGGGGAAGGCCTGTTTTTTTTTCTTACCTGGCTCCAGATCCTCTCTGTGTATCTGGGAACGGCGAAAACAGCCTTTCCCACTCCCTTAGAGGCCCTACGGAGGCTGAAAGGGCCCATTTCCCCACTCCCGGTGGGACAGGAAGTGACGTTTTTTCCTGTCCCCAGCCTCCAGAGACTCCTAGAGAGGCTCCTACAGACTCCTAGAGAGGCTCCTACAGACTCCTAGAGAGGTTCTGGAGGCTGGGGACAGCAAAAAATGTCACTTCCTGTCCCACTGGGAGTTGGGAAATGGGCCCTTTCAGCCTCCGTAGGGCCTCCAAGGGAGTGGGAAAGGCTGTTTTCGCCCTTCCCAGATACACAGAGAGGATCTGGAACCAGGTAAGAAACAAAAACGGGCCTACTAGGCCATCATGTGCCAGGAGCGGGGGGAAGGGGGAGGGGAAGGGGGTTGCGCACACATGCGCATGGGCACGTGCGCGACCCTCCCCCGCCCCCTCCTCCTGGCACGCGATGGCAAAAAGGTTAGCCATCACTGTCCTATACCATTTCGGACAAGTGACTGTCCAGTCTCTTCTTACTTCATCAGTGATGAAGCACCCACAACTTCGAGAGGCAAGCAGCATCTCATTGGTCAGCTGATCAAAAGTGAGACGTTGGCAACTGGTTCATATTTATGACGGTCGCGAGTGACCCAAGGCCCCTTTTGCGACCTTCTAACTAGCAAAGCCAATTGGGGAAGCCGGATTCACTTAACAACCGGGTTACTACTTCTAACAAATGCAATGATTCACTGAACGACGACGGCAAGAAAAGTCATAAAACGGGACGAGCTCACTTAACGAGTGTCTCGTTTAAGCAACGTAAATTTTGGGCTCAAGTGTGGTTGTTACTCCAGGACTTGTCTGTATGTGGAAGAACAGGCAGTCCCCAACTTACGACCTGTTGTGGCTCCGTTGCCTGAGCCTGGGCTATCGACAGATGCAGACTCTGAGAGTGAGGGAGAGGAGTCGGCAAGGCCTCCCTCTCCAGGACCCTCCTCTCTGGCAATGCCTCCGGAGGACACCGAAGGCCAAACGATAGGCCCAGAGCCAAGCACGTCCCTGCAGCCACAGGTGGACAGCGACGAAGAAGATAAGTGCTGGCTGGACCCGCGACAGAGGCACAGGGAGAAGCGTGCACAGCAGAGGGGAAGGCGTCTCAGAGATTAGCTGAGTCACTGGACCACACCCCACAGGGTATAAATGTGGGTGTGGTGGCCGGTTCAGTTTGTGATGACAAAAACTGGAAATAATCCATGATCTCTGTGTTACTGGACTTTGCCTGCTTTATCGGACTGCATTTGGATGAATCCTTGTATTGTTGAAACTCTGCCTGTTTTATCGCAATGCTGGCAGTCTAATCTTTGTTTTGTGTGAGTAAAGTCTGAATTGGCAGCTAGCCACTGGGTTGCTGCCAGCTTTATGTTCAAAGAGTTTTGTCGTGTGGCTTATTAACTCCGGGCCGTCTGTGGGGGTGCATGTGTGGTACGGGGACAGAACACGACCGTTAACTGGGAACAGACTTTTTGGTTCATGAGCCGAGGCACACCTGTGACCGCGGATCGTTTAGGAGAGGCTGAAATAGAGGCCAGAGGTCCATCTGTTGAGGATGCTATAATACATTTGTTTATATCTCATATTTCTTAACAGCCCATCTACCTCGGGAGAGGTACTTTGGGTGGTGTTAGGGTGGTACCTAACCAGCGGTGGGCTTCTGGGGGTTCGGCAGGGCTCGGGCGATCCTCTAATCCAGGGGTCTGCAACCCACGGCTCTGGAGCCGCATGTGGCTCTTTCATCCCTCTGCTGCAGCTCCCTGTCACTCAAAACATGCGTCACAACCGCCAATATGCGACACCCGCTGGCACGTGATTTATTGAGCTTTTCGATCCATTTTTTTTTTCAGAGTTCAAAATGTTTTTGTTGCGTGTAGAAATAAAAATTTGTTTTCTCTGTAGCAGTTCATTGATGACATAAATGCAACATGTGATAGTTTTTTTTATATACATAGCATAAAGGTAAAAAAACGATACATGCAGTGCCATCTTCATTTTAGATGTCAAAAGGTTTTTGTGGCTCCCGGTGTTTTATTTTCTGTGGGAAAAGGGTCCAAATGGCTCTTTGAGTGTTTAAGGTTCCCGACCCCTGCTCTAGCCAAGGATCGCTGGGGTTTGGCGAACCCCCAAATGCCACCCCTGGCTGGCCACGCCCACCCCTCCCCACCCCTCCCAGGAGTCTCCACGCAGCCCGTTCATCATTCCAGGTAAGTGCAGAAGCCGTGCGGAGGGTCTGGGATGACAAAAAAACTACCGGAGGTTCCGGAGGGCTGGAAATGGGCCTGTTTCCGGCCTCCGGGAGAAGCAGTTTTCGCCCTCCCAGAGGTTCGAGGAAAGCCTCTGGAGCCTGGGGAGGGCAAAAAAACACCCCCCTGCCATGGTGCAGGCGGCTGACTAGGCCCTGCCCACCATGGCCACACCCACCCAGCACCAGGGCAGCGAACCTGTTGCTGAAGGATCTTAAGCCCATCCCTGTCCCTAACCCCTGGTCTGTAGGCCGGCACTGGGCCGAGGCATGCCAGAAACCGGATCGCGCAAACAGGTGAAGCCCCATCCACGGGATGCAGGCAGCTTGCAAAACCACGCCGGTCTCTGCTCCGCGGAACCAGTCCCTGGTGCCTGAAAGGTTGGGGGCTACTGGCGTACAATAAAATCAAAGTGGACTTCAACTCCCAGAATTCTCCTGGCTGGCTGGGGAATTCTGGGAGTTGAAGTCCACAAATCCTAAGGTGGCCAAGGTGGGAAACCGACGTTCTAAAAAAAAAACACGCAAAACAGGCCCACCTGTGTTCTGCAACCCCAGAAGCGTCTGTTGGCCAGGACTCATCACTAAGCTGGTAGGAGCCATGGTATATTTGAAGTATCTCCAGAAATCGAACAAGGCGTTGAGGCTGAACAGAGAGGCAAAGCCAAGTTCTAGCATTTAAAAAACAACAATAACAACAGGAAATTAGAGGGAACCATTCAAAAACAAAGGATCAGTTGGGTTGGTGATGGAAGGAAATGCATGGTTAAGGTGAGGTTGTGGGGTCTTTGGTGCTCTCTCTGAGCTTGGGGGTTTTCTTGTAGGCATTTCATGACCCAATTAGGCGACATCATCAATGTGAGAAGGAGAAGGGAAGGAAGGGGAAGAAGAAGAAGGGGAAGGAGGAGGAGGAGGAGGAGAAGAAGAATGGAAAGAAGAAGAGGAGGAGGAAGGAGGGGAAGGAGGAGGAGGAGAAGGAGAGGAAGAAGAACGGGGAAGGGGAAGAACGAGAAGGAAGAGAAGGGGAAGAAGGAAAAGGAGGAGGAGGAAGAGGAGGAGGAGAAGAGGTGGTGATGGTGGAGGAGACATTTCATGACCCAATTAGGCGACATCATCAATGTGAGAGGGAGAAGGGAAGGAAGGGGAAGAAGAAGAAGGGGAAGGAGGAGGAGGAGGAGAAGAAGAATGGAAAGAAGAAAAGGAGGAAGAAGGGAAAGGAGAAGGGGAAGGAGAAGGAGAGGAAGAAGAAGAATGGGGGAAGGGGAAGAAGGAGAAGGAGGAGAAGGGGAAGAAGAAGGAAAAGGAGAAGGAGGAAGAAGAAGAGGAGGAGAAGAAGTGGTGATGGTAGAGGAGACATTTCATGACCCAACTAGGTAACATCATCAATGTGAGAGGGAGAAGGGAAGGAAGGGGAAGAAGAAGAATGGGAAGGAGGAGGAGGAGAAGAATGGAAAGAAGAAGAGGAAGTGGAAGAAGGGGAAGAAGGAGAAGGAGAAGGAGGAGGAAAAGAAGGAGGAGGAGGAGGAGAAGAATGGAAAGGAGGAGGAGAAGGAAGAAGGGGAAGGAGAAGGGGAAGGAGAAGGAGGAGGAAGAGGAGGAGAAGGAGGAGGAGGAGAAGGGGAAGAAGAAAAAGAAGAACGGGGGAAGGGGAAGAAGGAGAAGGGGAAGGGGAAGGGGAAGAAGAAGGAAAAGGAGGAGAAGAAGGAGAAAAGATGGTGGTGATGGAGGAGACATTTCATGACCCAACTAGGTAACATCATCAATGGGGAAGGAAAAAGGGGGAGGAGGAAGAGTTTTCTTGCAGATGTTTCATGACCGACTAGTTAATATCAGTGCTAAGGAAGGAAGGGAAGGAAAGGAGGAGAAGGAATGAAGGGGAAGGAGGAGGAGGGGAGGACTGTGGGGTCCTTGTTGCTCTCTGAACTTGGGCTGTTTTCTTGCAGACATTTCATGACACAGGTAGGGAACGTGATAGAAGTAGTGGGGAGGTTAAATTCTGTTTATATGTTGGTGGCTGTCAAGGTTGCTGGGAACATCCTTGGTAGTTCCTTTATCAGGGGTATTGTTTACACCTTGGTGTAATCGATTGTTCGATTGTTCATCTGAGTTGGTAGTTCCTTGATTGGGGTATTGTTTACACCTCGGTGTTAATCTCTGCTTAGCGGGCCATTGTTTGCTGGTAAGGAGGTCTTCCAAAGTTCAACCCTGAGCTACAAATATTCTTTTTTTTTTTTAATTTGATTTATATGCCGCCCTTCTCCGGAGACTCAGGGCGGCTTACAATGTGCTCAGCAATAGCCTTCATCCTTTTGTATATTTATACAAAGTCAGCTTATTGCCCCCACAATCAGTGTCCTCATTTTACCTACCTTTGAAGGGATGGAAGGCTGAGTCAACCTTGAGCCTGGTGAGATTCGAACTTACAGTAATTGCAGACAGCTGGTGTTAATCACAGTGCTTTTAGTCTGCTGAGCCACCAGGCCCCTATTCTCTTCTATGGGTGCGAAATAAGGTTAGTCGAAAGTTCATAGAGATTCTCCGTCATCTAAGTCATGGTTGTCCCAAAGGTGTTTTTTTCAGGAGGCAACTGGACTTTTCTTATTTTTTTCTTTTGAAGACGTTTCGCTTCTCATCCAAGCAGCTTCTTCGGCTCTGACTGGACGGTGGGGAACGGAAGGGTTGATATTCCTTGCAGACAGCTGGTCATTTGCATCCTTTTTGAGGGTCGTTGAAGCCACTTGGGAGGTTTCTCTGTGTCCTCAGTGGTGCAAATGGGCATGGAGCCTTCTAGGAACTGCACAGTCCTTTTGTTACACAACAATTTGCACCACTCAGGTGACCCTGAGGACACAGATAAACCTCCAAGTGGCCTCAAAGACCCTCTAAAAGGATGCAAATGACCATCTGTCTGCCAGGAATATCAATCCTTCCATCCCCCACCATCTGGTCAGAGCCGAAGAAGCTTCTTGGAGGAGAAGCGAAATGTCTTCAAAAGAAAAAAAACAAGTTAGTAGAAAGGGAATTTCATCAGAAAAGGAAGAGGGGTGGAAGGACGCCCAGGATGACAGATTTCTATCTAAACTTAACACATTAGGCCGAGTGTAATAAGGATGGAGGGTAGCAACATGGAATGGAAGTCTTCAAACCCAGCAACATGTTAAACACAGAGGACTGGTAACTTGCTTAAAAAAAAAAAAAACAGGGATAAAGGCAGGCATCCTAAGGCATTGAAATTAACCATCATTTTCTTGCTGGATACTCACCAATATACCAGAGGATCCAGCACGAAATATTGTAATAGGAACTTATCAGTTTTCCAGACCTAGAACGAGAGAAAGGCGGAGGTTGGCATTCATATTTCTGGTTTTCAGACTTTCACAATACCATAAGGCAGTCCTCGACTTACGACCACAATTGAGACTTGGATTTATGTTGCTAAGGAAGGTGGTTGTTAAGGGAATTGTGCCCAATTTATGGCCTATTTTTTACTATCATTATGAAGCATAAATAGCCACAGTTGTTAACTGAATGGTGTGGTCCTTCCCCCATTGACAGAGCCCTAATTTTGATTATGTGACTGCTGTTGGGGATGCTGGGATAGTCATAGTCATGAGGACTGGTGGTAAGCCACTTTTTTTCCCTAGTGGCGTCATAATTTCAAACAGTCAATAAATGAATGGTTGTTAGCCAGAAAATACAGACAGTCCTTGACATAATGGAACCCCAAAGCACCTGAAGGCAAGAAAAGAAATAATGAATGGAAACTCATCAAGGAGAGAAGCAACCTGGAATTAAGGAGGAATTTCCTGACAGTGAGAACAATTAACCAGCGGAACAGCTTGCCAGTAGAAGTTGTGGGTGCTCCATCATTGGAGGCTTTTAAAGAAGAGATTGGACAGCCATTTGTCTGGAATGATCTAGGGCAGGGGTCAGCAACCTGCAGCTCTGGAGCCGCATGTGCCTCTCTTTCACCCCTCTGCTGCGGCTCCCTGTCGCTCAAAATATGTGTCACAACTGCCAATGTGTGACACCTGCCGGCATGTGATTTATTGAGCTTTTTCACCCCGGTAGGCTAACCATGGGATAAATCCAAGAAAAGAAAAATTTCAGAAGAAAACAGAACGTTTAATTCAACTACTATTTATATTTGTTTGTTCAGAGCTGCCTTTCTTCCACTCAGGGTGGATAAAAATCAATGATTTTTTTAAAAAAATCAAAAAAATCAGATTTTTTTTATTTAAATCGGATTTTTTTTTAATTTTTATCGAATTTATTTTAATAAAAAACTTTTGGGGTACAAAATCTATCGTAAGATAGTTTTCTATTTAAGATACATAAATAATTTAGTGTATTCAGCATAAAATGGAGCTGAGTTATGTAGCAGGAGGCTGTATATTCTGCAACACTGGGACTATCGGTGAGTCAACAGCGGGTCAAAGGAGGAGCAGAGATGACAGTTGCTCTTTAAAAATTATGATTTAAATCGAGTTGATTTAAATCAAGCCTTTTTACTAGTGATTTAAATCATGATTTAAATTGTGATTTAAACCAACTCGATTTAAATCAAATCCACCCTGCTTCCACTTCATCTTTATTATTATACAGCAATCTTTCTCCTCAAACCTAGCCTCTCCCTCTTCTCCTTCCAACTTTCTTTATCCACCTTCTTCTTCTCTTCTCTACTTCCCCTTCCCTTCTCCTTCTCCTCCTCTCTTCCCCCCCCCGTCTTACCTTCTCTCCTACTCTACTTTCCCTTCCCTTCCTTCCTCCCTACTCTTCCATCCCTCTCTCCTTCCTCCTCCCTTCCAATTCCTTCATCTCTCTCTATTGCTCTCTAACATTGTTCAATTTAATGTTTTCCATTGTGGAGTTTCAGGCAACCCCGATCCCTTATCTTTTTAATCATTAACGATATATTTCATCTTGTTCTCTTTTGTCCTTCAAATCTTTACTCAAACAATTTTCTAATCTCTTGTCTTTTTTTTTTTTTATTTGATTTATATGCCGCCCTTCTCCAGAGACTCAGGGCAGCTTACAACGCGTTAAGCAATAGCCTTCATACTTTTGTATATTTTATACAAAGTCAGCTTATTGCCCCCACAAACTGGGTCCTCAATTTACCTACCTTAGAAAGGATGGAAGGCTGAGTCAACCTTTTTTTTTACCTTTTTATATTTTTACCAATATATTTTTTCTGCTTTACTTTTTGCAAGTATAACCAACTCTGTGATTTTGTTATTCACTCAAGCAAGCTTCTTCTCCAACTTACATTTCCGTGTAGATCATGCCAGCGAGTGACAGGTTGAGAAATCCCCAGGCCAAGAGGACCTTCCTCGCTTCTGTTTCCTTCCTCATCTTGATGGTCCGGTCAATGAGGGACTCGGATGGATTTGGTTCCCCCTGCATGGTCTAGAAAGAGCAAGAAGAGAATAAAAATGGTTATTCCTTCCATTCATATGCCGTCTCTTTGAGTACAGGTAGTCCTCGACTTACAATGGTTCCTTTAGTGACAGCACCGGAAAAAAAAGGAACTTAGGATCGTTTTTCACACTTACGAACGTTGCAGCCTCCCCATGATCACATGATCAAAATTCAGGCGCTTGGCAACCGACTCATATTTATGATGACTGCCGTGTCCCTGGGGTTTGTGTGATCCCCTTTTGTGACTTCTGACAAGCAAAACTTTGGGGGGGGGGGAGAGAAGAGAAAGAGAAGTCAGAAGTGACGTAGTCCTCTTAGTGTTCGTTCGAAGTTACAACGGCACTGAAAAAAGTGTCTTATGACCATTTTTCACCCTTACGACTGTTGCCGCATCGAAGTAAAGTTGCCATTGCCACACAAGCACAGTCAACGGGGAAACCAGATTTGCTTAACAACAGTTATTGCTAAGCTAACAGCCGCAGCGATTCATACTTCCACCTCTCACAATACTAGACAGCACAGTATCAGCAGTAGAGACCTTCAAATTTCTAGGTTCTCCCGTATCTCACGACCTAAAATGGACACCCAACATCAAAAACGTCATCAAAAAAAGCACAACGAAGAATGTTCTTTCTGCGCCAACTCAGGAAGCTCAAACTGCCCAAAGAGCTGCTGATCCAGTTCTACAGAGGAATTATTGAGTCTGTCATCTGCACCTCTATAACTGTCTGGTTTGGTTCTGCAACCCAACAAGACAGACACGGACTTCAGAGGATCATTAGAACTGTAGAAAAAACAGTGGCTACCAACCTGCCTTCCATGGAGCACCTGTATACTGCAGGAGTCAAAAAGAGGGCTGTGAAAACATCTACAGGTACCCCTCGCATCCTGGACATCAACTGTTTCAACTCCTACCCTCAAAACGATGCTATAACGACCCTCAAAACGACTGCACACCAGAACAACTAGGCACAAGGACAGTTTTTTCCTGAATGCCATCACTCTGCTAAACAAATAATTCCCACAACACTGTCAAACTATTTACAAAGTCTGCATTACTATTAATCTTCTCATGGTTCCCACCACCCATCTCCTTCCACTGATGACTGTATGACTGTAACTTTGTTGCTTGTATCCTTACAATATCTATTGATATTGTTTCCTGATTGCTTATTTGTACCCTATGACTATCATTAAGTGTTGTACCTTATGATTCTTGATGAATGTATCTTGTCTTTTTATGTACGGTGAGAGCCTATGCACCAAGACAAATTCCTTTTGTGTCCAATCCACACTTGGCCAATAAAAAATTCAATTCAATTAATTCAATTCAATTCAATTCCTATTCCTATTCTAACCACCACATGCGAATAGGCGGCAATATAAAATTTCTAAACAAACAAAAGTGGCAAGAATAGTCACAAAATGGAGCAAACTCACTTTAACCAGTTTCTCACTTAGCAACATAAATTTCGGGCTCCATTGTGGTGGCAAGTTGAGGACTAAGTGAGCGTTTGAGAGTTTCACCCAAGTTGGGATCAACAGCGCCATCTTGAGGCTTCACAGGGAAAAATCAATTAAATGAATGAATGAATGAATGAATGAATACTTGTTATCTGATTCAATGGGGAAGGGTCCTCCCTCCCCCCCCCCCACCCCGGCAAGCTCAGCCCCACAAAACCTAACCACACATTGTGCCTACCCCGGATTCACACGTTGCGTGCACGAAGATGCCGGATCTGACTCAGGCATGCTCCCGCTGCAAAGACAAACGCGTCGCGTTTAGATGACGCAAGGCAGGATCGGGACGGCCCCTTTAAGCGCGGCGTGGGAAAACGGTCCGTGTGGCGCGAGGGATTCTGGGAGTCGTGGTCCAACTCCTCTCGCGGCCGCCATGTTGGGAGGCGGAGCCTCACGTGGATTAGCTTCTTTAACCTCACGATGCCAGTTGGAGGGAGGGGGCTGCGGGGCTAGGACACCCCCCCCCAAGTCAAAACGGGGCTTAAAGCGCATGCGCTTTCCCTATAATGTGTGAGAAAAATACAATCAACCGATCCCCCCCCCCAATTATCCCGCACCCTTTCTCTCGCTTACCAGCACGGATTCGCCTTCCTTGCCCGAACTGCGCCTGCGCAGCGGGGTTATTCTCCCTACTCCAGTATGGGCAAGAGAGGAAAGAGGCGGCGAAGGCGGGCTTTGTTGCCGAGGCGACGGGCGCGAAGGAGGGGATTGGCGGTCGTTCTCGTGTTCGGTGCCGATTGGCCGAGCCTCTTCTCGTTTGACGTTTTGGCGGGAGAATTTCAAAGGATCAAATGCCTGCTGGGGTTTTGAGGCGATTTTTCTGATTTCCTCAAAATGTTTTATGAGGCGCTGAGTTTGGGATCCTGGCTGGATTCATGGAAGGGGAGGGATCCAAGGGGAATCCACCCTTGTGATTGATCTTCAAAGAGTAGAATACAAGCACAAAGGAAATAAACAGGACCTAAGCCATGGCTTGACTAACCATGATAGCATTCACACAATGTCTGAAGCCATCAATACAGCTGAGGTTTACAATCAGCAACTGGGTTTACTCAGACATGCCTTGTCTAACCATGATAGTGTTCACACAGTTCTAAAGTTCTGTCAATCCAATTGTGGTTTACAACAAGCTGTGTTCACACAGGATCTTAACCTTGGCTTCTTTAATGATAGCATTCAGGCCATATTGAAAGCCATTGATCCAATCATGTTTACAATCACAAGCTGAGTTCACACAACATGACCTAAACCATAGCTTGTCTAATCCATGATAACATTCATACTGTCTGAAGCCATCACTCCAATGATGGTTCAACCATAAGCTGGTTCACTCAGGATCTAAACCATGCCTTCTCTAACCATAATAGTGTTCACACAATGTCTGAAGCCATCAGTCCAATCATGGCTCAACCACAAGCTGGTTTATTTAGGACCTAAACCATGCCTTCTCTAACCATAATAGTGTTCACACACAGTCTGAAGCCATCACCCCAATCATGGTTTATCTACAAGCTGCGTTCACTCAAGACCACTCAAGATCGTATCTTGGATAGCTTTTAACTAGAGATGGGACAAGTTCACGAAGGACCGGTCAATTGTGCTTTGGATACTCCATATTATGTCTAGGTTGGGGGCATCATGTCTCCAAATATCAACTGTAGAAGACCAACAGTGGATGAGAGATGGATCTCCATTTCCTGGTTGAGAACATCTCAGAACCCCCTGCGAGAAAGCAGATTTACAGATTAACAGAGTTGGATGGACCTTGTAGGTCATCTAGTCCAACTCTCCGCCAAAGCAGGAGACCCTACACCATTTCTGACAAATGGCAGTCCAATCTCTTCTTGAAAGCCGCCAGTGATGAAGCTCCCACAACTTCTGAAGGCAACTTCTGTTCCCTTGGTTGATTGTTCTCACTGTCAGAAAAATTATCCTTATTTCCAGGTTGAATCTCTCCTTGTTCAGTTTCCCTCCATTATTCCTTGTCTGGCCTTCGGTTGCCTTGGAAAATAGCTCGACCCCTTCCTCTCTGTGGCAGCCCCTCCAATATTGGAAGACTGCTATCTCTTCTGGTCCTTCTCTTCACTAAACTAGCCATGCCCAGTTCCTGCAACCATTCATCATATGTTTTAGTCTCCAGTCCCCTCGTCATCCTGGTTGCTCTTCTCTGCACTTTTTCTAGAGTCTCAACATCCTTTTTATAGTGTGGCAACCAAAACTAGATGCAGAATTGTAGATGTGGTCTTACTAAGACTTTATAGAGTGGTATTAGTACATCCCTTGATCTTGATTGTATCCCTCTGTTAATGCAGTTTAGGATTGCGGTGGCTTTTTTGGCACAGGCTGGCTCTTATTTTACTGGTTGTCCACTAAGACTCCAAGATCCCTCTCCCAGTTCCTGCTACCAAGCTGGACCTTGACCTGTTCCAGCAAGGGTATGTCTTCTGATACCCAAACACAGCAAGTCTGTTGCAGACTCCAAAAGCAGACAGGCTATTCAAAGAAAACTTGGCGGTCTCCATGGTTACAAGAATGCTCCAGAATCAGGGTTCTAGGTCTTGCAGATGACAGCTTGGGAAACTGGCCGTGTCAACACAATCCGTTGCTTGGCCACTGGACCGCTGCCTTGGATCCCATTTTCCAAGGGAGCCTTATCTAACTTAGTACAGCATTTTGGACAATTCTGCAAAGCAAGATTTTTTTTCTCTAATGGCCTTCCCTTTTCTTTATTCCTGGTGGCATTATTCCGACCAAGGGCAAATGGCCTCTGCCCACCACAAGGAAATCCCTTGCGAGGAGGAAGAGGAGGAGGATGAAGAAATCTGCTGGTTCATGGGAGAAATGCTGCTTTTCTACTGTTTGGCTGTCCTCATTCTAAAACTCGGTTCCCTCGCGGCGAAGAGGGTAAGAGACAGTATTTAATTGTAGTTTGTTATTTGAGGAGGGGACCTCAAGCCATCAAAATCTCCCCCTGGATCAGCTCGACCATGTTGTCACCATAACTGGCAACCAAAACATCCAAAAAAAGATACATGGAACCTGCACTCAAAAGCTAAAATCTGCTACTATGGTTGCATGAATATGCAGATAGACTGCTCCTGCAAGCGAAGCCTTATGGTAGCCATTGTGATGAGTTGAAAATAATACAGGTAGTCCTGGACTTACAGCAGTTCACTTAGTGACGGTTCGAAGTTATAACGGCACTGAAAAAAGTTTCTCATGACCATTTTTTAAAAACACAACCATTGTCACGTGATCAAAATTCGGATGCTTGGCAATTTGTTCATATTTATGACGGTTGCAATGTCCCGGGGGTCACTTGATCCCCATTTGCGACCTTCTAACAAGCAAAATCAACGAGGAAGCCAGATTCACTCAACAACCGTGTTACTAACTTAACA
Organism: Arizona elegans; assembly: GCA_022577455.1. NCBI lineage: Eukaryota > Metazoa > Chordata > Lepidosauria > Squamata > Colubridae > Arizona > Arizona elegans. The sequence goes on along the minus strand of JAKOOJ010000007.1, from coordinate 88,485,094 downwards.
GCTACAACGATTCATGTGGCAAGAAAGGTCGTAAAACAGGAGCAAAATTCACTTAACAAATGTCTGGCTTGCCAGTAGAAATTTGAACTCCGTTGTGGTCATAAAGCAAGGAATACCTGTCGACCAATCTTGTCACCATTCCTTTGACAATCTCCCAAAGGGAACTTCCATGGCTTCCAATTTCATATTAGGAGCTGGTTCAAATCCATAAGCCGTGTTCACACAACATGCTAAGGTTGTCATTGATGGAACAATGGTCTAGAACCGTGATAGCAAACCTATGGCACGCGTGCCACAGGTGGCACACGGAGCCATATCTGTGGGCATGCGAGCATTGCCCTAGCTCAGCTCCAGCCAGCATGCCTACACTGGCCAGCTGACTTTTGGGCCTTTCGGGCCCACTGGAAGTTGGGAAACAGGCCATTTCTGGCCACCAGAGGGCCTCCGGGGGAGTGGGGAAGGCTGTTTTTGCCCTCCCCAGGTGCCTAGAAAGCCTCTGGAGCCTGGGGAGGGCAAAAAAATGGCCCACCATGCCATCACTTGCCAAAAGCAGGGTTGCACAGGGGGGTCCCACATGCATGCACGGGGGGCGGGGCACATTTAATTATGGGTGTGGGCATGTGCACGCTCGACCCCCCCCCCACGCTCCCCATTGCTTGTGGCACGTGATGGCAAAAGGATTAGCCATCACTAGTCTAGAATGTTGTGTGAATGCGGCCTACGTTTCTTCAACACCCCCTTCACATGAGATTGATCCTTAAACTTTAAAGTTTAATAAACCATCAACGATCTGATTTGTTTTTCTCCTGTGCATTTTTGCATGTTCCTTTCCAAATCGCTAACTCAAAGTTTCCATGTTTCCCGGTGCAGTTTTTCCAGAAACAACCTTGTGGGACTCTGTCTTGCAACTGGAAGGTCCATTCGAAAGGTAAAGCGTTAAGTTCCTCCTAGCAGCATGTTTTACACCAAGGTGTCCAACGTTGTCAACTTTTAAGACCCGTGGACTTCAATTCCCAGAAGTCTCCAACCAGCTGGCTAGGGAATTCTGGGAATTGAAGTCCACAAGTTAAAGTTAAAACTTTAATACGGTTGGACAACCCTGTTTTTTTACCAACTTCAACCCTCAAAATGATGCTATAGGGCACTGCACACCCGAACAAATACCAGGAGTCACAAGGACAATTTTTCCCCCATGCCATCTCTCTGTTTTGTTTTGTTTTGTTTTGTTTAATTTGATTTATATGCCGCCCTTCTCCGGAGACTCAGGGCGGCTTACAATGTGCTCAGCAATAGCCTTCATCCTTTTGTATATTTATACAAAGTCAGCTTATTGCCCCCACAATCTAGGTCCTCATTTTACCTACCTTAGAAAGGATGGAAGGCTGAGTCAACCTTGAGCCTTGGCGAAATTCGAACCTGCAGTAATTGCAGGCAGCTGGTCTTAATAACCAGCTTAATAACAGGGTGCCTTAGACCACTGTACTACCAAGGCTCTTTACCAAGTCTGTTAAACAACTAATTCCCACAACACTGTCCAATTATTTAGTAAGGCTATATTAATATTCTTCTTCTCATTTTTCCTATTACCTACTTCCTTTATGACTACAACTTTGTTGCTTGTATCTTTACGATTCATATTCTTTTATTTAGTTTCCTAGTACGATTTATGTTGATTCTTACCACTAAGTGTTGTATCTTCTGATTTATGATGAATGTATTTTTATAATGACGATGATCGTGATTGATCACTTATAGCTTTTATGCACAATGAGAGCTTATGCACCAAAGACAAATTCCTTGTGTGTCCAATCACACTTGGCCAATAAAGAATTCTAATCTATTCTATTCTATTCTATTCTATTCTATTCTATTCTATTCTATTCTATTCTATTCTATTCTTCTATTCTACATTCCAATATCTATTCTATTCTATTCTATTCTATTCTATTCTATTCCATTCTATTCTATTTTCTACTCCTATTTTCTACTCTGCTCTGCTCTGCTCTATTCTATATTCTATTCCTATTTTCTACTCTACTCTACTCTATTCTACCATAAATCAACAAAGCATTTGGGGATAGATCCCAAAGAAAAATAGGATTTCTAAACTTGTGCATTCTTTTTGGGGTGGGGGAAGTTTTGGGGTAGCATGCTAAACCCCAGTTTCGTTTTCTCACAGCTTACTTATCTAGAGTTCACTGTCCCTCCTGTGGCTTGATCCATTCACTCACTTTCCAGGCACATGAAACGATTCACTCGCTTGAATCCAGGGCCAAATTCTTAGAACAAACTGTGCTAAAATCAGCGCAATGTTAGAACTGAGCTGGTGTGGTTTTATTCCTTCATGAAACAGATAGATAGATAGATAGATAGATAGATAGATAGATAGATAGATGGATGATAGACAGATAGACAATCAGACAGTTAGAGATATAGACAGACAGATGATAGATGATAGACAGATGACAGACAGACTGACAGTCAGAGATAGAGATATAGAAATATAGAGATATAGATAGATAGATAGATAGATAGATAGATAGATAGATAGATAGATGATATAGAGATAGAAAGAGATAGATAGATAGATGATAGATAGATAGATAGATAGATAGATAGATGATATAGAGATAGAAAGAGATAGATAGATAGATAGATAGATAGATAGATAGATAGATAGATAGATAGATAGATAGATAGATGATATAGAGATAGAGATAGTTCTCAACTTACGACCATAATTGAGCCCTCCGATACAGTTGTAAGTCGGGACAACTAAGTATTGCCAACACACGACCAAAAAGATTTATGACTATTTTTCAGCCGTTGTTAAGTGAACGTGGTTATACAGTGAACGCGGTGGTCATTATGCAAACGCAGCGGTTGTAAAGCAAGACAAGGCACTTGTTAAGCAAACTCATTGTGATGTTGCAAATTAGGGCAATGTTGTCACGCGAGGTGCCTCCAGCTGTCAGAGCTTCAAATTTGGGTCTTAACTAGGAATTGGGGGATTTGTTGTCACTTTGAACAAGAGCCAAGTGACCAGTAGGTTGAGGACTGACGAACACAGATAGTCCTCTACTTATGCTAGTTCGTTTAGTGACCATCCAAAGTTACGACAGCACTTTAAAAAGTGACTTATGACCGCTTTTCACACTTATGACCTTTGCAGCATTCCCAGGGTCATACAATCAAAATTCAAACGCTCGACAACTGGTTCATATTTATGACGGTCACAGTGTCCCGAGGTCATGCAATCCCCTTTTGTGACCTTCTGACAAACACCGTCAATGGGGGAAGACAGATTCGCTTAACAATCACATGATTAACTTCACGGCTGCAATGATTCACTTAACGACTGCGGCTAGAAAGTTTGTTAGGTGAATCTGGCTTCCCCATGCACTTTGATTGTCCGAAGGTCACAAAAGGGGATCACGTGACCCCAGGACACTGCTACCGTCATAACTGTGAGTCAGTTGCCAAGCATCTGAATTTTGATCACGTGACCGTGGGGACGCTGCAACGGTCGCTAAGTGAAAAACGGTCACAAGTCGCTTTTTTTCAGTCGTAACAGCCACTGTAAATCTGAACGGTCACTCAGTTGCGGTCGTAAGCCGAGGACTACCTTGTACCTCCCAGCGCCTGGAATTGGATCACCTGATCCATACGGCAACCATCGTAAGTACGAAGACGGCACATCCGTCGCTTTTTTCAGTGCCATTGACTCTAAAAGTTCGCTAAACGAGGATTAGCGATTTGTTAAATTTTTTTTCCTGCTTTTAGGCGGCCAAGGGTGCAGCTGCCAATGTCACTGCAAGATCACCCTCTGCGGCCTCTTCAGGAAGATCTTTGGGGGGAAAGGAAACGAAGAAACGGGGGACCCCCCCGTCTCGCCCCCCATGAAAAAGCGGCTGAAGAAGCGGCTCTCCCTGCTCAGCCAGCAGACTTTCTGCGACAGCGATTCCTCCGGCACCGGCAGCCCCGATTCCCAGTTATCCTCCTGGAAGTGGAGCCAGACGGGTGACAGCGTCAGCATGGCCAGCCGGATGAAGAAGAAGCAGCAGCCGCGGACAGCAGCCAAGACCCCCAGGAACCCCGAGACCGCCTGGTTGAGGCAGCAGCCCTGCCTGCGTTGCAAAGCCAAACGGACGCGCGAATGGCTGATCCGGCACTTCTACAACCAAGATTCCCCATTGCAAAACAAGTAAAACTGAGGCCGGGCCAAAGAGGCTGCCATTCGGGGAACCCCCCCTCCTGTGCTGGCCGAGTCACTTTGGGGTGGGGTGGGGGAGGCACCATCTGTCACCTGCGGAGGTGGTTTGGTGGGCCTGCTGGGATGGAGGGACAGATAAAGCGTATCAATAAAAGATAGAGATGGATTGTAAATCATGGCGTTGTTTTTTACACAGCTGCAAAGGTTGTGAATTGGTGAATGTATATTTTGGGCCATTTTAAGAGTTGTGGACTTCAACTCCCAGAATTCCGCAGTCAGCCATAAAGGAGCTATGAGGATTTCAACTCCCAGAATTCCCCAGCCAGCTATATAGAAAGTTGTGAGTACTTCAACTCCCAGAATTCCCCACTCAGCCAGACAGGGAGATGTGAGGACTTCAACTCCCAGAATTCCCCAGCCAGCTATATAGGAAGTTGTGAGGACTTCAACTCCCAGAATTCCCCAGACAGACAGACAAGGAGATGTCAGGACTTCAACTCCCAGAGTTCCCCACTCAGCCAGACAGGGAGATGTGAGGACTTCAACTCCCAGAATTCCCCAGACAGCCAGACAGGGAGATGTGAGGACTTCAACTCCCAGAATTCCCCAGACAGCCAGACAGGGAGATGTGAGGACTTCAACTCCCAGAATTCCCCAATTTCCCAGTCAGCCATACAGGGAGATTTATTTAGTCCAATTTATATGCCGCCTTTCTCTGGAGACTCAGGGCGGCATATAAAGTGAAGACTTCAACTCCCAGAATTCCACAGACAGACAGACAGGGAAATGTGAGGACTTCAACTCCCAGAATTCCCCAGTCTGGCTGAGGAATTCTGGGAGCTGAAGTCCAAAAATTCTTAAAGGGGCCACGTTGGAGACCTCTGATGTACGTTGTCTAACTTTATAATGGTCTATTTATACTGAAGAGTCATTCATCATGCTGGTTTGGCGTTGCCTTCATTAGATGTGAGGCAAACATTTTGCTTTTAACAATCCTGCGAAACTCCGTACCCTGACCTTGAAGTATGTGTACGTGTGTTTTGTGGGTGTGAATTTCCCAGCCAGACCCCGTTCAAGGCTGGACAAGCTGTGAATTGTGACAGCTATACAGCATATGCCTTCGGTTTAAGCTCAGTGTTTAGTTAAATAAACTGGACAAACTTTTGAAATCTGAGTGTATGTGCAAGACTTGGTCAAGGACTGCATTTGCACACTTTCCTGGATCGTGGCTTGTTAACTACGATGGATTCATTCAAAATACGGTAGATGCCATGTTTGTAAACCACAAGAGCTCTGGGGTCTCTGAGCCCATTAAACTCCAAACGAACAAGCTCCATTGTGGTTTAACGTGATGCATAATCCTTGCCAGTGTGTTTTCTTTTCATCAAAGCACAGAAAGGCAATTCTGCACACCTCATCCTGGTTATATTTCCTTTTGCAGTTGAAATCAGCTTGTTTGTTCTTCCTTCCCAGTTTAAATTCGCAGGGCTGCTGTCAAAAACTTGGTTTAGCCTCAGTTTCCTGTTCTTTGCACATTTATCTGCTGAGCTTATGTCCTGCTTCAAGCATACTCAAGTTCTGAACAACAATATTAACCGATACTCTAATTTAGAGGTCTTCAAACTTGGCAGCTTTAAGACTTGTGGACTTTAACTCCCAGAATTCCCCAGCTAGCAGGCTTTAATATAAATAGACTTCAACTCCCAGAATTCCCCAGCTAGCAGGCTTTAATATAAATGGACTTCAACTCCCAGAATTCCCTAGCCAGTCATGCTTTAAGATGGCTGGACTTCAACTCCCAGAATTCCCCAGCTAGCAGGCTTTAATATAAATAGACCTCAATTCCTAGAATTCCCTAGCCAGTCACGCGTTTAAGATGGCTGGACTTCAACTCCCAGAATTCTCCAGTTTTGAGATGGCTGGACCTCAACTCCCAGAATTCCCCAGCCAGCATGCTTTGAGATGGGTAGACTTCAACTCCCAGAATTCTCCAATTTTGAGATGGCTGGACTTCAACTCCCAGAATTCCCCAGCTAGCAGGCTTTAATATAAATAGACCTCAATTCCCAGAATTCCCTAGCCAGTCACGCGTTTAAGATGGCTGGACTTCAACTCCCAGAATTCTCCAGTTTTGAGATGGCTGGACCTCAACTCCCAGAATTCCCCAGCCAGCATGCTTTGAGATGGGTAGACTTCAACTCCCAGAATTCTCCAGCAAGTATGATTTAAGATGGCTGGACCTCAACTCCCAGAACCCCCTAGCCAGCATGCTTTAAGACGGGTGGGACTTCAACTCCCAGAATTCCCTGGAAAGCTTTTTTTTAAAAGATGTCTTAACCTCAACTCAACCTCAACATGTCTGGCTGGGGAATTCTGGGAGTTGAAGTTTACACATCTTAAAATGGCTGCGACTGAGAAAATAACAAGTCACATTTTTCAATGCTGTTGTAACTTAGAATGGTCACTAAAGGAACTGTTGTAAATCAAGGATTACCTGCCCATATTTAATAAACAAAAGCAAAATAACAAACTCTACATGGTCTCCGGACCCAAAGGCCACCTGACCTGAGGAACCTCAAGATTTATCAGCGAGGATACGGAATATTACAAGTTATGGAGACAATTTTACAATGGGTTAGAGAAGAGATGTAGATAAATGTATTAATAGTAAACAAGAAAATGTTATAATAAATGAAGTATGGGGAGAATGTTATAATAAAGAAATGGGAAAAATAAAGGAACGATGAAGATCGGAGGAGTAAGAAGAAGAAGATGAAGACACATTGAGAAGATACACTGAATGATTGATTATGTATTGTATGTTTGTTTGTTTATAAAACAAAATAAAAATTATATATATAAAAAAAGATTTACGAGCTGATGCTGCCCAGGGGATTATATCTCCCCATTCAGAACTAAAGAGGGACATGACAGCAATCTTCCAATATTTGAGGGGCTGCCCCAAAGAAGAAGGGGTCAACCTATTCTCCAGAGTCCCTGAAGGCAGGACGAGAAGCAACGGATGGAAACCAATCAAGGAGAGAAGCAACCTAGAACTAAGGAGAAATTTCCAGACAGTGAGAACAATTAACCGGTGGAACAGCCTGCCACTAGAAGTTGTGGGTGCACCATCACTGGAGGCTTTTAAGTAAAGACAGGACAGCCATCTGTCTGAAATGGTGCAGGTAGTCCTTGACTTACAACCACAATTGAGCTCTGTTGTTAAAGACATTTGTTAAGTGAGTTTTGCTCTTTCTTGCTTTGGTTGTTAAGTGAGTCACTGAAGTTGATAAGTTAGTAACCCTGTTGTTAAAGTGACTATAGGCTTCCCCGTTGGCTTTGCTTGTTAGAAAGTCGCAAAAGGGGATTGCGTGACCCTGTGACACTGCGGCCGTCATAAAGATGAACCAGTTGCCAAGCCCCTGAATTTTGATGAACACCCAAAGTGTGGAAGAATGGTCATAAGTTACTTCCTTCCGTGTCCTTGTAACTTTGAACAATCACTAAAACTGTGGAACTACTTGCCACCAGAAGTTGTGTTATTCTGTTATCCTTCCTTCCTTCCTTCCTTCCTTCCTTCCTTCCTTCCTTCCTTCCTTCTCCATCTTTGGAGGTTTTCCTTCCTTCTTTCATCTTTGGAATGGTGTAGGGTTTCCTGCCTGAGCAGGGGGTTGGACTAGAAGACCTCCAAGGTCCCTTCCGACTCTGTTATTCTCTGGAATCGGAAAGCGGGAAGAAGAAAGGAAGAGAAAAACGTCCACCTTGAAAGAAGACAAGAAGGAAGCCAACTCAGCTTTCCTATCACTTTATAGTGAAGCGAGGTGGATCCTACAACTTCCCTTAAAAATGTGCCTTCTCCCCCTACTCCACGCCCCCAGGAGAAAAAAACAACAAATTTCTGAGTCACATCCACCCTTGCCAAAACACCCTTGGGCCATTTCGTGAAGCGAGAATCAGGGTGTGTAGCTACACGTAGGTTACTAATCAAACAATACCTCTACCCTGAAATGATTATCACTCTTGCGTTGTTTTTGGCCGCCTCTTAGCAAGGAAGTTTGGTCGTCTCTGGGAATTGTAGCAGATGGGAGCTCTTTAGGATATGACCTAAGAGTAGATTAGCTGGGGATCCGTTTCCCATAAATACAGCTCACCTGGAGCCTTGAGGATCCACTGCCTGGATCTTTCCACCATGAAGCTGATCCTGTGGTTTGGAGTTTTGCTCGGGGTTGCCTGGAGCCTGGAAACATTTGAAGGGTGAGCTAGCTAGCTTGCGTCGTGGTTTGGTGATGTCTAGTGTAGGGAGTCTCCAAATTTGAAACTTTGAGACCGGGGGACTTCAACTCCCAGAATTCCCCAGCCAGCCAGCTCTGCTGGCTGGGGAATTCTGAGAGTTAAAAGTCCCCCGGTCTCAAAGTTACCACGTTTGAAGAGCCTTGGCCTCGTGTGTTGGTGGGTTTTTCTTTCCTGGATTTGTTGAAACTGGACAAGCCTTTTCGGAAGACGTTTTGATGAGGATTTCTACAAGGATCAGGGGGTTGGACTAGATGACCTTCAAGGAACTCCTTCCAACTCTAGGATTTCAAATGCGGTAGATTTCCTGCTGGCTTCCCGCATGAGGCTAAACCGAACATGGTTTGTAGATTATGGTAGTGTGTTGCGGGGGACTCGGCTGGTTCGATAAAACAGAGTTAACCCCAAAGGTGCTTTTTCCCAAAAAAACGGCAGTTGTGGACTTTCTTGGTTTTGTCGTTGAAAATGTTTAGTTTCTCCAAGAAGCTGCTTCAGTTCTTAATAACAAGAGTCGGAAGGGACCTCGGAGATCTTCTAGTCCAACCCCCTGCTCAGGCAGGAAATCCCATATACCATTTAAGAGAAATGGTTGTCTAATCTCTTGGGAAGGAAGGAAGGAAGGAAGGAAGGAAGGAAGGAAGGAAGGAAGGAAGGAAGGAAGGAAGGAAAAGAATAGCAGAATAACAGAGTTAGAAGGGACCCTGGAGGTCTTGTAGTCCAATCCCCTGCTCAGGCAGGAAACCATCTCCCATTTCAGACAAATGGTTGTCCAATCTCTTCTTTAAAACTTCCAGCGTTAGAGTACCCACAACTTCTGGTGGCAAGTAGTTCCACTGATTCATTGTTCTCACCGTCAGGAAATTCCTCCTTAGTTCTAGGTTGCTTCTCTTCATGATCTGTTTCCATCCGTGGCTTCTTGTCCTGTTCAGTTCTGGGAAGCTTCTTGGATGAGAAGTAAAACCTTTTTAAGGGGGAAAACCCCCCAAGAAAGTTGCATCTTGGGGACAACCAAGATGAAACACAGTTAAGTAAATCTAGGTTTAATGCGATGTGTCATCCTTCACCGAAGGCTTTGCAACAGCCAGCCCTGTCTATCTACTGTATTCACAATGTTTTCTGATTTTAGGAAGAAATCAAATTATTTTTGTTCCATTTATGCCTCTTCTTCTCCAAAGCACCTGAAGGCAGGACAAGAAGCAACAGATAGAAAGTCATCAAGGAGAGAAGCAACTTAGAACTAAGGAGGAATTTCCTAACACTGAGAACAATTAACCAGTGGAACTCCTTGCCTCCAGAAGTTGTAGTTGCTCCATCACTGGAGGTTTTTAAGAAGAGACTGGACAGCCACTTGTCTGGAATGGTATAGGGCAGTGATGGCAAATCTTTTCGGCATAGAGTGCCCAAACCGGAACACACATGCATGCGTGTGTAGCTGTGTGTGCCGGAGCACTGGAAACTCAATGGCCAGACGTGCATACCTGTTTTTTGGGCATTTTGGGGCGTTTTTCAGGCTGTTTTTGGGCTGAAAAATGGGTGCCCACAGAGAGGAATCTGCCTGCCACCTCAGGCACGCGCTCCATAGGTTTGCCATCATGGGTATAGGGCAGGGGTGAAATCCAAAATTTTTCGCTACCAGTTCTGTGGGCGTGGCTCAGTGGGTGTGGCAAGGGAAGGATACTGCAAAATCCCCATTCCCTCCCCACTCCTGGGGGAAGGATACTGCAAAATCCCCATTCCCTCCCCACTCCTGGGGGAAGGATACTGCAAAATCCCCATTCCCTCCCCACTCCTGGGGGAAGGATACTGCAAAATCCCCATTCCCTCCCCACTCCTGGGGGAAGGATACTGCAAAATCCCCATTCCCTCCCCACTCCTGGGGGAAGGATACTGCAAAATCCCCATTCCCTCCCCACTCCTGGGGGAAGGATACTGCAAAATCCCCATTCCCTCCCCACTCCTGGGGGAAGGATACTGCAAAATCCCCATTGCCTCCCCACTCCTGGGGGAAGGATACTGCAAAATCTCCATTGTCTCCCCACTCCTGGGGGAAGGATACTGCAAAATCCCCATTCCCTCCCCACTCAGGGGAAGGATACTGCAAAATCCCCATTCCCTCCCCACTCCTGGGGGAGGGATATTGCAAAATCTCCATTCCCTCCCCACTCCTGGGGGAAGGATACTGCAAAATCCCCATTCCCTCCCCACTCCTGGGGGAAGGATATTGAAAAATCTCCATTCCCACCCCACTCCAGGGGAAGGATACTGCAAAATCCCCATTTCCTCCCCATTCTAGGGGAAGGATACTGCAAAATCTCCATTCTCTCCCCCTCCTGGGGAAAGGATACTGCAAAATCCCCATTCCCTCCCCACTCCTGGGGGAGGGATATTGCAAAATCTCCATTCCCTCCCCACTCCTGGGGGAAGGATACTGCAAAATCCCCATTCCCTCCCCACTCCTGGGAGAAGGATATTGCAAAATCTCCATTCCCACCCCACTCTGGCGCCAGCCAGAGGTGGTATTTACCGATTCTCCGAACTACTCAAAATTTCCGCTACCGGTTCTCCAGAACCTGTTAGGACCTGCTGGATTTCATCTGTGGTATAGGGTTTCCTGCTTGGACTAGAAGACCTCCAAGGTCCCTTCCAACTCTCTAATACATTTGCAAAAGGCCCCCCCTGTTTTGCTCATGGTGTAATTATACCCCAAAACTCCCACGACCAGTTGGATTTTACCTTCTAAAAGGTGACACTCAATGACACTCAATGAAGGCCCGGCAATGGGTCAAACTGGATGAAACATTAATGCTTATTTTGATTTTTGGCTCTCTCAGTCACCAGGTTCTTCGCATGAAGCCGTGCAACAAGGAACAGATTGAGTTGCTCAAAGAATTGGGAGGCCGGGAACATCTCCAGGTGTGTGAATTCGCACAGGGTACCAATCCCAGTACAGGTAAATCCTCGACTTACGACCACAACTGAGCCCAAAATGTATGTTGCTAAGCGAGAAATTGGTTAAGTGAGTTTTTGCCCCATTTTGCGACTTTTCTTGCCACCGTTGTTAAGTGAATCACTGCAGTTGTTAAGCGAGCAACACGGTCGTTAAGTGAACCTGGCTTCCCCCCCCCCCATTGGCTTTGCTTATAAAAGAGGATCGCACAACCCCCGGAATACTGGAACCGTCGTAAATACGGGTCACTTGCCAAGCTTCTGAATTTTGATGACAGGGCTGTGAGGATGCTGCCACGGTGGTTAAGCGTGAAAACTGTACGTCCCTTTTTTCGGTGCCATTGTAACTTCGAACAGTCGCTAAACGAATGGTTGTAAACCGAGGACTGCCTGTATTCTGATTAAATTAATAATTCTGACCTCATGTGACCCTCCTACACCTAGGAGTCGAACCCTCCCAGGATGGGGAGAAGAGTAGGACGGTTGTGTAGAGCAGCTGGTTTAACTTCCTGCCAAGTTGCCCAACAGGTTGCCAGTGGGGAGGTGTGCCTCTCTTAAGTATTGGTTGAGTTAGCCTCCTGCATCCCAAAATGAGTCGTGGATAAAGAGAGAGGAGTGATCCAATAGATCCATCCTCACCTAGTGTTTTAGGCAGTCTCTTCTGAGATCCCCAAACACAACAAACCCTCTGAAGTGAACTCAAAGATTCCATTTTTAGGAGCGCCGGCAGCCCCGGCAAAAAGTTTCTCTCTCACCGCAGGCTAACAATTCTGTCCGGCAGGGAGATGAATAGTTGTCTGCCCCCCATATTCATCTCCGGCCCCTGCCTTTTATTCCCAGAGTTAGGGTGGGGCTTCTCTAGCAGTGGTGGCTCTTCCATCCCGAGGACCGGCCCATAGATTTCCACTGCTCTCCTCTCCTCTGCCTTGTGCATGTCAGGCACTGGACCCAGCTGTTCCTCTTCCTCCTCATCAGCCACCTGGGGGCTGTTGACTCTCCGCCTTAGGGCTGACAGACGGCCCAGGCTCCGCCTCTCTCTTTCCGCCAGCTCCATTCCCTCTTCCCCCTCGGAGCTCCCAGGTTGTCTTGATGCTGACCCCGACTCCTATATCTCCTCCTCCTCCTCTGATTCGGCTGCCCGAGGGGCTGGCGGCCGACAGGCCACAACACAGTCCTTGACTTACAGCCATTGGTTTAGTGATGGTTCGAAGTGACCATCCCACTGAAAAGGTGACTTATGACCGGTTTTCATCCTTACAACCGTTGCAACTTCTCGATGGTCAGAGAGTCAAAATCCAGATGCTTGGCAACAGGCATGTACTTATGACAGTTGCAAGGGTCCCAGGGTCATGTGATTCCCTTTTGGCGACCTGACAGGCAAAATCAATGGGGAAACCAGATTCACTGAGCAGCTGCGTGACTTTCTTAACAGTCGCAGTGCTTCAGTTAATGACCGAAGCAAGAAAAGTGGTTAAAATGGGTCAAAACTCACATATATATATACATATATATATATATATATATATACATATACATATATATATATATATATATATATATATATATATATATATATAGGGCTCAATTTGGGGTCGTAAATTGAGGACTATCCGCGTTCACTTTCCTACCATCAACCCCACCCCCAAAAAACGTGTAGCATCCACAGTTTTAAGGCACTACCACGGTTGCTACGTGAATCCGGGCCTCCCCCATTGATGTCAGAAAGTCACAAAAGGGGAATCACATGACACTTATAATCGTCATAAATGCGAATCAGTTGCCAAGCGTCCGAATTTTGACCCCGGGACCATCGAGAAGTTGCAACGGTTGTAAGTGTGAAAAACAGTCGTAAGTCACTTTTTTCAGTGCCGTTGTAACTTCGATCAGTCGCTAAACGAATGGTCATAAGTCGAGGACTACTTATAGCCCTTTTCTTTAAACATGTAGATTTTTCTCTTTTTTAAGGCATATTTTGAGACGACCTTGCCTCCTTCACTGACTTTTTCTTCTTCTTCTTCTTCTTCTCAGCTGGATTTCTGGCGGTCTCCTTCGTACCCCAGAGAATCGGTTGATCTCCAGGTCCCCTTCACTTATCTCCAAGCTGTCAAAGTCCTTCTGGAGTCACACCGGATCGAGTACTCAATCCTGATCGAAGATGTGCAGGTATGGTGGAAGTGGGGCAAAAAAATATATCAATAAACGGGATTGTTATATGGAAATATTCTCCGTGCAACATATTTGGACCACACGTCCCATCGCTCCTCTTCCTAAGAAGTACAATAACAATCATGTTTGTTTCGGGGCATTGTGGGGGAGTAGGGGGTGAGGGTGGGTTGATGTGTTGAGTTGTGAGAGGTTTACTTGTGTTCCTCTGGATGAGGATTTCTCAGTTTTAGCAACTTGAAGATAGGTGGACTTCAACTCCCAGAATTCTCCAGCCAGCGTTAAATTAAGTGAACTTCAATTCCCAGAATTCCTCAGCCAGCATTAAGATAAATGAACTTCAATTCCCAGAATTCTCCAGCCAGCGTTAAGATAAATGAACTTCAATTCCCAGAATTCTCCAGCCAGCATTAAGATAGGTGGATTTCAATTCCCAGAATTCCCCAGCCAGCGTTAAGATAGGTGGATTTCAATTCCCAGAATTCCCCAGCCAGCGTTAAGATAGGTGGATTTCAATTCCCAGAATTCCCCAGCCAACATTAAGATAAATGAACTTCAATTCCCAGAATTCCCCAGCCAGCGTTAAGCTAAATGAATTTCAATTCCCAGAATTCCCCAGCCAACGTTAAGATAGGTAGATTTCAACTCCCAGAATTCCCTAGTGACAAACAACAGGCGAACAAATCTGACTTTAACTCCTGTGACCCACGTTCTTCTTGTAGGCCCTGCTGGATGAAGAATCTCGAGAGATGCGCTGTAACCGTCAAAGGGAATACGGCAGCACGAATTTCAACTACGGTGCTTACCATAACTTGGACGCAGTAAGTCGCTTCAGAATGCTTTGGCTTGCATGGGGCCTGAATCCAATTATTCACAGAATTTTACTACTGGTTTACTACCGAAAATGTGAGCATACGGCTTGCATGTATGTGTACGGCGTGGCTAAATAGGACGGCATAGCGCTGGGGCAGGTTGCCACCGAACCGGCTGAATACCACCATTGCCTGAATCTCTCACTCAGAGGAACCGTTATATACAGGGAGTCCTTGACATACAACTGGCATGGGGGCCAGAATTTACGTCGCTGAGCAAGGTGGTTGTTAAGTGAACCAAACCCGGTTTTACGAATTTTTTGGGGTGGTGTTGGAAGAAAAATCCAGCTCCAAGCCAGGAATAAAATGGAGGCTGATTAAGAAAGAAAGGCCCATTTATCGATGAGCAGAACAAACACACAGACAGACAGACAGATACACACACACACACACACACACACACACACACACACACAGAGTGTGCAGTTCTGGGATAACTGACAAAGTAGAGTTGAGAGTATCTTTTTGATTCCTAAGGGGTCATGTAGGGGTCATGGCTGGCTCTATAGGCAAAAAGGGAAATGCAAATACTAGGTGTTTTTCTGAGCTAATCTTGTCAACTTTGGCTTGCCTAATTGTATTGCTTATCGGGAGTTTCTGTCTGACCCAGTCTTTCTGAATGGATCATCAAATCTGCATTTCCCCATTTCTCCTTTAGGGGAAATATTCTATCCTGCCTTTTTGATATTCCCCCAAATATTTCGTTCTCTAGAAGTGTGGGTGGGTGCTGACTTTCTACAGGGGGCTGGTTGTTAAGCGAATCATTGCCGTTGTTAAATGAGTCGCGCTGTTGTTAAGTGACCTTCGTTGACTTTGCTCGTCAGGAGCCAGCTGGGAACATCGCAAAAGACAATCGTGGGAAGTCTCCACCGTTGTAAATACATGCCAAGCCTCCAAATTTTGATCATGTAACTGTGGGGAATGCCAGGATGGTTGTAAGTGTGAGGAGTAAGTAATTTTTTCCCCCAGTACTGTTGTAACTTCAAATGGACATTAAATGAATATTCGTAAGTTAGGGACCACCAGTATATGAGAATCTAACAAGCAATGATTTAAAATCTTGCTTTGTGCACTGTTGGTGGTGAGCATTGCAGGATATTCAGCGCTGGCACTCAAGGTCCTCATTTAGTGACCGAAAGGGAATTTAATGAGCACAGCAAGTTCCATGGTGCACAAACAAGGCCCATGGGTTTTAATTCAGCTGTCACCCATGTGCAATGGTCAGAGACAAGATATTACCCCTCAAGCACAGGTAGTCCTCAACTTATAACAGTACATTTAGTGACTGACTGAAGTTACAATGGCACTGAAAACTGTTTTTCACACTTACGACCGCTGCAGCATCCCCTCATGTGATCAAAATTCAGACACTTGGCAACTGGCTCCTATTTATGACGGTTGCAACTTAGGGTCAGTTGATCTCCTTTTGCGACCTTCTGACAAGCCACGTCCATGGTGGGGGGAGCCAGATCCACTTAACAACCGGGTTACCGCACTGATTCGCTTAAACAAAAGGTCGTAAAATCGGGCCAAATTTTCACTCCACCGATGTCTTGCTTAGCGACAGAAAGTTTGGGCTCAGTTGTGGTCGTAAGTCGAGGACCAGATGTATCTAGGTATGTGATGGCGAACCTATGGCGTGCGTGCCACCGGTGGCACCTGGAGCCATATCAGTGGGCACGTGAGCATTGCCCTAGCTCAGCTCCGGCACCTAATGTGCACGCCGGCCACCTAATTTTCGGGCCTTCCGGGCTCACCGGAAGTCAGCAAATGGGCCGTTTCCAACTGGAGGCTCTTCGGGGTGGTGTGGAAGGTTGTTTTTTCTTTTTTAATTGATTTATATGCCGCCGTTCTCCGGAGACTCAGGGCGGCTTACAGTGTGTTAAGCAATAGCCTTCATACTTTTGTATATTTACACAAAGTCAGCTTATTGCCCCCACAAACTGGGTCCTCATTTTACCTACCTTAGAAAGGATGGAAGGCTGAGTCAACCTTGAGCCTGGGGAGATTCGAACTTACAGTAATTACAGACAGCTGGTGTTAATCACAATGCTTTTTTTAGTCTGCTGAGCCACCAGGCCCTCCCCAGGCTCCTAGAAAGGCTCTGGAGCCACGGGAGGGGAAAAAATGGGATTCCCAGTCCCATCGTGCCATCGTGTGCCAAAAATGGGAGCACGGAGGGTGGGGCACATTGAATTATGAGTGTGGGCACGGGCAACCCCTTCCTCGCGACCCCCGCTTTTGGCACGCGACGGCAAACAGGCTAGCCATCACTGATCTAGGTCGTCGGCTCGAAGATGAAGCAAACACGGTTACTCAAAAACACGTATGGAGGAGAACCGAAGGTGGCAATTAGCTAACCACTAGGCAAGATGGCTCTTTACAGCAAGAGTCACTTCCGGTGAGACGACTGACTGTATAACTTTGAGAAATGCATAAATAAACATGTTCCTTTGCAGTTTGGGTGGAGATGGCCTCATTTTTGGGGTGGGAAGGGATGAATCACATGTGTCCATCACTCAGGGATGTGATGGGGTGACAATTCCTGCCCAGAGGTGGCAAAAAAGTCAAGATGGCGTCCATAACTCCACCGGCAAATAACCGTCTTTTTTTTTTAAAACCGTGTTGCCTTCAATCGCATGTTTGCGGCCATTGCCTCGAATTTTGGGGACCTTCCCTCTATAGAGGCACCTGATTGGACGGGTGACTTCAAAGTTTGTAGTTCTAGTCCAGTGTTTTTTTTCAATTTTGGCAACTATAAGATGGGTGGACTTCAACTCCCAGAATTCCCCAGCCTAGCCATGGAATTCTGGGAGTTGAAGTCGACCCATCTTAAAGCATATTGGTTGGGGAAATCTGGGACTTGAAGTCCAGATATCTTAAAACTGGGGAATTTGGAACTTGACATCCGTTTATATTAAAGCATTCTGGCTATGGAATTCTGGGAGTTGAAGTCCACCTGTCTTAAACATGGCTCCTGTTTAAGGTACCTGTACTACCTTAAACAGGAGCCTTGGTAGTACAGTGGTCTAAGGCACCCTATTATTAAGCTGGTTATTAAGACCAGCTGTCTGCAATTAAAGTATGTTTGAATCTCGCCAGGCTCAAGGTTGACTCAGCCTTTCATCCTTTCTAAGGTAGGTAAATTGAGGACTCAGTTTGTGGGGGCAATAAGCTGACTTTGTATAAATATACAAAAGCTATTGCTTAGCACATTGTAAGCCGCCCTGAGTCTCTGGAGAAGGGCGGCATATAAATCAAATTAAAAACAAAAAACAAAAAACATGCTGGCTGGGGAATTCTGGGAATTGAAGTCCATTCATCTCAAATTTGCCAAGTCTGAGAAACACTGGTTTGGACTAAAAAGGCAATTTATACATCAGACAGGTGAATTTAACTTTTTACAATGTGGTTTTTACACCACCAGGTGTATCCTTTTCTGTCTGCCCCCCAAATTCTGTCTGTCTTCTCTAAGAATAGAATAGAATAGAATAGAATAGAATAGAATAGAATAGAATAGAATAGAATAGAATAGAATAGAATAACGGAGTTGGAAGGGACCTTGGAGGTCTTCTAGTCCAACCCCCTGCCCAGGCAGGAAACCCTACACCACTTCAGACTAATGGTTATCTAACCTCTTCTTAAAACTTTCCAGTGTTGGAACCTTTACAACATCTGGAGGCAAGTTGTTCCACTGATTAATTGTTCTAACGGTCAGGAAATTTCTAATTAGTTCTAGGTTGCTTCTCTCCTTGATTAGTTTCCAGCCATTGCTTCTTATCCTGCCTTCTGGTGCTTTGGAGAATAGCTTGACTGCCTCTTCTTTGGGGCAGCCCCGGAGATATTGGAAGACTGCTATCATGTCTCCCTGAGTCCTTCTTTTCATTAAACTAGACATCTCCACTTCCTGCAACCGTTCTTCGTATATTTTAGCCTCCAGTCCCCTAATAATCTTGGTTGCTCTTCTCTGCACTCTTTCTAGAGTCTCCACATCTTTTTTACATCGTGGCAACCAAAACTGGATGCAGGATTCCAAGGCCTTATAAAGTGATATCAACACTTCACGTGATCCTGATTCTATCCCTCTGTTGATGCAGCCCAGAACTGCGTTGGCTTTTTTGGCAGCTTTTTTTCTCCTTTTTCTCCTGCTTAGATTTATCGAGCGATGGATGATATTGTGACTGAGCACCCCGAGATTGTGAGCAAACTCCAGATTGGAAGGACCTATGAAAACCGACCGATGTTTGTCCTCAAGGTAATTTACAGTATTTGTGTCTGTGTATTAAAATCTTGAGAGGATTATTATTATTATTATAAATTTTTATTTATTAGACATGAAACTCAAGTGAACTGAACATTTAAAAATGTAGCACCAATATTATTGACTGGCGCTGATGGTTGATACGGGTTATTATTATCGCTATTAATATTATCACTTTTATTCTTTAAACATGAGTCAACTGGACATTTAAAAATGTGTCACAAATACCATTGACTGGTGCTAATGGCTGATCTGGGTTGCTGCCAGCATCCTAGGTAGTGTTGTGGCTCCATTGCCTGAGCCTGGGCTATCGACAGATGCAGACTCTGAGAGTGAGGGAGAGGAGTTGGCAAGGCCTCCCTCTCCAGGACCCTCCTCTCTGGCAATGCCTCCGGAGGACACCGAAGGCCAAACGATAGGCCCAGAGCCAAGCACATCCCGGCAGCCACAGGTGGACAGCGACGAAGGAGATAAGTGCTGGCTGGACCCGCAACAGAGGCACAGGGAGAAGCGTGCACAGCAGAGGGGAAGGCGTGCCAGAGATTAGCCGAGTCACTGGACCACACCCCACAGGGTATAAATGTGGGTGTGGTGGCTGGTTCAGTTTGTGACGAGCAAAAACTGGAAATACTCCATGATCTCTGCGTTACTGGACTTTGCCTGCTTTATTGGACTGCATTTGGACTAATCCTTGTATTATTGACACTCTGCCTGTTTTATCGGAATGCTTGCAGTCTAATGTTTGTTTTGTGTGAGTAAAGTCTGAATTGGCAGCTAGCCACTGGGTTGCTGCCAGCTTTATCATCAAAGAGTTTTGTCGTGTGGCTTATTAACTCCGGGCCATCTGTGGGGGTGTGTGCGTGGTACGGGGACAGAACAGGTATCAACCAAGTACCTTCTTAAGATGTACGATGTTCCAAGGTAGCGCAGTTTTTTGCAGTTCCGCTGATGATGAAAGCTGCAATTTCTTGATGTGTTTTGTAAAATTCTTGGACATGGTGTCAAGTGCCCCGATGACAATGGGTATCACTGTCACATGCGTTTGAAAAGTGAATTAAAAAATAATAATAATATGGGTCTGATTAAACTGGGTCCGATTTAGGAATTGCTGCATTTTGACCGCTGCATTTTGACCAAGACAATTCCAGGAATTAAATCACCAAGATCATCTTTGAAAAAAAGATGCATAACAGTTTGGTATGCACAGCATCTTAAGAATGAACACACGTATTATATTCACAAAGAGAGGGTGTGTATTTTAAAGGGGGAAATGGCTGCCTTAGAAGGATATTAAAAAAAACACTAACAAAACTGGTTACAGGTTCAAACTGTGCTCATCAGAAAGCAATGGGGGATAACTACAACTGCAAATTAATGCAGAATAACTGCAAATCATATTCAGGTGCTCATTAAGACACATTTTAAAGTGGTTAATTTACTGCATTGCAGATTCCAAAGGCTTTATTCAACAAATTATCATCTGTCACAGGCTTAAATGCAATTAAACTGATATTTGGATTTAAACGGATTTACTTTAGGACTGAACTATTTTCTGTACCAATGGTTCTCAACCTTGGCTGCATTTAAGAGGGATGGACTTCAAGTCCCAGAATTCCCCGGCTGGAGGATTCTAGGAGTTGGAGTCTACCACCCTCCTCTTAAAGTGACCAAGGTTGAGAAAATCACTGCTGTACACATTGAGATGCTGACTCTGAAAAAGCACGAATTATTTCGTATCGTTGCAATTTTTCCTGGTCATTTTTATATTATTTTAATAATGAAACTTATTATTACCTATATTGCCTATCTATAATAAATTTGGCAACCTGTCCCTATCACGGAAGGCTTCTAATCCATTTTAGATTAGCAATAGCCCTTAGATTTATATACCGCTTCACAGTGCTTTTACGGCCCTCTAAGTGGTTTACAGAGTCAGCCTCTTGGCCCCAACAATCTGGGTCCTCATTTTACCCACCTCGGAAGGATGGAAGGCTGAGTCAATGTTGAGCCACTGAGATTTGAACTCTTGGCTGTCGGCAGAGTCAGCCTACAATACTGCATTCTAACTACTGTGCCACCATGGCTCTTCCTTCCTCCCTTCCTCTCTCCTTCCTTCCTTCCATCCATCCATCCATCCATCCATCCATCCATCTTTTCCTTCCTTCCATCTATCCATCTTTTCCTTCCTTCCTTCCTTCCTTTCTCCTTCCTTCCTTCCATCCATCTATCCATCCATCCATCTTTTCCTTCCTTCCTCTTTCTCATTCTTTCCTTCCTTCCTCCCTTCTCTTTCCTTCCTTCCTTCCATCCATCTTTTCCTTCCTTCCTTCCATCTATCCATCTTTTCCTTCCTTCCTTTCTCCTTCCTTCCATTCATCCATCCATCTTTTCCTTCCTTCCTTCCTTCCATCCATCCATCTATCCATCCATCTTTTCCTTCCTTCCTCTTTCTCATTCTTTCCTTCCTTCCTCCCTTCTCTTTCCTTCCTTCCTTCCATCCATCCATCTTTTCCTTCCTTCCTTCCTCTTTCTCCTTCCTTCTTTCCTTCCATCCATTCATCCATCCATCCTTTCCTTCCTTCCATCCATCCTTTTCTTTCTCTTTCCTTCCTTCCTCTTTCTCATTCTTTCCTTCCTTCCTCCCTTCTTCTCTCCTTCCTTCCTTCCATCCATCTTTTCCTTCCTTCCTTCCTTCCATCTTTCCTTCCATCTTTCCTTCCTTCTTCTTTCTCATTCTTTCCTTCTTTCCTTCATTCCTTCCAGGGCTTTTACTGAGTCAGCCTTTTGCCCCCAACCATCTGGGTCCTCATTTTACCCACCTCGGAAGGATGGAAGGCTGAGTCGACTTCAGCTGCCAAACTGCTGGCAATCAGCAGTCAGAAGAAATAGCCTGCAGTACTGCACTCTAACCACTGCGCCACCGCTTTTTAAATTTAGATTTTATTGTTTTATTAGTTTTAGATTTGATTGTTTTTTTATTTGATCGTGTCTATCATTGGCTATCATTCTGCATTGCTTTTTTGTGGCGTTTTATTGCAAAATAATTACCAAAAAAAGGATTATTGGTAAAAGTCCACATTCTATCCAAACAGTTCAGCACTGGGGGAAACAGACGCCCTGCTATCTGGATCGATGCTGGGATTCACGCACGAGAATGGGTGTCCCAGGCCACGGCCCTCTGGACAGCTAAAAAGGTCAGCTGCTATGGAATGGTGGGGGTGGGAAGGTTTCTCTCTGGCTCCGCCCACTTTAGGGACTGGCCACACCCACTCAAGGCAGGGCAACTATTAAAAGCGTCACATGATGGGAGGTAGTCCTCATGAGGGGGTCTTTTGGTGGTCGCAGATGTTTTCTGATCCAACTAGGGAACTTCATCAGTGTTAGGAGGGGAGGAGGGTTTGTGGAGAGGAGGGAGGGAGGGCAAGAGGAAGGAAGGAAGGAAGGAAGGAAGGAAGGAAGGAAGGAAGGAAGGAAGGGATTGTTCTTGCAAACATTTGATTATCCAGCTAGGAAACATCATCAGAGCTACAAGGGGAGGAAGAGGAGGAGGACCGTGGGGTCCTTGGTGTTCTCTGAGCTTGGAGGTTTTCTTGCAGACGTTTCATGACCCAACTAGGGAACATCATCAGTGCTAGAAGGGAAGGGGGGTTTGGGGGGAGGAGGAGGAGGAGGAAGAGGAGGATTGTGGGGTCCTTGATTCCCTCTGAGCTTGCTTTTTTCTTGCAGATGTTTCAGTACCTAAAGTAGGTAACACTGTCAGGTCATCCACAACGTATGACCGTAATTGAGCCCAACAGTTCTGTTGTTAAGCGAAACATTTAAGTGAGTTTCGCGACCTTTCTTGCTCTAGTTGTTAAGTGAATCACCGCAGCTGTGAAGTTCATAACACGGTTGTTAAGTGAATCAAGTTTCCCCATTGACTTGGCTTGCCAGAGGGTCGCCAAAGGGAATCGCACGACACTGTAAACGTCATTGATATGAGCCAGTGGCCGAGCCTCTGAATTTTTGATCACATGACCATGAGGATGCTGCCATGCCAACAGTCACACAAAACAGGTCATGTTGTGTTTTTTTCCAGTGCTGTTGTCACTTTAAACGGTCACTAAATGAACCGTTCTAAGTCGAGAACCACCTGTATATCGGGGTGCAAAGCGGGGCTGATCAGCTTCTTAGCTGAGGTTGCAAAATTTCCAAAAGTTGGGGTATACCAGGGGTCAGCAACCTGCGGCTCTGGAGCCGCATGTGGCTCTTTCATCCCTCTGCTGCGGCTCCTTGTTGCTAGTCGGCTCCACAATTGATAGGGCTTTCAGTTAGGAAAGATAGAGGAAAAAGGATGCCGTGCTAGGAGGAGACTCTATGGTGGGGGAACCGGACTTCCGGTCAGCAGAGGAAAAAGGCCGCCGCGCTAGGAGGAGACTCTATGGTGGGGGGAACCGGACTTCCGGTCAGCAGAGGAAAAAGGACGCTGCGCTAGGAGGAGACTCTATGGTGGGGGAACCGGACTTCCGGTCAGCAGAGGAAAAAGGCCGCTGCGCTAGGAGGAGACTCTATGGTGGGGGAACCGGACTTCCGGTCAGCAGAGGAAAAAGGCCGCCGCGCTAGGAGGAGACTCTATGGTGGGGGGAACCGGACTTCCGGTCAGCAGAGGAAAAAGGACGCTGCGCTAGGAGGAGACTCTATGGTGGGGGAACCGGACTTCCGGTCAGCAGAGGAAAAAGGCCGCTGCGCTAGGAGGAGACTCTATGGTGGGGGAACCGGACTTCCGGTCAGCAGAGGAAAAAGGCCGCCGCGCTAGGAGGAGACTCTATGGTGGGGGGAACCGGACTTCCGGTCAGCAGAGGAAAAAGGACGCTGCGCTAGGAGGAGACTCTATGGTGGGGGAACCGGACTTCCGGTCAGCAGAGGAAAAAGGACGCTGCGCTAGGAGGAGACTCTATGGTGGGGGAACCGGACTTCCGGTCAGCAGAGGAAAAAGGCCGCCGCGCTAGGAGGAGACTCTATGGTGGGGGGAACCGGACTTCCGGTCAGCAGAGGAAAAAGGACGCTGCGCTAGGAGGAGACTCTATGATGGGGGAACCGGACTTCTGGTCAGCAGAGGAAAAAGGACGCTGCGCTAGGAGGAGACTCTATGGTGGGGGAACCGGACTTCCGGTTGGCTCCAGAATTGAATGGGGGGCTTCCGGTTAGGACTTTTGTGGCTCTTTGCGTGTTTAAGGTTGCCGACTCCTGGTGTATATACCCACGGCACTATTCCTCAAACAAAGTGCAAAAATAAGGATGGAACAAAACTCCCTTTTTTGTACAAGGAAGCGGGAGGATTTCAGGCTTTAACCATGCAGAGACATAGAATTATGGGGGGGGGGCTGACCCCCACAGGAAGGACACCTCCCCCCCCCCAAGCCGGATGCAAACTGCGTGCGGATGAAAGTTTGTTTGTTTTGTTTGTTTTTATTAAATTTATATACCGCCCTACTCCCGAAGGACTCAGGGCGGTGAACAGGCACAAAATAAAATACATAGATACAAAAGTTAGAAGACATAATTAAAACCAGATTAAATAATTTAGCCCGAGACAATTAAAAATCCCAATAATTTAAAACAGATTAAAATTTTGATTTAAAAGAATTTTTAAAACAGGGGAGAAAATTAGGCCAGGCCGGCTTGCTGGAATAGGAGGGTCTTAAGAGCACGGTGGAAAGTGCGCGGATCCGGGATCCTCCGTATCTCCGGGGGGAGCTCGTTCCAGATAGTGGGTGCCCCCACAGAGAAGGCCCTCCCCCTGGGGGCTGCCAATCGACATTGTTTGGCTGACGGCACCCAGAGGAGCCCCTCTCTATGAGACCGTACTGGCCGGTGGGAGGCCGTTTGTGGTAGTTGGGTGTGAAGCCACAAGGAACTTCTGGGAAGGATCAACAGCTGCAAAAAAAAAAATGCTTGCGGGGGAGATGGAGGACTTCCCCCCCCCCAAAGAAAGTGTGGGCCCTGGAGTTGCACCCCACTTTTTTTTTTTTTGCCTCCCCAGATCGCTTCTGACTTTGGGAAAGATCCGTCGCTGACCTCCCTCCTCAACCAAATGGATATTTTTCTGCTGGTGGTTGCAAACCCTGATGGATACGTCTACTCTCATACCACAGTGAGTATCTGATCCCGAATTGCAGCAGGAGGTCTCGTTTTTCCATCTTGATCAATATTTGCCAACCTTGGCATCTTTAAAAGGGGCGGTGTTGTGGTCTGTTGGCCGCTGGCCCCTCCAGCTGCCAAATCAGAGGAGGGGGAGGAGGTGGTCTGGGAGTCGGGGTCAGCATCAAGGCAACCTGAGAGCTCCGAGGGGGAAGAGGGAATGGAGCTGGCGGAAAGAGAGAGGTGGGGCCTGGGCCATCTGTCAGCCCTCAGATGGAGAGTCAACAGCCCCGACGTCTGGAAGTGGCTGATGAGGAAGAGGAGGAGCAGCTGGGTCCGGTGCCTGCCATGCAGAAGGCAGAGGAGAGGAGAGGAGAGCAGTGGAAATCTATGGGCCGGTCCTTGGGACGGAAGAGCCATCACTGTTAACGAAGCCCCATCCTAGCTCTGGGGATAAAAGGCAGGGGGCGGAGATGAATAGATGATAGCAGACAATTATTTATCTCCCTGCCGGATGGACTTGTTAGCCTGTGGTGAGAGAGAAACTTTTTGCCAGGGCTGCCGGCGCTCCTAATAAAGGAATCTTTTGAGTTCATTTCAGAGGATTTGTCGTGTTTGGGGAGCTGGATCAGAATAGATGGACCTTAACTCCCAGAATTCCCCAGCCAGCTGTGGGAATTAATCTAGAAGAAGGGTCATCCCCAACCTGTGGGCTGCGGCCCACAAATGGGCTGTCAAGAGTTGGGAAACCGGGTTGTGGAAATGGCCGGCGAGCAGGTGCGTGCACGAACATCCTCACTTGTGCGAGCAGCGGGTGAGTGCGCGCATGCTCCATTTAAGTGCACGCCTGCTTGCTGTTCACTTAAAGGAAGTGTGCACTCGCTCACGCTGCTCGCAGAAGTGAGAATGTGTGTGCGTGCACCGTCACCAGCCGTGCACACCGCTTGCACAAATGGAGCTCCACGCGGGCGTACTTGTCAGTCGCTCGTACGGTACCACCCTCTCTCCCCTTCGCCGGTCCACAAAGTTGGAACCGTTGAGGAAACCTCTGATCTAGAACCTCTCGACGCAATGACATTTTATTGTTGGTTTGTTGTCGCTTCTAACAGCACCGCTTTTGTCTTCCGTGATCCAGAATCGTATGTGGCGAAAAACCCGGTCCAGAATCCCTGGCAGCCAGTGTGTTGGTGTCGATCCCAACCGAAACTGGGATGCCGGCTTTGGAGGTAAGTTAGGCATTGCTTTTGTCTGCAGCGAGTTCTTGCATTGGCTGATGGTGGTGTTAGGTAGTCCTCGACTTACAACAGTTCCTTTTGTGACCGTTTGAAGTTACAACCGCACTGAAAAAGGTGACCTATGATCAGTGGTGGGTTTCAAAAATTTTTTACTACTGGTTCTGTGGGTGTGGCTTGGTGGGTGTGGCAGGGGTAGGTTACTGCAAAATCCCTATTTCCTCCTGATCAACTGGGACTCTGGAGGCAGAGAATAGATGGGGGTGGGGCCAGTCAGAGGTGGTATTTACCGGTTCTCCGAACTACTCAAAATTTCCACTACCTTCCAACTCTGTTATTCTGTTCTTTTCATTTGTGCCAGTAAAATTGGGGGGCGGGGGTGGGTGGGGAAATAAGAAAAACTCCACGTCGCTAAACGAACGGTTGAAAGTCGAGAACCGCCTGTATTTCTCTCAAGTGACCCTAGACAGGGATAAGTGCTAATATGCATCTTATTATCCTGTTGGGGAAAATTGGGGTCATTGAATAAAGCACCTTAGGGTGGGTTTTACTACTGGTTCGCAACGGGATCGCGTGTGCAGATTGCCGATGACGACATCCAGGCAGTGGTGGGATTCAGCCAGTTCACACCTATTCGGGAGAACCGGTTGTTAACTTTCTAAGCAGTTCGGAGAACCGGTTGTTGGAAGAAATCTTATTTTGTTTTTTTCCAATTTACAGGGCTAATCCTGTAAGGAAGGCAGGGAGGAAACATTCTGGTGTTGTTTCTAGCCTAATCTTACAGAAACTGCCTCTCTGGTTAACCCTTGTTACATTGTAACAGCTAAGGCAAAGCGCCCATCGACGTGAGTGACATTGAGTTGGTCATGCCCACACAGTCACATGACCACCAAGTCATGCTTACCCAGTTGGTCATTAGGGCAGAGAACTGGTTTTTAAATTATTTGAATCCCACCACTTCATCCGGGTGGGGCCTCCCATTGGTTTTACTACCGGTTCTTGCAAACCGGTTCGAACCAGGGACAACCAAGCCATTGCTTTGGATTCTAGTTGTGTTTTGACCAGGTTCATTTGCATTTTCCTCCACCCCGGCAGGACCCGGCGCCAGCAACGACCCCTGTTCCGATTTCTACCGCGGACCCAGCGCCAACTCGGAAGTCGAAGTCCGCTCTATGGTGGATTTTGTCAAGAGTCACGGGAATATCAAGGCCTTTATCAGCATCCATAGCTACTCCCAGTTCCTGATGTACCCCTATGGCTATAAGTGCACCAAGCCTAAAGACGCAGCAGAACTGGTAAGGCTCCGGGTTCACGGAAGGTGACCCTCGTGGGGTTCGCTTGCCTTCAGCTGAGTGGCTGCGTTCCCACGACCGGCAGTGTTTCAGTTGCGTAGTCCTAGCCGCCATCTTGCCTTTTTTTGACCCCCATTGTGTGCATATCTCTGCTTTCTTTTTCTGACAAGTTTTATTGTCCCCCCCAATACATATTGTTTGAAATAGAGTATTGACCATATCGTATCGTATCATATATAATTCATCACATCCAAATATGTTTTACTTAGTTACAATTTCTGCCAAATTGTTCTTTTTCCATATTTGTTAATCGAATCTTAATTTTTCTATTCATATTTTTCTACACAGTATCTTCTTTCACCCTCGAATTCTTTTTTTTTTCTATTCTTAATCGTATGCATTCTCCTTAATTTTATTTTTTATTAATTCAATCTTTATTTTAATATATTTAAATGTGTTCGGGGATGCCTTTCTTCCATTTCATCTTTTTTTGTTTCACAGCAATCTTTCTTCTCTTTCTCTTCCTCTCTTCTTTTGTCCTTCCTAACTTCTTCTTTGAATCTCTCCTATTCCTTCTCTACTTCCCCTTCCTTTCTCCCACTCCTCCTTTCCTCCCCTCATCTAACCTCCCCTCCTACTCTTATTCCCCTTTCCTTTCTTCCTCTCCTCTTCCCTTTCTTCTGTTCCTCTCCTTCTCCCTTCCTTTCTTCCCCTCCTCCTTTCCTCCCATCTAACCTTCCCTCCTACCCTTATTCCCCTTTCCTTTCTTCCTCTCTTCTTCCCTTTCTTCTGTTCCTCTCTTTCTCCCTTCCTTTCTTCCCCTCCTCCTTTCCTCCCCCCATCTAACCTCCCCTCCTACCCTTATTCCCCTTTCCTTTCTTCCTCTCCTCTTCCCTTTCTTCTGTTCCTCTTTCTCCCTTCCTTTCTTCCCCTCCTCCTTTCCTCCCCCATCTAACCTCCCCTCCTACTCTTATTCCCCTTTCCTTTCTTCCTCTCCTCTTCCCTTTCTTCTGTTCCTCTCTTTCTCCCTTCCTTTCTTCCACTCCTCCTTTCCTCCCCCATCTAACCTCCCCTCCTACTCTTATTCCCCTTTCCTTTCTTCCTCTCTTCTTCCCTTTCTTCTGTTCCTCTCTTTCTCCCTTCCTTTCTTCCACTCCTCCTTTCCTCCCCCATCTAACCTCCCCTCCTACTCTTATTCCTCTTTCCTTTTTTCCTCTCTTCTTCCCTTTCTTCTGTTCCTCTCTTTCTCCCTTCCTTTCTTCCACTCCTCCTTTCCTCCCCCATCTAACCTCCCCTCCTACTCTTATTCCCCTTTCCTTTCTTCCTCTCTTCTTCCCTTTCTTCTGTTCCTCTCTCTCCTTCTCCCTTCCTTTCTTCCACTCCTCCTTTCCTCCCATCTAACCTTCCCTCCTACCCTTATTCCCTTTTCCTTTCTTCCTCTCCTCTTCCCTTTCTTCTGTTCCTCTCTTTCTCCCTTCCTTTCTTCCCCTCCTCCTTTCCTCCCCCCATCTAACCTCCCCTCCTACTCTTATTCCCCTTTCCTTTCTTCCTCTCCTCTTCCCTTTCTTCTGTTCCTCTCTCTCCTTCTCCCTTCCTTTCTTCCCCTCCTCCTTTCCTCCCCATCTAACCTTCCCTCCTACTCTTATTCCCCTTTCCTTTCTTCCTCTCTTCTTCCCTTTCTTCTGTTCCTCTCTCTCCTTCTCCCTTCCTTCAATCTCCCTACTCCTTCTTCTATCTCTCTCTATTGCTGTGTTCATTTTCAATTCATTTTTTTTCTATGGTGTCCAGTCATCCCCATTTTTCTCTCACTTTATTGCATATATTCTCTGCTTTCAAGGGGTTAATTTCTGATTTTCTTCCTAGGATATGGTGGGAAAATCAGCCGCCAATGCCTTGACGTCGCTATACGGCACCCGGTATAGAGTCGGGCCCATCTGCTCGGTCATTTGTAAGTTTGGGGATGTATTTCAGACGGGGGGATTCTTTTGGGGGTGGGGGGCTCGGGGGTTCTAGGGTTTAGGGTCTGGGGCAGCGTTTCTCCCCCTCGGCAGCTTGAAGAGGTGTGGATTTCAATGCCCAGAACATACCTCTTCACGTTGCCACAGTTTAGAAACACTAGTTCTATGCAGTTGAAGTCCTCTTCCAGGAATTGAAGTCACGTTTTTAGAGGATTATAGACAGTGTAGTACCTTTAGAAGATATTCAGGTTTTGCCGTATTGCAGGAAGATGTGCATGTATATTTATCTATATACCACTCTCTCTCTCTCAATCTCTCTCTGTATCTATCTATCATCTATCTCTATCACCTCTCTCTCTCTCTCTTTCTCTCTGTCTATCTATCTATCATTCTATATCTCTCTATCTACTCTATCTCTATCTAATCTATCAATCATCTCTATCACCTGTCTCTCTCTTTCTCTCTTTCTGTCTATTTATCTATCTATCATTCTATATCTGTCTGTCTGTCTACCTACTCTATCTCTATCTATTTATCTAATCTATCTATTTCATCTATATCACCTCTCTCTCTCTCTTTCTCTCTCTCTGTCTGTCTATCTATCATTCTATATCTGTCTGTCTGTCTATCCACTCTGTCTATCTATCTATCCATCCATATCTATCAATCTATTTATCTATCATCTGTCTCTATTATCTCTCTCTTTCTGTCTGTCTGTCTGTCTATCTATCTATCTATCTATCTATCTCTATCCATCTACCCTGTTTCCCCCAAAATAAGACCTCCCCTGATAATAAGACAATTGGGCTTTTGAGCGCATGGCAATAAGGCCAAGTGCTTATTTCAGGGTTCAAAAAAATATGAGACAGGGCTTTATTTTCGGGGAAACACGGTATCTATCTATCTATCTATCTATCTATCTATCTATCTATCTATCTTGTCCTCTCTCTCCCCCCTCTCCCTCCCTTCTCCTCCCTCTCCCTCTCTCCTATCTATCCATCTATCATCACCTACAATCCATAGGGTATCTATAGGGTAATGAAATTAAAAATACTAAACTGGGTTAGTTTTAACCTGGATCGTTTGCGTGGGTCCCTCGTCTTCTGCATGAGGAAATCAGAAAAACATTATAATCCAATGATTTATCTGAATCCAGGACAAGCATTAATTCAACAACCTTGTTAAGGAGGTTGTGCGAATGGAAACCCGGGGTGTAGAACCGCATGGTCTCCAGGTGTTTTGGGACAACCACAGTCTGCTCATTTGGTAGATGGTGCAGATGTTCTAGATTTGTCTAAGCAAGGCTCTCCAAAATTGGCAACTTTAAGACTTGTGGATTTCAACTCCCAGAAATCCTCAGCCAGCCATGTTGGCTGCAGAATTCTGGGAATTGAAGTCCACAAGTCTTAAAAGTCACCAAGTTTGAAGTCCCCTGGTCTCCACTGTCCCTGCCTAGTAGAGATGCAAACTAACCAAGTTGGCTTAGACCCATGTTCTCCTGCGCCTTCCTTCTAGACCAAGCCAGCGGTGGAAGCATTGACTGGAGTTACGATTATGGGATCAAGTACTCCTTCGCCTTTGAGCTGAGAGACACGGGGCGCTACGGTTTCCTCTTGCCGGCCAAACAGATCATCCCCACCGCTCAGGAGACGTGGTTGGGCCTGAAAAAGATCATGGAGCACGTGCGAGATCATCCCTACTGAGGACTAGAAGATCCGGGAGAAGACAGGATTTTGGCTTCATATTCTTACTCTAGAAGGAATCTGATTATAGGATCGACAGATTCCTTTAGATGCCCATAAAAGAGAGGGGGAAAAAAATCAGATTTTAAATAACCATCAATAGGTCAATTCAAATAATGGCCACTGGGGGCAGCAGAGGTGCAGAAATCTCTTTGCAATTGCTGCCCTCTAGTGGTCACTATGTTTTTTTGCAGTCCGGATCTGATACTCCTAAACTTATTAAATACAGTACAGTCTCATCGTGATGGCCTCTGATGTGTTTGGATTACAACTCCCAGAATCCTCTAACCCGACAGGGTGGTGAATTTAACAGCAAGCTTCTTACTTGAATGGATTGGGACTGCATTGCCCAGCATTCCCAGACTGCAGTGGAGAATTCTGGGAGTTGTAATCCTAGCTTGTCTGAAGGTCATCGAGCAATGATGTTCTAGCATATTTAGCAGTTAAGGAATGAAGGCAAATGTTGTCCAGACCTAAATTTTCCCTTTTTTTTGTTATAATTCTCATGTGGTTTCTGTGACAACTAGACATGAATATTTTAGATTAAACCTTCTTGAGATGTTTCTTCAGCACTTTATCAATAAATCCTGCTTCCAATTGTCCTCTGGACTTCGTCTTCATTTTTCTTCACTATGGATTCTCTTATGATGTGACTTGTGGCCCTGGGTATACAGCTAGTCCGCGACTTACGATGACAATTGAGCCCCAAATTTCCATTGTTAAGCGAGACAGTTGTTCAGTCAGCTTTGCCCCATTTTACGAACTTCCTTTCCACAGTTGCTAAGTGAATCACTGCCGTTAAGCAAGTTACATGGTTGTTAGGTGAATCTGGCTTCCCCGTTGCTCGTCAGAAGGTCGCAAAAGGGGATTGTGTGACCCCAGGACACTGCGACCGTCATAAATATGAGTCAGTTGCGACGGTCATAAATATGAGTCAGTTGCCAAGCATCCGAATTTTAATCACGTGACCATGGGGATGCTACAACGGTTTGTAAGTGTGAAAAACAGTCATAAGTCACTTTTTTCACTGCCATTGTAACTTTGAATGGTCACTAAATGAACTATTTATAAGTCGAGGAACACCTGTAACTTTGATTCGTTTTGTGAAGTCCTGGGTGCTCTCTGAGCTTGTTTGCTTGCTTGCAGATATTTCATTACCCAACTAGGTCACACCATCAGTGCTAACAGACACATAGAGAGAAGTCACATTTACACACCATTCAAAAGAGACAATAGAAAAGCCAACAAAAAAAAAAAAGACATCCTCTCCAGCAGTCAATAGATAAGCAGGGATTAACACCAGACAAACAAGCAAGCAAGCAAGCAGAAAACAATAACCCAATCAACCAAGTCCAGAGAGGATCAAGGACTCCATCAGTCAACCCTGAGCTATAGAGATTGATTGGTTGATTAATTAATTAATTTATAAAATTTATTTGCCACCCATCTTGTATCCAACAATGACCTTTTACTGATTAATTTTATTTGTAATTTAGTAAATTGAGGGAAGGCAGCTGGTTTGGTTACTTCTAACCAAGTTCAATACATTGAAAGAAATCAGAAGACGTGTTTGAGGACATTATATGAATACAATCAACACATTTGTGTCCCAACAATCATGTCCACCTCTGTCTGCCTTCAGATGGCTACTCCAGCTTAAAAATGAGGTCATTCCCCCAGATCTTTTGGGGGTGGGGGTGGGGTGGAGACCATGGGGGAAATGCCCCCGATACGGAAGCAAAGGAAATATTCAAATTACGGCTGGTAAGATCCAGACGGATGACTATGGACGAAAGCAGAAGTGCTGATTGAGTCATTGCTCTCAGAATGACTTTGGCATCTGGAATTGTTCAGATATTTTACTTGGCTGCTCCAGAAGATTAATGGAGGAACGATAACAGAGAACGTCACAAATAACAACCCTAAAATATCAGAGATCATAATTAGAATAGTGTAGAGAAATGTAGAGAAGTGTAGAGTAGAGTAGAGTAGAATAGAATAGAATAGAACTCCCTAACTCCCATCTTTTAAATTTTTAAATTCGTGATTTTATAAATTGGGTGTTTTAATCTGTGTTTCGGCCGAAATATTTAATAATTTTAAGGGATTTTTTAATATTTGTATTATCTGTATTTTATCTTGGCTGTTCACCGCCCTGAGTCCTTCGGGAGTAGGGCGGTATAGAAATTTGATTAATAAATAATAAATAAATAAATAAATTAGAATAGAATAGAATAGAATAGAATAGAATAGAATAGAATAGAATAGAATAGAATAGAAAATAGGAATAGGATAGGGATAGGGATAGGTATAGGGATAGGTATAGGGATAGGGATAGGGATAGGGATAGGGATAGGGATAGGATAGGACAGGACAGGACAGAACAGGACAGAACAACAGGATAGGATAGGACAGGACAGGACAGAACAGAATAGAATTTAATAGAATTCTTTATTGGCCAAGTGTGATTGGACACACAAAGAATTTGTCTTCGGTGCATAAACTCTCATTGTGCATAAAAGCTATAAGTGATCAATCACGATCATCGTCATCATAAAAATACATTCATTGTGAATCATAAGATACAACACTTCGTGACAGTCATAGGATACTAACTAAGCAATCAAATCATACGCGGAAACTAAATAAAACAATATAAATCGCAAAGAAACAAACAGCAAAGTTATAGTCGCACGTAGAAAAGGAGGTAGCTTTGTTGCTTTGTATCTTTACGATTTATATTGTTTTATTTAGTTTCCGCGTATGATTTATGTAGCTTTCATATCGTCACCTCTCTGGATTTCTAGGCCCTTGAAATCGTACATTTGAAAGCCTTTAGAAAGGTATTTATCAACAATCTCAGCAACTTGGACATGTGTGGACTTCAATGCCCAGATGGAGTTGAAGTCCACACATCTTTATTATTAAGTGTTGTACCTTATGATTCTTAATGAACATATCTTTTATTTTATGTACGCTGAGAGCATATGCACCAAAGACAAATTCCTTGTGTGTCCAATCACACTTGGCCAATAAAATTCTATTCTATTCTATTCTATTCTATTCTATTCTATTCTATTCTATTCTATTCTATTCTATTCTATTCTATTCTTCTATTCTACATTCCAATATCTAATCTAATCTAATCTATTCTATTCTATTCTATTCTATTCTATTCTATTCTATTCTATAAATTGAAAAAGGCTGCTTTAGAAAAAACATATTGATGCAAACAGTACTCTAGTGCCATCTAGTGTCAGAAAGCAAGTATTACAATATCCGTTGTGCCAGAGAAATAGGAGGGGGGAAAAAAATCAGAAACAGCTGCAGGATGGATGTGCCCAATAGGAAACGGGCTGCTTCTGAGGAAAGGGAATTCTGGGAGTTGGAGTGCATCTGACACTGGCTGAGGAATTCTGGGAGTTGAAGTCCAGACATTTTAAAAGTTGCAGAGATGGAGAAACCCGCTTTAGGTCAAGTCCAAGGATGGCCGCAGTATATAAATCACACACACACACACACACACACACACAAAGATTGCATTGTCATGGCTGCCATCTTGACTTTTTTGCCCACACCCTGTGTCCCCCCCATCCGACCAATCTATCGATTTGCACACAACTTTATCAAGTGATGCACCCTAATTGTTTCACACTCCTGACTGCTGTTTGCACACTTGCAACCCTGAGAATTGAGGGTCAGATCAGAAGCCGTAACAAGGGTCTCCTGTGACAAAATCCAGCCAGGTGTCACCTGGCAGGTGAGCCCTTTATCTCTGCCTTAGGCCAGGCCCGCTCCCTGCTGGTTCACTCCCCTGGAAAGCAAACTTCTATTCTGTACAAAACAAGTTTTAAAAAACAGAACAGAATAACAGGGTAACTGAGTTGGAAGGGACCTTAGAGGTCTTCTAGTCAAACCCTCTCTCAAGCAGGAGACTTTAGACCATTTCAGACAAATGGCTGTCCAATATCCCTTGGAAATATGTTATATTTTAATGCAGGCATTTGCATCCAGCACATTTCCAGCAAAGCAGTGGTGAAATCCACATTTTTTTACTACTGGCTGTGTGGGCGTGGCTTGGTGGGCGTGGTGTGGTGGGCATGGCAGGGGAAGGTTACTGCAAAATCTCCATTCCCACCCCACTCCAGGGGTAGGATATTGCAAAATCCCCATTCCCTCCTCGCTCCAGGGTAAGGATATTGCAAAATCCCCATTTCCTCATCCCCATTCCCTCCTCGCTACAGGGGAAGGATATTGCAAAATCTCCATTCCCACCCCACTCTGGGGCCAGCCTGAGGTGGTATTTGCTGGTTCTCCGAACTACTCAAAATTTTCGCTACTGGTTCTCCAGAATCTGTCAGAGCCTGCTGGATTTCACCCCTGCAGCAAAGCCACCTGTCTCTGTATCGGCTGCTTCCAAAGAGAGATTTCACGAGGAGACTGCTGGTATGGCAAATTCAATATTGTCTCTGGCTTTGGAACATTTTAAAAATAGGACATCCTGCCCTGTGATAGAAGTGTCTGTGCTCCTTCACAAAGAAGGGGTGGGGGGAGAGGGAGAGAAATAGAAAAAGAATGGGAAAAAAAGAGAAAGAGAAAAGAGAAGAGAAAGAAAGAATGAAGCAGAGGAAAAGATAGTAAAAGAAAAAGAAGAGAAAGAAAGAAAAAGAAAGAGAGGGAGAGAGAGAAAAAGAGAGGAAAGAGAAAGAGGGAAAGAAAAGAAAAAGCGAGAAAGACAGAGGAAAAGATAGGAAAAGAAAAAGAGAGAAAGAAAGAGAGGAAAAAGAGACAGAGGAAAAGAAGAAAAGAAAGAGAGAGAAATAAAAAAAGAGAAGAAAGAAAGAAAAGAGAAAGAAAGATAAGGAGAGAGGAAAAGCAAGGAAAAGAGAGAAAGAGAAAAAGAAAAGCGAGAAAGACAGAGGAAAAGATAGGAAAAGAAAAAGAAAGAGAGAGAGAGAAAGAGAGAGGAAAGGGAAAGAGAAAAAGAAAAGAGAGGAAAAGAAAGAAAGAGAGATAGAAAAAGAGAAAAAAGAGACAGAGAAATAGAAAAAGAGAGAGAAAAAGAAAAAAGAGGAAAAGAGAGAAAAAGAGAGAAAGATAGAAAAAGAGAAAAAAGGGAAAGAAAAGAGAAAGAGGAAAAGAGAGAGAAAAAAGAGAGAAATAGAAAAAGAGAGGAAAGCGAGGAAAAGAGGAAAAAGAGAGAAAGATAGAAAAAGAGAAAAAAGGGAAAGAAAAGAGAAAGAAGAAAAGAGAGGAAAAGAGAGAGAGAAAAAAGAGAAATAGAAAAAGAGAGGGAAAAAGAAAGAAAAGAGAAGAGAGGAAAAGAAAGAAAGAGAGAAAGAAAGAAAGAAAGAGAAAAAGAGAGAGAAAAAAGAGAAAGAGAGGAAAAGAAAGAAAAAGAGAGAGGAAGAGAGAGATGCTGAGCCAGGAGATTTGGGATTCGGAGCATCTGTTCATGTCACATGAGCTGGGTGGGAATTAATCAAACCGTTAACCATTAACCCCCATGACGTGGTTGGAAAACTTTCCCTTGCACCAGAGAGCGATTTTCTCATCATTAATCAGGGCTGCCGTCTTAAATTGAGAGACCTTGGAAGTTTCAGCGATGGAGCCGGGGCTGTCTCCTCAACCTCAGCCATTTTGAAACGTGTGTGGACTACAACTCCCACAATTCCCCAGCCAGATTTGGCAAGGCGTGGACTTCAACTCCCACAATTCCCCAGGGATTCAGGGTGTGCCCACTGGATCTGACCTGATAGGTCCAGGAGAGGTCCTTAAGGGAAAGGTGATCCCGCAGATAACCTGGTCTTTGTGCCGTGCAGGGCTTTAAAGATGAGGACTAGCACCTTGAATTTCGCATGGAAAGAATCAGGGAGGCCTTGCAGCTTGTGCAATAGTGGCAAACCTAGGAGCAAATAAATTTAATAAACCATACCAACCTAGGAACATCCATTTGTCTGGAATAGGGTCTCCTGCTTGGGCAGGAGGCTGGACTAGAAGACCTCTAAGGCCCCTTCTAACTCTGTTATTCTATCACACTGTCTTCCGATATTTGAGGGGCTGCCCCAAAGAAGAGGGGGTCAACCTATTCTCCAAAGCACCTGAAGGCAGGAGAAGAAGCAATGGATGGCAACCGAAGGAAGAGAGAAGCAACCTGGAATTAAGGAGAAACTTCCTAAAAGTGAGGACAATTAACCAGTGGAACAGCTGGCCACCAGAAGTTGTGGGTGCTCCATCACTGGATGGTTTTAAAGAAGAAACTAGAGACAATCATTTGTCTGGAATGGTATAGGGCAGTGATGGCTAACCTTTTTGCCATCGCATGCCAGGAAGGGGGGAGGGCATGGAACATTTGTGCGCGCGTGTGCCCAAACCCATAATTCTATGCGCCCCGCCCCGCACATGTTACTGTTTAATGTCATCCGCGTACAACCCCCACTTCCCCCCTGCTCTTGGCACGTGATGGCCCAGTAGGCCCATTTTTCTTTCTCATCTGGCTCTATGCATCTGGGGAGGGCGAAAACAGCCTTCCCCAACCCCTCGGAGGCCCTCCGGAGACCCGAAATGGCCCGTTTTCCAACTTTCGATTGGATGTTTTTTGCTGTCCCCAACCTCCAGAGACTCCTAGAGAGCTGAGCTGGCGTGCCAGGTGGCACGCGTGTCATAGGTTCGCCATCACGGGTATAGGGTTTCCTGCTTGAGCAGGGGGTTGGACTAGAGGCCCTCCAAGGTCCCTTCCAGCTCTGTTTCTCTTATGTTCTAAATCACTTCAGCTGTTAAGCGAATCGCTTAGCCGTTAAGCGAATCCAGCTTCCCCCATGGCTGTTGTTTGCGGCAAGCCCGCTGGGAAGATCACAACTGGCGCCCACGTGATTCAAGGGCTCTGCAACTCTTGTAAATACAGGCCCACACTTGATCGCGGCGATGTTGTGACCCTTTTAAACACAGGGACCAGTGATAACTCCCGTTTATTTTCACAGCTGTTTTATCCTCAAGCAATCGCTGAACGAACGGTCGTAAGTCGAGGACTACCTGTACAGTAACGCTGGGTTTGTGTTGGCAAGAAATCGTCACAGGTTTGGGCAGAGAGAAGCAGGAGAGGCCCCCCCACTCCCTTCCTATCAAGGCAGCTGGTGTGTTCTCCGAACACCTGTCAGGTGAGTTGCAGGTGAGCCGTGTGTGTGTGTGTGTGTGTGTGTGTGTGTGTGTGTGTGTGTTTATGTGTCTTTTCCGACACAGCCGTGAGAAAGCCGACAGCCGGCCGCTGTGTCCTCTGTGGATGGTCAAGGCAACACAGGGCCGGGTTAGGCGGGCGTATAAAAAAGCGGTGGAAGAGGAGATGTTCCCATTTGGTGCCCCATTCGGTGACAATGAGGGTCCTGGTGGTCTTGGCGACTTTGCTAGCTGTGGCGTTTGCCACCGACACCTTTGACGGGTAGGTAGACACGGGCCTTGGATAGGAAAGGACACAGTGACAGGGGGAAGAGTTCACTTGATGCCACATTCGGACTCTTAGCAGCATCGGTCGCTGGACAGTTTGATAATTTGAGGGGGGGGGTTTCTCTTCCCAGCCTCTAAGCAAAGCCCCTGCTATGTATGCCACATCTTTCTCCTTCTATCCTGGCCACTTTTTACTTAGGCACGATGGAGAGCGTTTTTAAAAAACGGCATTCCTGTTCGGTTTGGTGGCCACAGTGCCTTAGATAGAAAACCCCTACAGAGAGTGGTGAGGACAGTGGAGATTATAATAATATCCACTTATTATAATCATATATTCGCTTCCAGTTATTCAGGATACTGCTCCTAAGCGCTATGTGCTTAGCGCTTGAAGCATTGTTAGAGACCCCACACACCCAACTTGACGGTCTGTTTCTGTTGCTCCCCCTCTGGGAGGAGGTTTTTGAAGTATTTTTAAGCAGGACGACTAGATTCTGTAACAGCTTTGTTCCCTATGCCGTCAGTCTGGTAAACTCGCAAGGTTCGTTTTTCTCGCCATGTTCATGGATACATCCAGACTAGACTGTGGTGTTTCTCTGGGTCATAGAACGTATGTGGATATATGCATAATGTTGTACTTATTTATTTTGTACTGATTTATTTTGTATTTGTACTTATTTATTATAACTTGTGGACTTCAATTCCCAGAATTCCTGAGCTAACATGGCTGGCTCAGGAATTCTGGGAGTTGAAGTCCACAAGTCATAAAAGGGCCATAGTTATCCACCCCTGCTTTAGAGAGTACATCTCCATGCAAAAAAGCACTCTAGTGACACCTAGTGTCAGAAAGCAAGCATTACAACATCCCTTGTGCAAGAAAAACAGGGAAAATTCTTAAAAATTGCTCCGGCACCCATATACTCAATCGTCAGAAGGTGCGCTGTTTTGAGTCACACATTCCCAGCTTCTCATTGGCTGCTTTCCTGCTGCCATCCATCCCCTAGGTCCCGGCTCTTGGGCCCAGGCAATAATTGTAGGGACTCCCCCAATCCCATCCCTTCTAAGTCCGTCTTTGCTAGACCTGTTTTCAGAAGTCTATTGGTTTTTCCTAACTGATGTAAAAATACGAAAACCCACTCATTGAAGAAGGAGACATGACAGCATTCTTCCAATATTGGAGGGGGCTGCCCCAGAGAGGAGGGGGTCAAGCTATTCTCCAAAGCACCCGAAGGCCAGACAAGGAACAATGGATGGAAACTGATCAAGGAGAGATTCAACCTAGGAACAAGGAGGAATTTTCTGACAGTGAGAACCATCAACCCATGGAAGAGAAGTTGCCTTTGGACGTTGTAGGAGCTTCATCACTGGAGGTTTTCAAGAAGAGACTGGACTGCCATCTGTCAGAAATGGTGCAGGGTCTCCTGCTTGGACGGGGGGGGGGGTTGGACTAGATGACCTCCAAGGGTCCCTTCCGACTCTTGTTATTCTGTTCTGTCTCTGCAGACATCAGGTGCTCAGAATCACGGCTGCTGATAAAGCTCAGGTGGAGACGTTGAAGGAGCTGGAAGCTTTGGAGAATCTTCAGGTACTGATAAAACGAGAACCTCGCCTACGATCAGGGGTTCCTGGAGGGAATAACGAAGTTATTCATTAATAACGAAGAAATAGGAAATTGTTCTTGAGCTATATAGGAGGTGTTTCCAAAGTTCATCTCTGCTGAACAAAACTCCGCATTGGCGACAGGAAGGGCCTCCGGCCAGTAAACGCTCAGCTCCATTCTGTTGTCCAGACTCCATCCCAATGCAAGGGATTATTATGGGGTCGTTAAAAAAAGATGACAATGTCAATAATCATCTATCTTCATTTTCATTTTGATGCCTAGCTGGATTTCTGGCGAGCACCGGCACATCCCGACCTCCCCATAGATGTCCGTGTGCCCTTCCCCAGCCTTCAAGGGGTCAAGGTCTTCCTGGAGACCAATGACATCCAATACTCCATCATGATCGACAACGTTCAGGTGAGTGCTCTGAGAAGACAAGCAGGTGGACGTGTTGGTCCTGGAAAGAACCACTCTCGTAATCTCAAAAGTTCTGAAATCAGAACCAAGGTACCTTGGAGAAGATCCTATTGAACTGTCCCAAAGGTGCTTTTTCAGGAGGCAACTGGAAAAGTCCAGGTGCCTCCTGAAAAAGCACCTCTGAATGGCCGAGAAGCTCTACAGTCTACAGAATCATATTGAACTGTAATTCTGAGGGGATGCCACCAAAAAACGAGGGGCTCGGTCTATTCTCCAAAACATCTGAAGGTAGAAGAAGCGAGGGATGGAAGCTAATCAAGGAGAGATCCCACCTAGAACTACGGAGAAATCTCCTAATCTCCTAATAGTGAAAACTACTATCAGTGGAATAGAAGTTATGGGTGCTCCACCACTGGAGGTTTTCAAGAAGAGATTGGGTAAGCCAAGGAGATAGGATTTCCTTTGTTACCAAGGGGTTGGATTAGAAGACCTCCAAAGTCACTTCTAACTCCGTTATTCTGTCTGTTTTAGGCTCGTTGTCACCAGAAATGTAGTGTTAGGAAGTTGACCCTATCTCAAGGTTGAAAACCGGGGGTTAAGAAGGTGTGTCTTCCACGGACCATTAGATGTGTTGAGTCAATGTTATGGATTGGAACATTGAAAGAAGTTCTCAAAAGGAGTTTTAGGCCGCTAGAACAGAGGTCTTCAAACGTGGCAGCTTGAAGACTTGTGGACTTCAACTCAGCTCGAAAGAAGTTGTGGCCAGTATAACAGAGGTCTTCAAACTTGGCCGCTTGAAGACTTGTGGACTTCAACTCCCAGAATTCTCCAGCTGGAGAATTCTGGGAGTTGAAGTCCACAAGTCTTCAAGCGGCCAAGTTTGAAGACCTCTGCACTAGAACTTCCATCAGATGAGTTGGCCAACGGGACCAAGGGTTTGGCGTTGGCTTTCCTGAAATTCCTGCCAGGTTTTTGATGGATCGACGGGAGAACGCATCTGATAAAAGCCCCTTGGTTGCCCCGACCTTTGTGATGGTCATTGTTGTCTCCTTCAGAAACTGATTGATGAGGAGAGGAGTCACATGACGCGTCAACGTCAACTCCCAGAATTGTCACTCACCAATTTTAACTTTGCTGTTTACCATGACTTGGATACAGTAAGTACAATTCAAGGCATAGTGTGGTCTCTCCACCCGTTTTACGATTTCAAATAGTTGAGTTCTTCTGGA
Source organism: Arizona elegans (assembly GCA_022577455.1). NCBI lineage: Eukaryota > Metazoa > Chordata > Lepidosauria > Squamata > Colubridae > Arizona > Arizona elegans. The sequence continues at coordinate 88,443,322 of JAKOOJ010000007.1, read as the reverse complement.
GAAGAAGTTCCAGAAGACCATGCCTGAGTAGAGTCCCCATTTTGGCATCTTCTCTTTGCTTGCTAGATCTACAGCTTCATGGACCTCTTGGTGCGGGCAAAACCTTTCCTGGTCAGCAAAATTGAGATTGGCCGGACAACCGAAGGACGTCCGATTCATGTCTTGAAGGCAAGTCTTCCTTTGGATGCTGGTTTTTGGAGGGTGGACTTCTGGATCCGTATCCATTTCCTGTTTTCATAATCGTATTTATACTTATATCTGTTATCTTATAAATGCTTGACAAATAAATAAAATAATAAATAATAAAAATAATGGATGGGGGGGGGAAATTGCCGCGTCTTTTCAACGTTATTAACAAAGTCCCAAGAGAGGAGAACATTTGCGGCTCAGGGTTGAACTGTGGAGTTCTTGGTGCTCTTTTTGCTGGGTGGTTTTCTTGTAGACGTTTCATGACCCAGCTAGGGAACATCATCAGGGAATTATATAAACAGAGAGTAAACAACCGCCCTTCCGGCATTGATGATGTGACCTAGTTGAATGATAAAACATCTACAAGACCACCCAGCACCAAGGACCCCACAGTCTCCTTCTCCTTCTCTTCTTCTTCTTCTTCCTCCTCTTCTTCTTTTCCTCCTTCTCCTCTTCTCCTCCTCCTTCTCCTCCCCTCTCCTCCTTCTCTTCCTCCTCCTCTCTTCTTCTTCTCTTCCTCCTCCTCTCCTCCTCTTCTTCTCCTTCTCTTCTTTTTCCTCCTCCTCTCTTCTTCTTCTTCTCTTCCTCTTCTCCTCCTCCCCCTCTCCTTCTTCCTCCTTCTTCCTCTTCTCCTCTTCTTCTCCTTCTCCTCCTCCCCCTCTCCTCCTTCTCTTCTTTTTCCTCCTCCTCCTCTTCTTCTCTTCCTCTTCTTCTCCTCCTCCTCCTTTTCTTCTTCTTCCTCCTCCTCCTCTCTTCTTCTCTTCCTCTTCTCCTCCTCCTCCTCCCCTCTTCTCCTCTTCCTTTTTCTCCTCTCTTCTTCTCTTCCTCCTCTTCTTCTCCTCCTTCCCTCCTCTTCCTCCTCCTCCTCCTTCTCCTCCTCCTCTTCCTCCTTCCTCCTCCTCCTCCTCTCTTCTTCTTCTTCTCTTCCTTCTCTTCTCCTCCTCCTCTCCTTCTCCTCTTCTTCCTCCTCCTCACTCCCTTCTAACACTGATGATGTTGCCTAGTTGGGTCATGAAATGCCTGCAAGTCGCAAGCCAAGAGGGTTGCTTGGATTTAAGGCCTCTGTTTGTTCTTTGCTTGGCACAGTTTAGCACCGGGGGAACCAACCGGCCAGCGATCTGGATTGACACCGGCATCCATTCCCGCGAGTGGGTGACTCAGGCCAGCGGAGTTTGGTTTGCAAAGAAGGTAAGAGCCGCAAACATTCTGTAAACAGGAGAGGGGAAAGCTAAACCATCATATCTTGGTTAGATCAGGGTTTCTCAAGTTTAGCGGCTTGAAGGTGGCTCTGCAGGTAGTCCTCTAAGTTGAGTTCATTTAGTGACCATTCCAAGTTACAACGGCATTGGAAAAAAAACTGATTTATGACCATTTTTCACGCTTACGACCACTGCAGTCACCGGATCAAAATTCGGACGCTTGGCAACTGACTCCTATTGATGAGTGTCCCGGGATCACTTCTTGCGACCGGTAAAGTCATTGGGAAGCTGGATGCATTTCACAACTTAACCACTGCGATGGTTCATTTAACCACTGTGACAAGAAAGGTCATAAAATGGAACAAAGTTTGCTTAGTAAATATCTTGCATAGCAACAAGAAATCCGCGGCTCAATTGTGATCGTGAGTCGAAAGAACTACGTATACCATCTTGTTTTTTCGTAGAGATACTCCTGTAATTTTCCGAGTGGCCTAGAGGTGGAGCTCTCGCCTCACATTCAGGAGGCTGTGAGTTCGATCCTAGATAGAGGCAGATATTTTTTTCTCTTTGGGCACAGTGGGAATAGATCTGCCGAACAAAAATCCGCACTGGCAACAGGAAGGGCGTCCGGCCAGGAATCACTCACCTCCATTCAGTTGCCCAGACTCTACCCCGATACAAAGGATTATGGGGTTGTTAGAAGATAATGGTGATACTCCTGTAATTTCCCACAAATCAGTGGTGGGTTGCTCCCGGTTCACACTGGTTCACAAGAACCGGTAGTCAAAATTTTTGGTAGTTCGGAGAACCGATAACAACATTGGCTGGCCACGCCCCCAAACCGGTTCTCAGCCCGGTCGCTGCTCGCTTACCCCGCCCACCTCATCAGAGGCTTTTTTTATTTTTTAACTTTTAAAAGCATTTTTTCTACAACCTCTTCGGCTGAAAAAATGCCTTTAAAAGCCTCTGGTGATCTCAGCTGAGTTGCCTGATCATCAGAGGCTTCTAAAAGCATTTATTTTCTGCAACCTCTTAAGGGTTGTAGAAAAAATGCTTTTAAAAGTAAAAAAGTAAAAAAAAAAAAAAGTTGGCTATGCTTACCCAGTCACATTACCCCCCACCAAGCCACGCCCACAAAATAAGCCACGCCCACAGACCCAGTAGTAAAAAAAATTAGAACCCACCCCTGTCCCAAATGTAGGAAAAATGGGGAAGGTCCAGCACATCTGCACCCCCCCGCCCCATTTCATGGCTCTTCCACTCCTGTCCCCCACTTAGTCCTAAAAGAAAAAAATTAAAAGATTTTGCCAATGTGATCTTTTCTAGATTTTTTTTCCACTCCAATTTTTCCACTCCTAAAACAAGCTGCCTGGTGAAGGGTGTCCCATCATAGTGATCCCATAAATCGGGGGTCCCTAATTTCCAGTCTGTGGATCGGTAACCGTCCATGGCATGCCAGAAACCGGGCCGTGCAAACAAGCGAAGTCCCATCCGCGGGATGCAGGCAGCCCGCAAAATCATACCCCTTTCAGTCCGCGGAAAAAACCCTCTCCACAGAAGCGATCCTTGGGGCCCAAAAACTTGGGGGCCACTGCCAAAAATGCACTGTGTCAGCACTTCAACCTGCATTTCCTCTAGTGCTGACATAAGAAGGAGAAGAGGGGGCAGCTGGCAAGAGGACGCTTGACATTTCACCTACTTATTTTCCCTGAAGATAATATCCCCTAGGAGATGAGAGGAAGGGGGACATTCCCGGGAGCTTAGGTAGTAGATATGGGAAGAGTGATTGGAAGAAGGCCAATGAGAAGCAGAGATTTGGGGAACGGAAAGGGAGGGTTTGGGGTCAGGAAGTCAGAGTTGGCTACGCCACGATCGGGGGCAGATTGTCGTGCTTAATAAAATGAAAGATTTCTTCAAAGACTGTCTGTTTGGAAATGCAATTTATTTTATTTGAGACGATATCGAAACCTAACACACTGTTAAGGCACTTCTGTGGATGCCACTGAACCCATTTTGATCCTCTTTAGATCTTTGAAGATAACGGGAAGGATCCTTCTCTCACGTCCATCCTGAATCAGTTCGATATCTTCTTAGAGATTGCCACCAATCCAGACGGTTATGCCTTCACACACACCAAGGTACCTCTTTATGGTGGTGGGACTTCGGTGGCAAATGTGAGATGCACCACGAAAACGCTTTAGATTCTGGTTCCTTCTGATGTTCATTGGAGCCATGGTGGCACAGTGGTGTGAATGGGTATTGCAGGCTAACTCCGCCCGCTGCCAGGAGTTCGATCCTGGCCAGCTCAAGGTTGACTCAGCTTCCCATCTTTCTAAGGTGGGTAAATTGAGGACCCAGATTGTTGGGGGCAAGAGGCTGACTCCAAAAAACCTCTTAGAGAAGGCTGTGAAGCGGTATATAAACGGGAAGGAAGGAAGGAAGGAAGGAAGGAAGGAAGGAAGGAAGGAAAGAAGGAGGGAATGGAGAGAAAAGAAGGAAGGAGAATGGAGAGGAAGGAAGGAAGGAGATGGAAGGATAAGAGAAGGAAAAACAAAGGAAAGGAGAAAGTGGAAGGAAGGAAGGAAGGAAGATGAAGATGAAGGAGAGGGAGAGGTGAAGGGAGGGAGGAAGAGGGACAAAAAGAGGGAGATGTAGAGGGATAAAGGAGAGAGGGAGGAAGATGAAAGGAGGGGGAGAGGTGGAGGAAGGGAGGGAGGGAGGGAGGAAGGAAGGAAAGAAGGGCCATAGTGGCACATTATTGCAGGCTAACTCACTGCCCACTGCCAGGAGTTCGATCCTGACCGGCTCAAGGTTGACTCAGTCTTGCATCCTTCTGAGATCAGGAAAATGAGGACCCAGATTGTTGGGGGCAAGAGGCTGACTCTGTAAACCACTTAGAGGGTTGTAAAAGCACTGTGAAACAGTATATAAACCTAAGTGCTAAGTAAGTAAGGGGAGGGAGGGAGGGAGGGAGGGAGGGAGGAAGGAAGGAAGGAAGGAAGGAAAGAAGGAAGGAAGGAAGGAAGGAAAGAAGGAAAAAGCAGAAGGAAGGAGATGGAAGGGTGAGATAAGGAAAAATGAAGGAAAGAAGGAAAAAGCGGAAGGAAGGAGATGGAAGGATGAGAGAAGGAAAAACGAAGGAAAGAAGGAAAAAGCGGAAGGAGATGGAAGGATGAGAAAAGGAAAAATGAAGGAATGAAGGAGAAAGCGGAAGGAAGGAAGGAGATGGAAGGATGAGAGAAGGAAAAACAAAGGAATGAAGGAGAAAGCGGAAGGAAGGAAGGAGATGGAAGGATGAGAGAAGGAAAAACAAAGGAAAGAAGGAGAAAGGAAGGAAGGAAGGAAGGAGATGGAAGGATGAGAGAAGGAAAAATGAAGGAATGAAGGAGAAAGCGGAAGGAAGGAAGGAGATGGAAGGATGAGAGAAGGAAAAATGAAGGAATGAAGGAGAAAGCGGAAGGAAGGAAGGAGATGGAAGGATGAGAGAAGGAAAAATGAAGGAAAGAAGGAGAAAGCGGAAGGAAGGAACGAAGGAAGGAAGGAAGGAAGGAAGGAAGGAAGGAAGGAAGGAAGTAAGTAAGTAAGTTCGATCCTGACCGGCTCAAAGTTGACTCAGCTTTCCATCCTTCTGTGGTCAGTAAAATGAGGACCCAGATGATTGGGGTTAATATGCCAACTCTGCAAACCGCTTAGGGAGGGGAGGGCTGTGAAGCCCTGTGAAGGGGCATGTGAGTCTAAGGGCTGTGGCTATTGAGGGACATTCCTGATTTGCAGAACCGCATGTGGCGTAAGACCAGATCGAAGCAAGAGGGATCAACTTGCATCGGAGTTGACCCCAACCGGAATTGGGCAGCAGGATTTGGAGGTAAAACTCTGGGGGGACTTCATCACTCCAAGAAGTTGGAGACAAAACCTCTGGAGATCCATGGGAAGAGAGCCAGTAATCAGGTGGAAGGACCCAGAAACCAGGACAGAGCTCAAAAGTATTGCGGGTAGTCCTCGATTTACGACCTTTCGCTTAGGGACCGTTCAAAGTTGCAATGACACTGAAAAAAAAGAGACTTATGACTTATTTTTCATACTTACGACCATTGCAGCATCCCCCCCATGGTCACGTGACTGAAACTCAGACTCTTGGCAACTGGCAAGTATTTATGATGGTTGCAGACCGTTGTTAAGTGAATCTTGCTCTGTTTTATGACCTTTTTGGCCCCCGTTATGAAGTGAATCGCTGCTGTTGTTAGCTTAGTCACACGGTTGTTAAGTGAATATGGCTTCCCCCATTAACTTGGCTTGTCAGAAGGTCGCAAAAAGCAGATCACATGACACAGAGATGCGGCAACCGTCATAAATATGAGTCAGTTGCCAAGCATCCTGAATTTTGGTCACGTGACCACGGGGATGCTGCAACGGTCGTTAAGTGGGGAAAACGGTCATAAGCAGTGGTGGGATTTAGCCAGTTCGCACCTATTCGGGAGAACTGGTTGTTGGAAGAAATCTTATTTTGTTTTGTTTTTTCCACTTTACAGGGCTAATCCTGTAAGGAAGGAAACATTCTGCTGGTGTTTCTAGCCTAATCTTTATTGCCCTGCTTATAGAAACTGCCTCTCTGGTTAACCCTTATTACATTGTAACAGCTAAGGCGAAGCGCCCATCGACCTGAGTGACGTTGAGTTGGCCACGCCCACACGGTCACATGACCACCGAGCCACACCTACCCAGCTGGTCATTAGGGCAGAGATCCAGTTGTTAAATTATTTGAATCCCATCACTAGTCATAAGTCACTTTTTTCAGTGCCGTTGTAACTTCAAGTGATCAGTAAATGAGCAGTTATAAGTTGAGGACTACCTGCAGAAGCCAGCAGTATGATGTAGCTATAAAAAAGAAAAAAGAGAGAGAGAAATACAAATTTAAACTGCCTCGGGAAAAATAGGACTCCTAAATCCCAGGAAATCCTAAATCATTATGTAATGATTTCCCAGATGCATCTGCATTAATTTCCCCGATTTAATTTCTTAAATTAATTACATGATAGCAGGGTTGCAATATTTGAGGGGCTGTCACTCAAAAAAAAAAAAGAGTGGGACAACCCATTTTCCAAAGTACCAGAAGGCCAGACAAGGAACAAGGGTTGGAAACTGATTGAGGAGACGTTTAAGCCTAGAAATAAGGAGAAATTTCATGACAGTGAGAACAATTAGCCTATGGAACAGCTTGCCACCAGAACTTACCTGTCTGGAATGGTCTAGGCTAGGTCTCCTGCTCGAGCTCGGGGGTCAGACTAGATGACCTACAAGGTCCCTTCCAACTCTGTTAATCTGTCCCATCTTCAAGTCTCCAGACATGGTAAAGTTAGTCCTCCATTTACAACCGTTCATTTAGTGATTGTTCAAAGTCGTTATCGTACGGAAAAAAATGACTATTTTTCACACTTAATGACTGGTGTAGCATCCCCTGTGGTCACGTCATCAAAATTCAAACCCTTGGCACCTGACTCGTATTTATGACTGTTGCAATGTCGGGTGTCCCCTTTTGCGACCTTCTGAAAATCAATGGGGAAGCTGGATTCGCTTACCGGCCATGTGACTCACTTAAGAACTGCAGTGACTCACTTAACAACCGTGCCCAGAAAAGGGAGGGGAGGAAAATGGAGCAAAACTGTCTCACTTAGCAACAGAAATTGGAGCCTCGATTGTGGCCGTAAGTCGAGGACCACCTGCAGTTCCGCAAAACCTCAAGGCACGCTTGGTTGTCCTTTGCAGGACCTGGCGCCAGTGGGAACCCTTGCTCGGAGACCTACCGTGGGCCGTATGCGGAGTCCGAACCAGAAGTGAAAGCGATTGTGGATTTTGTGCAGCAACATGGCAACATCAAGGCTTTCATCTCCATCCACAGTTACTCCCAGATGCTCCTCTACCCTTACGGTTACACCAAGGAGCAAGCGGCAGATCACCAGGAACTGGTAAGCCTCCTCGGAAGAAGCAACCGAAAATTCACAATTTTTTTAAAAAAATATATATATAATGTTCTCCTCTAGTTTTCTTTTGACTCTAATTTCCTGTGGATTTTGTATTTTAATCTTTTGAATAAAATTATACATACATACATACATACATACATATATATATATATATATATCAGGGGTGAAATGCTCCTGGTTCGGACCGGATCACCTGATCCGGTAGCAATGGTGGCAGGTGGTTTGGAGAACTGGTAGCAAAACTCCCTGCACCCCCCACCCCCACCCCCACTATGCCCAGCTGAGCCGCAGGATCATCAGAGGCTTTTTTTTTTTTAACTTTTAAAAGCATTTTTTTCTACAACCTCTTCTGACGAAAAAATGCTTTTAAAAGTAAAAAAAAAAAAAAAAGCCTCTGATGATCCCACCGCTCAGCTGGGATCGTCAGAGAGGCTTTTCAAAGCATTAGAAAAAATGCTTTGAAAAGTTAAAAAAAAAAAAGTTGGCCACGCCCACCCAGTCACATTACCCCCCCCAAGCCATGCCCATAGAACTGGTAGTAACAGATTTTACATTTCACCCCTATACACACACACACATATATGCAAAAAGACAAATATATATATATATATATATGTATGTATGTATGTATGTATATATAATTTTATTCAGAAGATTAAAATATATAAAGGAGAATATTTGTAGCCTGGGGTTGGCAGGAGGGGTCCTTGGTGCTCTCTGAGCTTGGTGGTCTTTTCTTGCATACGTTTCATGACCCAACTAGGTAACGTTATCAGTGCTGAAGAGAGTGGGTTTGTGGAGGGGAAAAGGGAGAGGGGAGGAGGAGGAGGAGGAAGAGGAGGAAGGGTCCTGGGTGCTCTCTGAGCTTGGCGGGTTTTTTTTTTTATTGGCAGACATTTCATGACCCACCTAGGTAACGTCATCAGTGCTAGTAAGGAATGTGTTTTGCTGTCCCAACCGTACAACTATAGTCATTCATTTAACAACCGGGGGGGGGGGGGGCAAGAAAGATGGGACGAAAACAGGGGAGAAAATTCACTGAACCAATGTTTCGCTTAGCCACAGAAACGCTAGGCTCCATCGTGGTCGTAAGTCGAGGATGACCTGTAGAACGACCCAACGGGCCGTCTTCATTTCTCCTCCCCAAGGCTTCTCTCCTGCCGGCTGCTCCTCCATAAGTCAAGCCAGAAAAAAAAAAAAAAACCTTCTAAACTTCACCCTCAACCCTTCCTCGGTCCTCTCCTTTTTTCTCGTTCTTTCTTTTCCCAGGATGCTCTGGCCAAGAAGGCCGTCGCCGCTCTGGAGTCTCTCCACGGGACCAAGTACCGATACGGCAGCATCATCAACACAATCTGTAAGTGACAAAAAAACCGGGAAGGCAGAGAAGGCCGATGCATTACAGGGAGTCCTGGACTTACGACCATTCGTTTAGTGACCATCTGAAGTTACCGCGGCACTGAAAAAAAAAAAACGTAGGACCATTTTTTCACGTAACCATGGTAGCATCCCCTGCCCTGGTCAGGTGATCAAAATTCAGATGCTCGGCACCCGACTCGTATTTATGACGGTTGCGACGTTACTTGGGTGACCTTCTGACGAGCAATGGGGGAAGCCGGATTCGCTTAACAGCCGGGTTACTAACTGAACCGCAGAGATTCACTTAACAGGGGTGGAAAGAAAGGTGGTAAAATAAAATGGGGGGGGGAGGGGGGAAACTGACTTAATAAATGTGCTGGTTAGCGACTGAGATTTTGGGATCCGTTGGGGGTCGTAAGTCAAGGACTGCCTGTATCGGAATGGGCCTACGGTTTGATTAGGATTACTTATCCCAAAGATGCTCTTTTTTTTTTCTTCCAAGAGGCATTTGGACTTTCTGGGTTTTTTTTGGAAGACGTTTCGCTTCTCATCCGAGAAGCTTCCTCAGTTCTGATGGTGGGGAACGGAAGGATTGACACCCCTTGCAGACAGCCGGTCATTTGCATCATTTTTAGAGAGTCGTTGAGGCCACTTGGAGGCTTCTCTGTGTCCTCGGGGTCACCTGAATGGTACAAATAAGTGTGGAGGCTTTTTGGAATTGCAGAGTCCTTTCAGCAGGTCCAAGAAGGTTCCATGACCATCAGCTCTGCTCAGGTGATCCTGAAGACGCAGAGAAACCTCCAAGTGGCCTCAACGACTCTCTAAAAGGATGCAAACGACCAGCTGTCTGCAAGGAGTGTCAATCCTTCCGTTCCCCGCCATCCAAGTCAGAACAGAGGAAGCTTCTCGGATGAGAAGCGAAATGCCCTCAAAGAAAAAACAAGGAAGTCCAGTTGCCTCTTGCAAAAAAAAAAAAAAAGCACTTTTGGGACAACCAAGACCTGGATGACTGAAACGTCCCCATAGACATCAGGATTGCTTAGTTGATGTCCGAGTCCATAAGGAATCCAGTAGATTATTTCCTGCCTGAGTAGGGGGTTGGACTAGAAGACCTCCAAGGTCCCTCCCAACTCTGTCATCCTGTTATTAAAGCCACTGTAGTTGGTGATAGTCCTTGATTTATTCTGCGTACCAGGGTTCCCAAACCATCTTCTTTATAGCCAACTCGGCACCACAACAATCACCTTACGGTGGGGAAGCCTCGGTCCGTCGATTTTTCTGGATTCTTCCCAGGTGAATGTGTGAATTTGGAAGCCCATCAAGAATGAAAAAGCCCTTCTTTGTGGCTGGGTCCATCTGGTCAGGCTCACCCACCTGTGCCAAGCCAGCTGCCCCTGATCCTCCGCATCGACCTGGCCAGGCCCACCCACTTGTGTCTACCTGGCAGCGCTCAGGTGGGCACCCAGTCACACCCACCTGACTGCTGTTGAGTTGTCCTAGACCCGTGGTGGTGAGGTCTCTCTAAGACCCCGTCTTAACAGACAGAGGGAGAAAATCTTTACAAGCTGGAGGACATGATTGGTAAATTAATGGTTTAGCAGGCCTAAATCTAATCCCATTAAGGCTAATTGAGTCGGGGAATTGATCCGGTTTCCTGGCTTGTAGGACGTCGCGTCTTTCTCCGTGACCCAGTTAGGTGTGTTATGCAACAGGACCAGTGCAATTTTAAGACTCGGTGAAAAAATAAATGGCCCTCTCCGTGCTCACTGTAGTTGTTTACACACAAGAGGCCTGCTCTGTTAGTATTGGTGGGAAGGGTCTTTGGAAGTTCCTCGATTGGGTTGGGAATCTGGTGTCTGGGGCCCTTGGTGCTCTTCTTCCAGATGTTTCATGACCTAACTAGGTAACATCATCAGCGCTAGGAGGAAGTGGGGTTTGCAGAGCGGAGGAGGAGAAAGGGAGGGAGAGGAGAAAGAACTACTGTGAGCTCCTTGGTGCGGAGTTTGGTTGCAGACGTTTCACTACCTAAGTAAGTAACGTCATCAGTGTTAGGAGGGAGTTGGGTTTGCAGAGAGGAGGAGGAGGAGGACGGTGGAGTCCTTGATCCTCTCTTAGCTTGGTTGTTTTCTTGAAGACGTTACATTACCCAACTACCAGTAGGTAACATCATCAAGGCTAGAAGAGAGTAGGCTTTATGGAGTAAACGGGAAGAGGAAGAGGAGGGGGAGAAAGGAAAGCGGGAGGAGGAACTGGTGTGAACTCCTTGGTGCCGAGTTTGGTTGCAGGCGTTTCACTACCTAACTAGGGAACATCATCAGCGTTAGAAGAGAAAGGGGGCTGTGGGGAGGAGGACAACAACTGTGGAGTCCATTGTGCTCTGTGAGTTTGGTTGCTTTCCTGCAGATGTTTCATGACCCAGTTAGGTAACGTCAGCAGGGCTCGAAGGGAGAGGGGTTACGATAGCAGAGACGGTTTTCACGAGCTCGTCTTCTTTTGCATCCCCCCTTTCCTCTAGACCAAGCGAGCGGAGGCACCGTTGACTGGACCTACGACCAAGGCATTAAATACTCCTACACCTTTGAGCTGAGAGACAAGGGCCGATACGGGTTCCTGCTCCCGGCTAACCAGATCATCCCCACGGCAGAGGAGACCTGGCTTGCCCTGATGGTCATCATGGAGCACACGCGGGACCACCCCTACTAAGCCGGAGGGGCTGGGCTTACGGCCACGGCACGGCCCTCAGCCCGCATTTGGGATTCACCCAGGGGCGTCTGATTCTTACAAAAAAACCCTTTGCGCATCATTGGCTCGTGCTGCCTTTGTTGTAATTGTCGCGTGGCAGAAGCCAGAGGTGGAGTCAAAGGAGGGACCAGCCTAGCATCCCTACATAGTCACAAGCAAATTAAATTTAACCTCTTTTGAATTTCACTGGCCCGTATTGAACTCCTAGCAGGTGCCGATAGGCGAGAAGATTCCTGTGCATCGGGTTTTCAGCAATAAAGCAGTTTTAATTGGACCGCTGTGTGTGTGGACCTGTTTTTTTTTTTGTGTGCCTGGCACTTTTTGAACTAAGCTAGTCGAAGCGACGGGAGATAAAAGGTTATTAAATCCTTTTATGAAGTACTCGAACAAGGTCTCATTTCAGGATTCAGTACCTTAGAATAGAAGTTGGAAGGGACCTTGGAGGTCTTCTAGTCCAGCAGCCCCCAAGCGTTTGGGAACCAGGGACCGGTTTTTCCACGAACCGGAGCGGGTGTGGTTTTGTGTGCTGCCTGCATCCCACCGATGGGGCTTCACTTGTTAGACTGGGGGCTTGGGACCCTTGTTCTTGTCCAACCCCCTAAAGCAGGAGACCCTAGACCATTTCAGACAAATGGCTATCCAATCTCTTCTTGAAAACCTCCAATGTTGAAGCACCCACAACTTCTGGAGGCAAGGAGTTCCACAGACAGATTCTTCTCATTGCCAAGAAATTTCCCCCTGCTAATAAAGGAGAATATTTGTAGCTCAGGGTTGACATGGGGGGGGGGGGGGGGGGAGGGTCCTTGATGCTCTCTGAGATTGCTTGTTTTCTTGTAGACGTTTCATGACCCAACTAGGGAACGTCATCAGTGCTACTAAGGAGTGCAGTTTGCTGTCAAGTTTATATTCTATTTCATTAGACTATTATTGGAATATAAACTAACGGCAAACTGCACTAGTTTGGGTCATGAAATGTCTGCAAGAAAACAAGCAACCTCAGAGAACATCAAGGACCCCACATAAATTCTCCTTACTTCTAGGTTGCTTCTCACCTTGATTAGTTCACGAAGGTTGAGTTTTCTAGTGGTGTTTTGGGACTATTTACTTGGCACTTTCTGGCCATAGAAGGGAATACTTTTTGGTATGACAGACAGATGACTTCTAGAGGTAGTCCTTGACTTACGATTGGTCGCTTAGTGACTATTCAGAGTTATGACGGACCCCCTTAAAGGTACTTATGACCCGGTTCCAAAGTTACTATGGCCTCCTCCTCCCCCCAAGTCACACGACTGCCTGTTGGACGCTTGGCAACTGACCTCCTTTTACGACCGTTTGCAGCATCCTAGTCATTTGACTCATGACATTTTTTGCTGAAAATTGACATTTGCTTTCAGTTTGTCAGCAAAAACTGATCCTAACGAACAGTGACTTGGTTTAACAATTGGCGCGCTTGCTTAACAACCGTGGCGGTTACCTTAGGACAGCTGTATTCCCTTAACAACTGCTGCAGAAATGGTTGTTAAGATTCGGTCAGTCACTTGGGTGATTTGCTTCACGACCATCATTGACTACCGTAAACTGAGGACTACCTATATAGAGCTGTCTCCATTTTTATTTCAATGCCGAAGTAAAAAAGATATTCCAGCTTTAGAACAGTTTTTCAGTTTGGGCAACTTTTAAGACCTGTGGAGTTCAACTCCCAGAATTCTTCAGCCAGGATGGCTGGCTCAAGAATTCTGGGAGTTAAAGTCCACGTCGTTAAAAGAGGCAATAGATGTTCACACCTCTGTCAGCATCTTGTCTGGGGAAACTGGATGAACCTGCTTAAAAAGAAAAGCACACCGTTCTGTATTTATTAAGAGGCAAATCATATAAAAGGCAAGCCAGGCACAGCACAAAAATGGAAGCAGCCACCGCCTTAATTAGCTTAAATGAGTATAAAGCATACAAAATCCACTGAGCAGGTCAGGTCTTCCAACAGCCAAGGTCCCTTGGGGTCAAGGAATCTGGGCGGTGGCATGATCCGTCCTTCTGCTACACCAGATGGTTCAGTCCTTTTGGGCAAACTTCAGGCACAACAACACACCATCCCGACCATTTGTCACACCGAAGAGCAGGCTTAGTTCTATGAAAAGGTTCCGGATACGAGCCCAACGCTCGAGGCTTCTAGAGAGATTGTGGGTCTTTAGCGTCCAACGTTCTTTTCAAACCTCTGTAGAAGATTCACAGTTACTCAGGTAAAGCCACAACCACAGGATGAAACCAGGCATTTTTTCTGAATTGATTTCAACCAGCCTCTTTTTTTTTTTCCTCCCAAGAAATTGTGGGAAGAAAAAAAAAAAAATCACCGGCCAAGGACGAAGAGCCGTTTACTTTGGCTTACCAAGCAAGAGAAGCGTATGCAACGATTCCGATCAAATTTTCTCCGTTTTTCCCCAACAGTCCTGAAATCCGGAGTTTTGAAGGGTCATTTTCCTTGCATTGCTAATCTGCTTTCAGGACCTATTGAGGGTCGGTTACACCTGTGCTAACAATTTACATTAAATAACACACATTTTAAAAACAAAAGCAAAAACATAGGCACACCAAAACTCTAATAAAACACATGTGGATTCTAATTCACCTAAACAATTTACAGAAGTGGATTGAGTACATTTAAAAACAAGAAGGAAACAGAACAAAAACCGGCATCAAACCGCAAATCTGGTCGTAATAAAGACACAATATTTACACAAACCTCGTCTCAAACAGCCAAGAAATTGCTACTGGGTCAGGATGGAAGGACAGTGGGATCAGGAAGCTGGAGAAGAGGAATCAAAGGTTGGGGGGGGGGGAGACATCCTTGGGATTTCAACCTCACGACTTGTGGTGACTTGTCCTGCAAAGGAGCCGGCCACAGCCCGGAAGCCCCGATTTGGGATACCATTACAGACAGTCACTCATCTATTCGTGAAGCATTTGCCCCGGGCTCTAATTTAAATAACCGAATGGAAGCAAGAAACAGGCAATCATTTATGGGTGGTGTCTCCAAGCAGAGCCCGGTTTACGATAACTAAGAAGCAAATATCTCTGTAGCCAAAAATTATAAAATCTCACAAACAAGAGATGTTGGGGTCTGCAAATCAAGGAAACGCAGCACAAAATCAGGAACATGGACCCCCCCCAAAAAAACACCCAACGACACCCAAAACAAAACCCTGCAAACCTTCTTCAGTCTTTTAAAAACCACACGATTAAGTTAATATAAAAATAGACATCTTACACAAATCTGTAGAGAGGAAAAACACAGGGATGCTTATTGACGTTGGGGGGAGATAAATAGGATCGGAAGGTATAAAGCCTCAGTCCTTTTTAAATATATTTTTTCTTGAAACCATGAATACCACTTGGTCTGGGCATCGCCGAAAGGACTGCGATGTTGTTCTCCAAGGATGGCAAACACTCGGGGTAACTTGTGGGAAGTGGGGTGATAGGGCTGGTATTTTTTTAAAAAATTTGGGCTTTTTTTGCTGTCTACATTTGGGGTTTTCCAGTGATTTGTCTCTGGATCTGCTTTAGAAGATCCTGGAGTAGTTTCTCAACCTTGGCAGCTTTAAGGTGTGTGGATTTCAACTCCCAGAATTCCTCAGTCAGAATTCTGGGAGTCGAAGTCCGCACATCTTAAAGCTGCCAAGGTTGGGAAAAAAACCCCACTGTCCTGGAGAATCAGACCCAGGTATGATAACCAAAGGGCACTGAAGGAGGAATTGTCCATTCTTGCTCATCACTTCTACAAAAAAAAAAAAAAATCACTTGAGGTGGTTAAAACTCAGCAAGCTTGGCTTAGCGAGACAAGGGCAGCCTCATAGCAATGGCCAAGAGAGTCTTCCGGGCAGAGAGCACCTGGTGCAGGTGTGAGACAGAGATTTCCCCGGATATCCAAATGGGGATATTTTTATCTTCAAAGAATCTTATTTGGACCATTGCATGGGGAAACTCTTAATCCAGGAAAAATCTCTCAGGTGGGAAGTTAAGACTCTCCATTTTTGACCTCTAAGCCAGCGGTCCCCAAACTTGGTGACTTCAACACACCCCAGAATTCCTCATGGTTGGCTGGGGAATTCTGGGAGTTGAAGTCCACAAGTCTTAAAAGTGGCCATGTTTGGAGACCCCTGCTGTAAGCGGATGCACCTTTTTTTCAGCTCCAGAGGGGATTAAGCAAAGGGAATGAAAGAATCCAGCAGCAAATGTAAGGGGGACAGGGATTGGATGGCAGGGAGGAAGGGAGGGGTGCACGCCAGCTTCTAGTATGGAAAGAGCTCAGTTGAGTAGGCAGAGAGTAAAGACACTATGAAGGTAGTATCCAAATTACAGCATTACGATGCCTTTGGGTGGCCTCTGGAGCAGAGACAGCCCCAACACTGATGGGGGCCTCTTAGGTTCTCAGATTCTGAGCCCCCAAAGCATTGCTCCAGCGTCAGACAAATACTGATAAATGGCCAGGATTCTCGGGGGGGGGGGGGGGAGGCAGAGAGGCTCTGACATAGTCAGCTATGCTCCTTTGCAGGGGGGACCCTTTGTCCTGCTGCCCCCACCAAGGCCAGCTGGCACCCTGGAGAGCTAATCCCAGGCACAAAGTAGGCCATGCCTGAAATAACCTGGCTCTCTGACTGCTATTTCTTCATCCTGATTCAGCAGCCAACAAGGAGGAGCAGAGAAGGGAGGAAGATGGGAAGGGATTGTGCAATTCGGCTCCAAATTGCTCTCCGAAGCACAGTTTCTTTCATCTTTTTAAGGGGCCAGGCTGGGGTGGGGCGGGAGAGGGGGCAATGCCCATTTCCCTTAGTCTCCGTCTGGCTGTTCTGCGATGCGGCCCCTGATGCTGCTTTCCAGTGGGGTTGGGGGAGGAAGAGCAGCTGGGAGATTGTGCCTGCCCTTCCTTGCCCGCCTACCAGTTTGGCCCATCAAAGGAGGAGGAAGGCAGGAGCACGTGCTCCCCCTCAGCCATACCCATCTCCCCTCTGTGGCTGCCCACGGCAGCCTTCTGGCTCTGGTGCCCTCCAGCTGGGGATGATACAGGGTGCAGTTTCTTCCTTCACCCAGTTCTTCTTGGGTGGTACAAGTGGGTTTTTGCGTTGGTACCATTGTTAAGGGGGCAGGGAATCAGCCAGGACGGGAGGTGGGTGGGTGGAATGGGCTTTTCCATCACCGGGGTGGGCCTTTCCTTGAAAAATCCCAGCAGGCCAAAGAGCAAGACTGTAAAATGACTCCTGGCACCATCACTTATTTTAGCCTCATCTTATTCTCGCCTTTCGTTTGGGGGCATCGGGGTGAAAAAACTCAAGATGGGGAATCCGAGTGTGCCACCCAAACCCTGCCTGCTTGTTAGGTGTGCCAGGCGTAAAAAAGAGGGGTGGGCTTCTCATTGCACAGTCCCAATCCCCTTAGCTTGACTTTTGTGATCGTCCCGTTCTCTTTCTAAGGCCCCAAATAGCTTTGGAGGCAAACCAGGGAAGGGAGCAAATTTTGCTCTTTCCCCAGTATATCCAAGGATTATGGGGAAGCTCCCTTGGGGGGGCGGGGGGCAGGGGAGGGGTAAACAGCCTCTGAACCCCTTTTGCTGCACCCTGAAATTCTCCAGCTGCTTCGACCCAAACTCTGGTCCAATTGCATCTGCCACCCTCTGGACTAATTTTCCTCTAGTGCAGTTCAGTTATTCTGTGGGTCTCTCCAGAAGTTCTTGGTTGCCTGGGTAGAGTTAAATCGTACCTTTCCCTCTTCAGTTTTTTGGGGAAGAGGAAAGACGCGGGAACCCTCAGCGGGATTCAGCTCCCCCAAAACGTGCTTTACAGGCCCCTCCCTCCCCCGTCCAAGTTACCTTCCTAAAAAGCAAAGAGGGGCCGGGCCTGTCAGGTTAAACGGCCCTGAGGAAACGGGCCCTCTTTTATTCTCGTGAAAGGGTGCCGGGCTACCGCCAAGGCCTGCTCTGCAGGCTGCTGCTGCTGAGGGAGCGGGTGGTGAGAGGTGCCGTAGCTGGGTTGGTGCTGGGCAGGTTCTGGCTGCTCTTCACGGCGACGGCTTTGCAATCCCGGGCGGACGATCCGCGGCTGAGGCGGCCTAGGGAGAAGGGACCGAGAGGAAGGAAGCGATCAGGGAAACGGGCCCGTCTAGCAGTAGAAGCTGGGTTATGTGACCCCCGGGACACTGCGGCTGTCATAAATACGAGTCAGTCGGCAAGCGTCTCAATTTGGATCACGTAACCATGGATACTGCATTGGTCGTAAGTGTGGAAAACGGTCATCAGTCGCTTTTTCCTGTGCCATCGTAACTTCGAATGGTCATTAAGCGAACTGTTAAGTCGAGGATTATCTGTAGAAATCACCTCTCATTAACAAAGCACCAGGCAGGAGTTAGAAGGCACCACCCTTTTTTTGACACACACACACACACACACACACACACACATGCATGAACCAGCCAGAGTAACAATCCATTCTGGAGACCCCAGGCTCTCTGCTTTCATCGCACAATTAAAAAGCCACATTAGGGACACTGCTAATTTTTCTATCTTTTTTGCTATACCACTTTTCGATCCTGGTCTACAGAGTGGAGAGTTGGGTCTCTGACCAGAAAGCCCCTTGAAGAGACTTGGAAGCATTTGAAATGTGGATTGACAGGCGGCCGTTACGTTTAAGCTGGGTTGACAAAATCAGAAAGGAGGAGGGGATAAGCCGCCTGGGAAAAGCCAAGGGAAATCATCAAAAGCATAAAAAAAAAAGCAAAAGTTAGAATATTTTGGACATGGGATGCGACACCCGGAAAAATACGGCATCTTTCACTTAATCCTCCAAGGGAAGATTGAAGGCAAAAGAGGTCCAGGCAGAAAAGCAACCTTAATGGCTTCAAAATCTAAGGGACCGGTTTGGACAAAACTCAGCCGCACTTTTTCATGCTGCTGTTGATAAAAATAGGATTGCCAATGTCCGATGACGGATCTGGCACAAGAAGAAGAAGGGACATTGCAACTGTCATAAATGAACAACAACAGGGTAGCCTTCCTAAATTGAGCCCTACCCCCATGTGCCAGCTACTACCCCATCAGTGTGGCTGTGGCAGTGCTACCTCTGGGTCGATGGGAAGGGCAGCCCCAATGTATGTACCAGTTGTCTGAAGTCATTGCAGCTACACACCAGACCGCTCGCCTAGCACTGTAGCCAGGCCTGCCATGAGGGTCTTGTCAAGGGCAATGGGGTGGGTGTGCCAGGACCATTTGTTGAGAACCCTTGACAGCAGCCATGTTATCTGCTCCTGGGTGGGTGGTTGTGTGAGCTCTGAATCAGAGTTTGCCCTTCATTGTCTTTGGAGATGCTCAGTCGTGCTTTTTCCAAAAGGCAACTGGACTTCCTTGGCTTTTTTTCCTTGAAGACGTGTCGCTTCTCATCCAAGAAGCTTCTTCAATTCTAATCAAAGTTTTTCCAGTTCTTCTTCAGTTAGAACCGAAGAAGCTTCTTGGATGAGAAGCAAAATGTTTTCAGGAAAAACTGAAAAAAACCGAGAAAGTCCAGTCGCCTTTTCGAAAAGCACCTTTGGGACAATGTGTCCTTTTAACGCAGAGCCCGGCGCGGCCTGATTGGACTCTATTTAAGCTTAGCGCAAGTTCCCCCCAGATCAGCCTTTCAGGAAGGGGGAGGGGGTTGTCTCTGGCCTTGCGGCTTCTGAAGACAAATGGGGGGTGGGGAATGTCTTACTGGCAGGATCGCTGGGAAGCTGTTCCTCCTGCAGGTAGTACTGTATCTTTTGCAGATCCTCTGCGGTAAACCTCCACTTGTTTTCGGCGGCTTGGGGGAGGGGCGGCTGGGGGGTGGCTTTCTTCCGGGCGTTCCCAGGCTGACTGGAGACCAGGCAGGAGGCGGGGAAGGAGCCGGTCACCAGTCCTTCGGGGATCTTCTGAGCAATGACTCGGAGACCTGGGAGAACAGGAGGATGATAAGTTGGTAGGAAAGTCTCAAAAAATATAGATAGGTAGGACTGCGGAAAAAAACCATGGCTACCAACCTGCCTTCCACTGAGGACCTGTATACCGCACGAGTCAAAAAGAGGGCTGGGAAAATATCTACAGACCCCTCTTGAAACATAAACTGTTTCAACTCCTACCCTCAAAACGATGCTATAGAGCTCTGCACACCAGAACAACTAGACACAAGGACAGCTTTTTCCCCGAATGCCATCACTCTGCTAAACAACTAAATCTCACAACCCTTGTTTTATGCCCTGGGATGTCAAACCACCTAGTAGGGCTGTATTACTTATTATCCTTCTCATCTTTCCTATTACCTATTTGTGGCTTGTGTCTCATGATTTATGTTGACTGCTTTTATTTAGTATCCTATTACGATTTATGTTGACTGTTTATTTGGTAGCCTATGACTATCACTGGGTGTGGTATCTTATGATTTATGATGATTGTATCTTATGATTATGATCATGATTTATCACTCGTTGCTTCTATGTACACTGAGAGCTTCTATACCGGAGACAAATTCCTTGTGTGTCCAATCACACTTGGCCAATAAAGAATTCTATTCTAATTCTAATTCTAATTCTAATTTCTATTCCAATGATGGCGAACGTTTTCGGCACCAAGTGCTTGCTGAAATGGGAGCGCACGCGCTCGTGTCTGGGCCGCAACCTGGAAGAGGAGCTGCCCAGGGCGCATGTCTGCACCCGAAAATGAACTTTGGCAAGCTAATGTTCTGGGTTTCTGGTGCACATGCGTGTGTGACGATCAGTTAGCTGGCACTCATGCTCACGCAGGAAAGCAGACGACCAGCTCTTCTTCCAGTTTCCAGCACTGCTGCACACAAAATGGCCAGCTGATCGTCGTGTGCCAGAAACCCAGAAGAGGAACGGGTGATGCCGTGGGTGCCAGGCAACATGGCTCCGTGTACCACTTCGGGCACGCGTGCCATAGGTTCGCCATCACGGTTCTATTCTATTATTATTTTCTATTTTATTTTCTATTCTATTAATTCTAAGAATTCTAATTCTTTCTCACTCTAAAAAACTCCATCCAATTACAGGGATGGAATGAGAAGAGCCGGTCCCCTAATGCCAACTTCCTCGCCTTTCTCTTCTCTGTGCTTCAGTGGATCCCTGCTGGGAAGGAGGTGGATCCTAAGGCCTCCGAGCCTTCCTACCTCCAGAAAGCATGAACAGGTTCTCGAAGCCCCTCTCGCACATGGTGCTGGCTGCTTGGCTGGCCACCCGCTCGTCATCGTCATAAAGGATGATAATCTTCCCGTGAGCATTTTTCTAGGGGGTGGAGGAGGTTAAGGATCCAAAGCTCTGTGGGGGTTGTGGCCCGTCAGCGGCCTGTGCAGCTAGTAGCTGATTCCAACAGCGAGGAGGCTGGTGTGGTGCTGCGCCAGCAGCCTGTGCAGCTGGCACTCGAGTCGGACAGTGAGGAGGCTGGAGAAGAGGTGGTGCCAGAGGCGGGGATTCAGCCAGGGCCTTCAGAACCTCCAGAAACTCCTTTAAGTGAAGAGGAGGAAGAGGAGGAGCCTCTTCTCGGTGCACGGGCGTGGAGAGCTGCCAAAAGGCAGGAGTGGCTCCTCAGGAGGAGGTCTCCTTGAGAGTAAGGCTTGGGGCTAATTGGCCACTCCCTTAGCCTGTTTAAGGAGGAACGCCGATGGAAGCAATTTGTAGGGAACAACTTTAGTTCATTCTCCTTCATGTCTTATCTTGCTTTTCTTATCAGCTTCCTGCAAATTGCTTCTGGGCATTCTGCCAACCACAGTAAGATTATGGGTATCTGGAATACTGTGCCTCAGAATTGAGTTATTATTCTTTGGATTCTTGTCGGCTGTTAATGAAGTTAAATTAACAGCCCTTGTTCCGAAAAGACTGATTTAAACTGTACTTGTGTTCGAACAACTACTAAGAAAGCTCATTAGTAGTCTTTAATTAGTAAATTAAGGTTTGTACAGATTTTGTGTGTGCTGCGTTCTTTGCGGTCCGTAGCTGGGGCAGAACAGTGGGGAGAAGAGAGAGATGGAGAAGCAGCCTTCCCCCAGTCTTCCTCCCTCTGTTTCTGAGGGGTTCTTGGCGCACTCTGAGCTTGGTTGTTTTCTTGCAGACGTTTCATGACCCAGCTAGGGAACACCATCACTTCATAAAGGATACGTATTCCAAAATGCTGTTGGTGTAGGGATTCATCGTTCGGGAGAGAGTAGCGATGGGATAGGAGTGAGCTGAAAGGAAAGACAAATAGGCTAGAAAAAGGCACAAAGGAACCTGGGTCAAATAACAGAGGACGAGTCCACAGCAATAAGTTCTTATACAGAAATGGAGGCCGAGCTTCTACAGCAGGGCTCTCCAAACTTGGCAACTTTAAGACTTGTGGACTTCAAACTCCCAGAATTCCTCAGCCGGCTGGGAGTTCTAACAAGGGGCTGAGCAGTCTGTTCAGTCAGGATTGCAGTGTCCCGTTGCAGGGAGGGCTGCCCCTTCTGTCCTCCCACAAAGTGCCCCCGCAGGGACACAGTGAGCAGTTCCTACGCCTTTTGTTCTGACCCAGCCTTCGCAAGTAGTGATAAGCGAGTAAAACAAACCCCTTTTTATAACAAGGCAGTAACAGTCTTTTATTCACGTGGATAAACAAAAAATCAAACGTAATTAGTCCCAAGAAAACTGGTTCTCGCCAAGGAATCCAAATTGTTTGGGGTATACTAGAAAATGAATGGTTTTCTCTGACAATTGGCCCCTCCCAAACTCCTGCTATTTATTTTCCACCCAGGGAGGGGCTGGCTAGCGTCTACTTTTGCTTTTCCCTGAGAGCCGGCTTATTGCTTTCCTTTGCTCTCCTCTCCTCTCCCGTGCATCTGGGATGGGCCCCATCTGTTCCTCTCACTCAACTCAGCTCAGGCCCCCAAGACAGCAGCCTCTCCATCTGGTGGAGGACGGAACCCCGACTCTGCCTCTGCCGTTGATTCTGCATCCTCATCAGAGCCTTCCAACGGCTCCGAAGGCGGCCCAGGCCCTCCCTCAACCTCCTCCTCGTCTGACTCTGCTAGCTCTGCTGGCAGCCAACGGGCCACAACACCTCTGTCTCACCTCCCACAAGGTGGCACTGGTCGTAGGCATCTCGCTCTCGCACGTCCAGCAGCAGGTAAGGGCAGTCGGGATAAGGTCCGTTGTTGGGAACCGTCCCCTCCGTCTCCTTGGGGTCCCCTTTGCCCAGGTCCAGCTCACCTACCCCACTGATGACGCTGGGAGAAAGAAGAAACGTTATGAACCCTGGAATAAGGTTTTCTTGCTGGGTCTAAACTGCTGGCTTCTGCAGCTATCGGTATCGGAGAGAAAGTCTCTCAGGTGGTCAGCAGAGAGGAGAAAGACACCCCCCACCCCCAAATCATAGGTGTTGGAGATTCTCACACCCCAAGGGCTGAGAATTTGGGCCTGTAGAGATTCTACAACCATCCAGGTCATGGTTGTCCCAAAGGTGCTTTTTCAGATGGCAACTGGACTTTCTGGGTTTTTTTTTCCTTTTGAAGACGTTTTTGCTAGGTAACATCGCCAGTGCTAGAAGAGAGCGGGATTTGCAGAGAGGAGGAGGAGGACAAAACTCATTTAACAACTGTCTTGCTTAGCAACAGAAATGTTGGGTCCAATTGTGGCCATAAATTGAGGACTACCTTGTACTGTCAATCTCTCTCTTCTAACTGGGTTTTACCTAAGAACTGAGCCATCAAGGAAATACACATGCAGAGAGATGAGATGAGAGCGGGAAGGGGAGAGAGAGAGGGAGGGGAGGGGAGGGGAGGGGAGGGAAGGGGAGGGGAGAGAGACCTCTGCATATCGGATACCTCTGTAAGGTGGAGCGATAGGACTCTCCAGCTCCGGTGTTGTTGATGAACAAGATGGGACTGGCCGGTTTCTCCTCAGGGCTGCCTTTGCCGTTGGTCTCTGCTATCTCGAGACTGGTCTCTGCAGGAGCCGCGTCGCCTTCTGAAAAGGGGGCAAGTCAAAGTGGGGTACGTAACTCTCAGGCTCACATCGAGAGGCTGGAAGCATCCCCAAGGCCCATCTCACTTTGCTCCTCCCAGGAGGATTCTGTGGAGGGCTCACAAGCAGGAGTCGGTGGCCCCTCTCTTTCCCCACCACTGTCTCCTTGCCACAGGAATCCCTGGATCCAAAGATGAATATGGAGTCTTCAAGACTAATGGCCTTGAAATGCATCCGGGTTTTTAATATATTTATTGGTATCCCGCCTTTATTATTATTATTATTATTTACAAAACTCAAGAACATATCCATCACAGCTTCCTCTTCCTATTTTCCCCACAACAACAAAACAACCCTGAGAGGTGGATTGTGCTGGGAAAGAGAGACTGGCTCAAAGTCACCTACTCGTCTTTTATGCCTAAATCGGGATTAGAACTCACAGCCTCCTGGTGATTGGCCCAAAATCACCCAGCCAGCTTTTGAGGCAGGATTAGAACTCATAGGTTCCTGTTGATTGGGCCAGAGTCACCTAGCTGGCTTTCATATCTGCTGGACTAGAACTCACAGTCTCCTGGGGGAAACTTTGTGGTCCGAAGTAACCCAGCTAGTAACTTTGGCACCTAAGGCGGGATTAGAACTCATTGTCTTTTGGTGACTGGTCCAAAGTCACCCAACTAGCATTTGTGCCTAAGGCAGGACTAGAATTCACAGCCTCCTGGTTTTTAGCCTGATGGCTTAAACCATTAAACCAATTGGCTGCCCCCATTCAAATATTATATCAATTGTTACATAGGCATCTGATAAGAGGCAGAGCAGAGGTTTTGCATACAGGGAATCCCATTTAAAAATCCCCCCAAGTTCCATAGAGGGACTCAGATGTGTCTCTGGCTTCAGGATGCAAAGCAACCATTTTGTATATCTAATCAATGTATGTAGCTGTTGCTTGACATTCAACCCAGAATGGGATAGAGGTGAAACACAGAACAGTACCAAAATAAATTAGCACAATATAGATGAATAACTGTTAAATGTTTGTGTGCTTTATCTTGCTGTAAGCTGTTCGGAGTCACTTTGAACCACGAGACGGGCAGCAAATAAATTAGATAGATAGATAGATAGATAGGGACAGAAAGAGAGAGAGAGAAAGAAAGAAAGGAAGAAAGAAAGAAAGAAAGAGAAAAAGAAAAGAAAAAGACAGAAAGCTTCTAGTCAACCCCCTCCCATTATAGGAATTTAAAATAACATGAATTTAATTTGTAAGCTGCCTTGTGACGAGATGGGCAGCAAACAAATTTAATAAATAAATACCATCTAGTTTTTGGCCTTCTTCAGGTGGCCCTTTCAAGGTTTCATCTGACAGAGTGGCAACCTGAATCACCTGCAGGAGAAAGAAAAGGCAGAATCAGCCTAGCTCTAGTTACACAGGGGTGTCAAACTGACGACCCATGGGCCAGATGAGTCGTGCGTGGACCACGCCCAACCCAGCTCTGCGGAAAAAAAAAATGTCGCAAAAAGTCATGTGACGGCAACATGGCACCGCGAGTTTGACACCTGTGGCCTAATACAATGTTTCTCAGTCGTGACAACTTTTAAGGTGTATGGATCCCAAGTCCCAGAATTCCCCAACTAACGACATTAAGAGTGCTTGTCTCTTTAGCAACAGCAATAGACTTACTGAACCTTCTGCTGCTTAATCAAATGTTTCTCAAGTGAGGGTATTTTTAAGGTGTCTGGACTTCAACTCCCAGAATTCTGGATTGCGGGGGTGGGGTGGGGATGCTGGCTGGGGAATTCTGGGAGTTGAAGTCCAGACAATGTAAGGCTGCCAGGGTTGAGAAACGCTGCTGTAGAAATTGCAGGCGGACAGAGCCCACTCCTCACCCGGTTTCTGTACAGACCCCACTCAGCCCCCCTGAGATGGCCAGAGCTGGAAGGGAGGGGAGCATTTAATATTCATGGACAAAACCAGGAACATACCAGTTGGGCAAATGTAGACACTTTTAGCCTCTTGAAGAGCTCATCTTTCTTGTATCTGTAATCTGCAAAACAAAGAGGAGCATTTGGTTAATCAACTCAGTGGAGGACCCAGCTTTTCATTTCGAAAAACCTGGAATTTCCAGACAGTTCACGCACTGTTTCAGGCACAGGTCACCAGGAACAGAAGCTGAGTTCAAAACACGCCAGGTTTATTACATGCTACTTGTACACAAGAATCTGATTTGCTGATGGTCAAGCCAAATTGGTGCTAGAAAAGGGTCAAGGGAATTCATGGGGGGGCTGGACTTGGGTCTCTTATGGGAACGCAGTGACTCCAAACAGATGATGCATTTGACTCCGTCCTCTCGGGCTCTGCCTGCTCATCTTCTACAATCAGGGTCTCCAAAAGTGGCAACTTTAAGCCTTGTGGACATCCACCCAGCTGGATGACTTTGGGCCCCATCTCACTGTCAGCCCAGCTCCCCACATAGGGTTATTGTGGTGAAAATAGGAGGAGAAAGGAAGGAAGGAAGGAAGCTGCATTTCAGGGTTAAGGCAGGACTAGAACTCCCTGTCTCCTGGTGATTGGCTTGAAGACACCCAGCCAGCTCTCATTTCTAAGGAGGGACTAGAACTCACTGTCTCCTGGTGATTGGCCCAAAGTCACCCAGTGGACTTTCGCGCCTAAAGCAAGACTAGAATTCATCATCTCCTGGTGATTGACCCAAAGTCACCCAGCTATCAGCTCTCATTTCTAAGGCGGAACTAGAACTCACCATCTCCCGGTTTCTAGCATCTGTCTTCACCACTAGACCAAACTGGCTCTCAATTTCATCCATTTGAAGCAAACTTGATAGCATGGGTGTCCAACCTTGGAAACTTTAAGTCCCGTGGACTTCAACTCTCATGTATGGCTGGCTGGGGAATTCTGGGAGTTGAAGTTCACAGTTCCTAAAGTTGCCAGGTTGGACACCTCTGCTTTCAATCTCTTTTAAAGGGTTTCTCCCCATTGCACAATTTAGCATGTGCCAAGCCCTCCCTAGGCTGACAAGTGAAGGCTTGATGAATAGGAATGATATGAGTTCCAGATAATATGAGCAAAGAAAAGAAGAATTACTTGACATATTACAGAAATGGATTTTGGCATTATTTACAAAAAAATCTTTCATCACCTGACACTAGACTAGCTTGAAAACAAAGATGATTTCCCATCACAATCAGACCAACAACAATGTATTTATTTAGTGTATAGTTTAAATAAAGTGTCAGCAAATATATATATATGATATGTGGACAATCAGACCAAGATATTTTACTGCTAAAAGTCCCATAAAAAGTGCAAGCAAGCAAGCAAACACAATGATACGTTTAGCAATAGCTTCCTGACTAATCACATATAAATCTTGCACCTTTGGCTCCAATATTCTAGCAACGATCATATATGGCTCCCAAATCTGAGACCTTCCTGAGACACCCGCTACAACAGCCATCACCCCAGCAGCCCAAAAATCACAGTTCCTCCCAAGTCCCAGCACAGTCTACCTGGAGCTGATTCAGAAGATCCGTTTGAGTTTTCAGACATTTTAAATCCAAGATGCAACGCCGGTTTAAAAAAAAAAAATATCCTTTCAGATCGGCGGGAATGTCGGCTTGTTCTTTCTTGGTTCCGTATGTCAGAGAGGCAAGTGAGGACGGCACCTGTGGGCGCCTCGGTTTTGATTTTCCAGCCTTTTTTACGACTTGACTCAAGTTACAGAAGGAAGACAGAAGCAACCCTGTGTGGGCTTTTCAGATTGCCTCGTACAGTCTCATATATCCCTGAGAAAGCTCAGTTACCTAAAGCCACACACAAGGTGCTCATTCACTCAAAGGGCACACTTTGCCACCTAAGCAGAGTTTAAGCACAATGCAAGGCTAAGAGAAAAGGCACACCAGGAGTGCGGAGTAGAGAGTTCAAAGCAAAAACAAAAAACGGATAGAAACACAGCAAGGATTGTGACAGTGTCACAACAAACCACGGCTAGTGTTTCAGCACTCAAAAGCCCTCCGTTAAAAGGAGGATGTTATGAAACCCAGCTCTTTCAGCCGAATGAAGCAGTCAGGAGGAACAGCACAGAGGAAGAACACTTAAAAAGAAAAATACACTTAAACGAGGATACCTGAAGTTCTGCCAATATGACACAATAGTTCTAAAATCAAAGCAGGCAGTTTAGAAACCTCTTAAGATGTTTTTTTCAGATTCCATCAGGACCAGCCAACATTGCCGGTGGCAAAAAGACCGTAGGAACGGTGCTTGTAACGCCTAGATAGAAAGTACCCAGCGCCCATCCCTGGTTCATTAAGTCGGTTCCCATGCGCAAAACAGACACACCCAAATTCACAATGCAGGAAATGTTAGCATTGTGGAGGAGGGGGTGGGGGTGAATTTTCTAGTTCTAATTAATGAAGGTGTAGACAGATTATGATACAAAAGCACAGGAGTTAAATTATTGTGGGAAGATGACGGAAAGTTGTAAGATGGATCTTCATGGCGCTTGTGGAAGCTCAGGAGGAAAGTAAATGAATGAGGGGGAAAGAGCCAATTTGGTGTAGTGGTAAAAGTCCTGGCCTAGAAATCAGGTGATGGTGAGTTCTAGTCCCGCCTTGGGCATGAAAGCTGGCTGAGTGACTTGGGTCAATCATCAGGAGACTGTAAATTCTAGTCCGACCTTATGCATGTAAGACGCTGGATGACTGTGGGCCAATCACCAGGAGACAGGGAGTTCTAGTCTCCCCTTAACCACAAAAGCCGGCTGGGTGACTTGGGCCAATCACTCTCTTTCAGTCCAACTCACCTCACATAGTTGTTGTGACGGGGAAAATAGAAGGATGAAAGGGCATTAGGTATGTTCACCTCCTTCAGTTACTTATAAAGTAAGAAAGGTTGGATAAAATTCTAATAAATGAATAAAAGTAAAAATAAAAAGTGTCTTTTTTGTGAATGTTTCACCAGTGCTTCCAAACTCCCAAGCAATTTGTAAATCAGCGGCCATGCTGGCTGGGGCATTCCACACATTTTAAAGTTGCTAAATTTGAGAAACACTGGACTAGTCTGTGACCCCGTGATTATAGAGCTGATTTTAGACATTTGAGTTCTTGTTACGGTACTCACTTCTCTTGATCTCTTCTAGTTTTTCAATGTACTTGGTCATACTGCTACCTGTGGAAGAAAAGACACTCAGTAAGGCACTTAGGAAAGAGATGACAATCTTTACCCAAAACTCAGCTCAGCCATCTGTTTTTATTCCAAATCATTTATGTGTAATTAACAGGATTAGCAGGGCTGGAAAATCAGAAATATCCTCAGAACTGCCGAGTCTGGCTTTGGGTGCTTTGAAATATGTATTTATTTCTCGCATATTCCTCTCCAAAGTCCTCTGAAGACTTTTTTTCCCTTGCCTATTTTTGTCCTCTCAAGACTAGATTATGTTAATAAGGCTAAGAAAAGAAAGCCGGCTTCAGGATTGGCCTTGTAAGCAGGTTATTTATTTTGCCAGGCGCACGCAGGAACCAATTGATATTTATTCTGTCAATGACCAGCAAAAATTATGATATTACCTAGTTGGATAATGACATTTCTGCAAGAAAACAACCAAGCTCAGAGAGCACCAAGGACCCCACAGTTGTCAATGTTGCTGTTGTTGTCTTCCTGCCTCCCCTCCAGCATTGATGTTGTTACCTAGTTGGGTAATTAAATGTAGGAAAACCACCACCAACTCAGAAAGCACCAAGGACTTCACAGTCTTCCTCCTTCTCCACTTTGCACGCTCCACTCCCTTCTAGAACTGATGATGTTACCTAGTTGGGTAATGAAATGTCTTCAGTAAAGGAGAATATGAGGGGTCCTTGGTACTCTAAAAGCTTGGCTGTTTTCCTGCAGATGTTTCATTGCCCAAATGAGGTAACATCATCAGGGCAAGCCATTAAGAATATAAAATGAGAGCAAATCCCACTCCTTACTAGCACTGATGATGTTACCTAGTTGGGTCAAGAAACGCCTGTAAGAAAAGGTCCAAGCTCATAGAGCACCAAGGACCCACAGTCAAGGGCAACCCATTCCTGGCAGCCATTGTGGCCCTCATGCTCTGATCTCATAGTGCACACACACTCTGGGTGAAGTCACAGCTTCTCACACGAAGTTCAGTGCTTGGATTATCAAATGAAAAACTCTTAAGTATTTTGCTGTCCCTTCAAACCTCTCCCCCCATTCCCTCAAAAAAGTAGATTTCAACTTACCGGTGTCAAGGCGAGTTTTTACATGCTGGTATTTAGGATTCTGTGGGATCCTTTTGGTCAAGAACTGCTTACCGGGAGGGGGAGAAAGTGAAAAGAAAACTATCAGATAATTACCCAGGAGGAAGGGAAAAATAGTATGATTGTGATATGCACACAACTTTTGAAAACGAAGACCGCAGAACCACCACACTAAAAGATGCATGATGCTGAAACACCCAAAGTTGATACAGGTAGTCCCTGACTTACAACCATTCTAAGTTACAATGGTGCTGAAAAAAGTGACTTACAACCACTGCAAGTGACATAATCAAAATTGGGATGCTTGGCAACTGACTCATAGTTATTTATTTATGACGGTCGCAGTGTCCTGGGGGCCTTTTGCAATCTTCTAACAAGCAAAGATTCACCTTACAACTGTGGGAATAACTTAACAGCTACAGTGGTTCACTTAACAACATTGGCAAGAAAGGTCGTAAAATGGGCAACACTCTTGCGGCTCAATTGTAGTCATATGTCAAGGACTATCTGTGTACACTCTCTCTCTCCCTCTCTCCTCCTCGCTCTCTCCTGTGTGTGTTTGTGTGTGTGTGTATACACACACACATCCCTCAGTTGCATCCTAATATTTTCCTCTTGGGGAAGCAGTAGCTGCTGTTCCTCCTCAACGTCTACAATTCCAGCATGTTGAGGGAAAAAAAGAAGAGAAAGCCTATTATGTTTTCACACATTACACTAAGCCATAATCCAATCTGTTTGGTTTCATTTGCCAGGGTTTTTTTTATTTTTGATTGGCAACTTATTTCTTTTTTCAATGGATTAATTTTATTCACGGGGGAATCCAAAGGTATAATGCTGCCTCACAGTGCTCAACTATCTTCTAAACAGGGGAAGCCAGATTCACTTAACTGTGTGATTCACTTAATAGCGGCAGTGATTCACTTAACAACCGCAGCAAAAAAAAGGAAGTTAATAAAATTGTCATGACTCATTTAAAAATCACCTCACTTACCAATGGAAATTTTGCTCCCAACTGTGGCCATAAGCTGAGGACTACCTGTATCTAATTGCTCTGGACTTCCTATGTCAATGAAGACTACATCATCCAGGACAAAAGTATCTAAAAGAGATGAAATCATGGCAACTAGACCAAAGTTTGTTAATCTGAGACATTTTGCTACTCATCCACGTAATTTCATCAGTCAAAATAAAAAAATATGTAGTTAGGCAGAGAGTCTCTGACTTTGGTCCAGTTGCCGTGATTTAACCTTTTTAAGATACTTTGGGCTTAGTGTTGAATAAAACCCTGTTACAATTTGCTTAACAATCCTGATTTCACAATACTTGTGCAAACAAATCAAGCTAAGGGGTTAGACTCAGGGGTAAAATCCAGCAGGTTCTGGAGAACCGGTAGCAGAAATTTTGAGTAGTTCAGAGAACCAGTGGACCCAGAGTGGAGTGGGAATGGAGATTTTGCAATATCCTTCCCCTGCCACGCCCACAAAGCCACACCACACCCACCAAGCCAATAGTAGTAAAAAAATTAGAATTCTACCACTGGAGACTACATTGCTAAACTTGGTTAGTTCTAATCCTTTTTGTGTGTGTGTAGCTAATATGTTGTATAAAGCTGCATATTTGGTTAAATTTTGGCTCAGTATATTGCATCAACTAAAAAACTGGTTAATTGAGTTTATCTAGTGTGGCATTCCCAGAAAGAGGAAAACTGTAATTTCAGGGCCTCTCACAGGGAGATACCTGGCCTCATGCCACCTATACTAACTTGGTACTACCCTGCCAAATATATTACAACAGCTGTGGGAACTAAATTTCAACATATCTCAAGCAAACCAGGTTAGTCTACTTTCCGCTTAAAAATTTCAATTTCAGGAATGTCTACCACCATCCAATTTCTGGAGGACAGAATTCACAGATGAATTAAATAATTAATAAAAAGGAGTCATGAAGGTGCTTTCTTTTTTTCTTCAAAAGGCAATTGGACTTGCTGGTTTTTCTTTGAAGACATTTTGCTTCCCATCGAAGAAGCTTCTTCAGCTCTGACTGGACGGTGGGGAAGGGAAGGATTAATACTTCTTGTAGTCAGCTGGTCATTTGCAGCCATTTTAGAGAGCCGTTGAGGCCACTTGGAGGTTTATCTCTGTCCTTCCCTCCAAGTGGCCTCAACAACTCTCTAAAATGGCTGCAAGTGACCAAGTGATTCAAAGTCAGGCTCTCCAGCCCAAATAGCTGAGCTGCAGGATCTAAGGAGCTTCTACTCTTCAAGGAGAACATTTGTAGCTCAGGGTTGATATGCTGCTCTCTGAGCTTGCTTGTTTTCTTGCAGACGTTTCGTGACCCAACTAGGTAACATCATCAGTGCTACTAAGGAGTGTGGTTTGCTGTCAGTTTATATTCTGGTGGCTTGCCCTTTCAGTGTTGGTGTGAGTCATCTTAGAGGTTCCTTGGTTGGGCTGTTTACTGTTGGCTCTTTGGCAGTTTCTTGATTGTGATATTGTTTACTTGATTGTGGGTCTGATGTTAACCTTGGAGTTAATGTCGCAAAGGTGCTCTTTTTTTTTTACAAGAGGCAACTGGTTTTTCGTTGAAGACATTTCGCTTCTCATCCAAGAAGCTTCTTCAGCTTCTGACAAGCAAAGTCACAGCCAGATTCACTTAACAACCAGGTTACTCACTTATCAACTGCCGCCATTCACTTCACAACTGTGGCAAGAGAGGTCGTAAAATGGTCGCAAAACCCACTCAACAAATATTTTACTTAACAACGGAAATCTGGATGTTCTGCTCCGGAGACCACAAAGCCCCCACCCACTCACGACCGTGGTTTTTTGCGTCTGAAGTTATGTCGGCATGTTAAAGTGACATATGAGCAGTCCTCGCACTTAACGACCATTGCAGCATCCCGACGGTCACGTGATCAAAATTCAGACTCTTGTCGACCAATTCACATTTATGATCGTTGCAGCGTCTCGGGGGTGATGTGATCCCCTTTTGCGACTTTCCGACAGGTAAAGTCAGTGGGGTCATTAAGTGAATCTCTCCCCTCCCCCCACACTGACTTTGCTTGTCTGAAGCAGTTGCCAAGCGTCCAAAATTCAACCCTGCAAACGTGTGGATGCAGCAACGGTCATAAGTGCGAGGACCGAGGCTCCTAAGTCCCTTTTCACAGTGCCGATGTAACTTCGAATACCCAGGATTTACTTGTATTCCTCCTCCTCCTCCCCACCCCACCCCCGCTCTTCATTCAGGGAGGCTCTTTTGAGTGATTTGGAGCCGGTCCCTCTCAACCAGGCCTACCTCGCAGGGTTGTTGTAATGGCAAAGAAAAGCCAAGGACGCTAGTTATGGACCTGAAGCCCCTAGAAATGGGCTAAATAGAGCCATATTTATATAAAAAGCCCAATAATAGTTGTTTTAAATTCCAAACCCGATTTTTTGAGCTAAATTCCGATTTTTCTGACTGAGTTTATTGCCGCCCCCTCCCCATTCAGAAGCACTAGAAACGCATAAATATAAGAAAAGGGGCCCAATGGTTGATTGACAGCCCCCTCACCGACTCCCTCAGGATACTGGGGACCCCCCCCCCACAGCGACGAGGCCTGAGGGAGGGGGCTTCTCTAGGGCCTCTTCAGGGCCTTCCCGGTTTGGGGGACCCCCTCAGACCTCTCCCCCTTTAAACCGGGGTCACGTGCCTCCTCCCCCGCCCTCTGGGAAGCCCCCTCACGACCCCCACCGGCGGACCCCCCATTTCACCTCAGGGTCGCCGATGCGCCTCCTCGCCGACATCCTGCCCAACTGTCAGCCTCGCGCACGTCCCGCCCCTCCGCCGGGCCCGCGCGCCCGCGCCAGACCAATCCGCGCCGGCCTTCAAACCATCCCTGTCTTCCGATTGGCCGTTCCCCGCGCCCATCCGCGCTCTCTCCTCCCCCTCCTTCCGAGCGCTGTTGCCAAGTCGGTCGCCGCCCCCCCCCACACGCCCGCGGATTTTAAAAGTCCCGGTTCGGCTTTCTCTTTCGCGCGTGCGCGTTGCGGCCCACGAGGCTCAGGCGAGCGTCGGCAGTTTCCCCGGGTGACGAGGGACGCCTCCGCGCGCCTTGGTTCGGTTTTTGTTTTTTTTTAATGTTTTGAGTTCCTTTCCGAGCGGCGCTGAGGCGGGATTGTGACGTAACAGGGGCTTCACCGCGGTGTCCTTCCGCTGAGGGGGTCTGCACGGGAGGGGCGGGGCTCGGAGGAGGAGAAGTAGTGCCTTTGTTCCTACACGCGTTTTCCTCCTTTCTGCGCTCACACGTGTTCTGTGGAGTGCAGCTCATCGGCGTGGCTGCATTCAAAAGTCAAGAGGACCTTGATGTTTTCCCCTTAAATGTTCTCCGCATATATGGGCTGCTCATTCTGGGATCTGGAATCCCAAACCATCTAGTGTGTTTGTGTGTGTTTTGTGTTTGTGTGTGTATGTGGTTGTGTGAATGCAGCCAAGGTTGTTATTATTTTTTTTCCTGATTTCCCCATCTCCATCTGGAGCGCTGGACTGGCATTCTCTCATTTTCAACCCTAAATATGAACATTAAATTTCCAAATCACTTCATTTATTTCATTTATAAATCACAAATCTTGCATTCCACGGGTTCTTGTTTTCTCTCTGTCTGAAAGGATCCAGCGATTTTAAATGGCAATTATAGGTTTTTGAAGCAATTCAATTCAAACCTTTTATTGTCAATGCACAACATGAAATGCATAACATGAAAATTAAGCTTTAGGGGTCACACAAGTCCCGATTTTCAGTGCCCTTGTGACTGAACGGTTGCTAAATGATGGGTTGTAACTCAAGGGCTACCTGTATGCTGGACTTGCATTCAAAGACCCTCATAAATTAACCGTCAAAACTTGATTTATGCAGTCCGGTAGACTTCACGCTATTGGAGGAAGGTAAGAAACGCTACAGGGATAAGGTCACTTATCCAGAATGTCTGGAGGAATCTGGAAAGGATAAATTGATGATCGGACAGGACGCAAAGTGAGTTGTGCATGTATAATTTTAAGAGCAATTTAATAAGGAGCAACTCTTAATATTAGAATTTATTGAGAAAGGGAAAGGAAAGAAGGAAGGAGGAAGAAAGGAGGGAAAGAAGCGGAGGGAAAGGAAGAAAGAAGTGAAAGAAATGAGAAAAGGGAGGGTGGGAGGGAGGGAGGAAGGAAGGCGAAAGAAGGAAGGGGAGAAAGAAGGAAGAGGAAAGGAAGGAAGAAAAGGAGAAAGATGGAGAGAGGGAGGAAAGAAAGAAAAAAAGGGAGGGAGAAAGAAAAGGAGGAAGGAGAGGAGAGAAATAAAGGAGAAAAACAAGGAGAAAGAAAAAGGAAGGAAGAAAAAGGAAGGGAGGAAAAAAGAGGAAGGGAGGCGAAAGAAGGAATGGGGAGAAAGAAGGAAGAGGAAAGGAAGGAAGGAGAAAGGGAGGGAGGAAAGAAAAAGAAAGGGAGGGAGAAAGAAAAGGAGGAAAGAGAGGAGACAAAGGAGAAAGGAAAAAAGGAGAAAAAGGGAAGGAAGGAAAGAAGAGGAAGGAAGGCGAAAGAAGGAGGGGGAGAGAGAAAGAAACAAGGAAGAGGAAAGGAAGGAAGGAAGAAAAGAAAGGAGAAAGAAAGAAGGAGGGAGGAAAGAAAAAGAAAATAAGAAAGAGAAAGATAGAAAAAGGAAGGAGGGAAGGAGAGAAAGAAAGAAGGAAAGGCAAAAAAGGAAGAAAGGAAAAAGAAAAGGAAAGAAAGAAAGGAGAGGGAAAGGAAGAAGCGTAGGAAGAGAGAAAGATGGAGGGAGGGAGGAAAGAAAGAGAAAAAGAAAGGGAGGGAGAAAGGAGGAAGGAGAGGGGAGAAAGAAAGGAGAAAGAAAAAGGACAGGAGGAAAGAAGAGGAAGGGAGGTAAAAAAAGGAGGGGGAGAGAAAGAAAAAGGAGAAAGAAAGATGGCGGGAGGGAGGAAAGAAAGAGAAAGAATATGAAAAGGAGGGAGAAAGATAGAGAAAGGAAGAAAAGAAAAAGAAAAGAAAGAGAGGGAAAGGAAGAAATGAAGAAAGAGAAAGAGAGAGAGAAAGATGGAGGGAGGGAGGAAAGAAAGAGAAAAAGACCCAGCCCCGCCTCCCCCCAGGATCCCCCCCCCCAGTCCTGATTTTCCCCGCTCTGCAGCCGCCCGTTCACACGTTTCTCCTGCCCGGCTTGCAAAAAAACTCCGCCGCGCCTCCGGTTGCAAAACTCGCACTGCGCAACCCGCGGGAGCCTCCTCGAGGGGCGGGGGCAGGAGAGCCCGGGGACGCGCATGCGCCTTTGCCCCACGCGCCTGCCTTCTTGATTTCTTCCGGACTGTAGCTCAGGTGAGCGAGAGCGCATGTGCGTCCTTCCCCAGGACAGGGGTGAAGGTGGGGGGAGAGGAAAAATAGACGCCCCCTCCCTGTTTTTTTTCTCTGCAATCTCGGGAGCGGGGGGGGGGCGGGTTTGTTTTTTTTTTAGGGTGAAGGAAGGAATTTTTTTTTTTTTGAGGGGGTGGAAACTTGCAAAGAAATACACACAAAAAAAGAGAGAATAGGGGGTGTGATGCATTTGCTGGACAAAAGAGGAGGGGGTTTTATTTGCACCCCCCCCCCGTCTCTAGAAAATGCACTGCTTGGGGTTGAAAGGGTTCTGTAAGATTTGCGGGTTCACTAATAAAGAATATTTGTAGCTCAGGGCTGAATTGTGGGCGTCCTTGGCGCTCTCTGAGCTTGGCGGTTTTCTCACAGACGTTTCGTGACCCAACTAGGTAACATCATCAGTGGTAGAAGGGAGTGGGAAGGAGGAGGAGGAGACTGTGGGGTCCATGGTGCTCTCTGAGCTTGGCGGTTTTCCTGCAGACGTTTCGTGACCCAACTAGGTAACATTGTCAGTGCTAGAAGGGAGATGGGGTTTGTGGAGAGGAAGGAAGGAAAGAAGGAAAAAAGGAAGGGAGGGAGGGAGGGCTGTGGGGGTCCTCGGTGCTCTCTGAGCTTGATGATTTTCTCACAGACGTTTCATGACCCCACTAGGTAACATTGTCAGTGTTAGAAGGGAGATGGGGTTTGTGGAGAGGAAGGAAGGAAGGAAGGAAGGAAGGAAGGAAGGAAGGAAGGAAGGAAGGAAGGAAGGAAGGAAGGAAGGGCTGTGGGGGTCCATGGTGCTCTCTGAGCTTGATGGTTTTCTCACAGACGTTTCATGACCCAACTAGGTAACATCATCAGTGCTGCAAGGGAAAGGAATTTGCAAAGGAGAAGGGGAGGAAGAGGAGGAGGAGAAGCAAAAGAAGTGGGGAGGAGGAGGCAGAGAAGGACTGTGGAATTCAATGGAAGCTGGACTTCCTTTGCTTGTGACTACGTAGGGATTCTAGGCTGCTTCCTCTTTTGACGCCGCCTCCAGTCTTCTGCCATTCCTCCTCCTACAACACGGCAGTTTCTCTTTATTTTCATTTTATTTTGGGCTTCCCTTCTATCCTTCCAGAATGAAAGAGTGGTGGATCCAAGTCGGTCTGCTGATGCTGCCCCTGCTTGCCGTTTACCTCCACATCCCGCCTCCCAAGCTGTCTCCGGCTCTGCATTCCTGGCGGTCCTCGGGGAGTTTCTTCACCTACAAAACCCACAACATTTTTTTCAGAGGTAGCGTAGATGCTTGTGTCATGAATCTAGCCAGTTCTCTCATTTCGTTATTTGCTATAGACCTAGTCCTCGGTTTATACGACCACAATTGAGCCCAATGTTTCCGTTGCTAAGCGAGACACTTAGGGAGTTTTGCCCCGTTTTACGACCTTTCTCGCCACAGTTGTTAAGTGATTCGTTGCAGTGGTTAAATTAGTCACTCGTTCGTTAAGTGAATCTGGCTTTCCCCATGGACTTGGCTCGTCTGAAGGTCGCAAAAGGGGAAGATGTGATGCCCCCCCGGGACACGGCAACCTTCATGAGTCGGTTGCTAAGCGTCCAAATTTTGATCACGTGACCGTAGGGATGCTGCAGCGGTCATAGGAGCGAAAAAACAGTCACCAGTCCCTTTTTTCAGGGCTGTTGTAACGTCAGTCACTGAACGAACGGTCGTAAGTCGAGGACTTCCTGTCATTGAATGGAGGTGCCAGTTCGATTCAGAAGGGTTTTTTTTTAAAAAAAAAAAGACATCAGATTCCAAATTCATTAAAGCAGCCGTGGCATTCTCCAAAAAAGTTTCTGCAGTCGCAACAGCCGTAAAACTGAGGCAGCTGCTTTAATCGGTTGCAGAGTGGAGCTGCACTCCTAGCTGTTTCGAAACCCCTTTTTCTGAGCTGAATTAAATTCAAAGCACCAGGAATTTTTTTTATGCGTGTGTGTGTGTGCGTCATATAGAAAGAGGTTGGTTCTTGACATGTTGCCATCCAGGGTCATTAAAAGGCTTGGGGGTAAAAGGCAAAACGACATCCTGTAAAGGTAGCAAATCTTATCCCAAAGTTGCTTTTTTTCAAGAGGCCACTGCACTTTCTGGTTTTTCTTTGAAGACCTTTCACTTCTCACCCAAGAAGCTTCTTACTCAGGCGAGTAAGAACCTCCGACTAGCCTCAACGACTCTCTAAAAAGGATGCAAAAGACCAGCTGTCTGCAAGGAGTATAAATCCTTCCATTTCCCTCCATCCAGTCAGAGCTGAAGAAGCTTCTTGGAGGAGAAGTGAAACCTCTTCAAAGAAAAACCAGAAAGTCCAATTGCTTTTTGAAAAAAAAAACACCTTTGGAACAACCCTGACCTGGAGGACTGAGAATCTCTACAGACTGGTAGTAAATCCTAGCATGTCAAGGCTAGTTTGCAGTTTAACATCTGGCAGAGGCAGACGTCGTGGTCCAGTGATATCCTTGGATGGGGGGGGCTAGCTTAAATGGTTTTAATGGGGTTTTTAAATTTTCGATTTTATTGATTCTGGGTTTTAAATTGGGAACTTTTCGATTTTGCAGATCTGGGGTTTTAAATTGGAAATGCCGATGATTTAAATTATTTTAGTTTTTTCTTAACTTTTGTACTATATGTGTTTTAAGTTTGGCTATATAAGTTGAATTAATAAATAAATAAACACACCCAGGGTTCAGCGGATTCTTTTAAACACAAGGGGGTGTGCTGCTTTTTTTGCAAAATTAAGAGCATGGTGCTTGCGTGTTTCGGTGTGTGTCGCCAACTCTTTCCCCAATGTTAGACAATTTGTCCTCTTCTGACACACGTGAGAGGCCTCACGCAGAGATGCACCTCTGATAATTCGGTCTTCGGATGGCGTTCTCTTTTTGCTCGTCTGCAAATACTGTTAAATTTTGGAAAACCGAACACCCGATCTGTTTATTTCAATTCCCTGTTAAGAATTCACGATTGATTTCACGTTTAAATTGAGAACCTTCTGTTTTAGTTTGGTACGCTCTACTTGAACCCAAGAGTTTCTCTAAGGAATATTTCTCTTTGCCTCTTTAGATTCGCCCGGCGCTGTCGGAAGTTCGGACATCGTGGTCCTTTTGCACGGATTTCCGACCTCGAGTTACGACTGGTACAAGGTGAGAGGTGGGGGACAGATGTTGGATAAAGGCAGGATGGGCTGTAGAGATGCCGTAGGAAGTAATGGCAACCCTCCCTTCCTCCCTCCTTCTCTTTCTCATCCCGCTACAGATTTGGGAAGGGCTCACGCAACGATTTCATCGTGTGATCGCGCTGGATTTCGTGGGGTTTGGCTTCAGCGACAAGCCTGTGAGTACATTTCGAAGGATATTTCTTTCTTCCACTTCCTTCTTTCCCCAAATATTGTCAGCCAACCAGATAGGAAACCGATCGCGCGAGCTAATTCTGTCTTAACGGCGAGGCTACGTTACTGGAATCTTGCAGTTTTGAAAGTGCAAAACATAGTGTCAAAAGTGGGACACAAAAGCACCAAACGGAAATATTGCGTGCAGTTTTGGTCACCGTGTTACAAAAAAGGTGTTGAGATTTTGGGAAAAAGGGCAGAGAAGAGCAACTAAGATGATTAAAGGCCCGGAGACTAAAACGTATGAAGAATGATTACAGGAATTGGGTTTGGCTAGTCTAGAGAAATCAAGCATCTGAATTTTGATCATCTGACCATGGGGATGTGTGGTTGTAAGTGTGAAAAAGGCCATAAGTCACTTTTTTCAGTGCTGTTCGCCGCCTTGAGTTATTTGTAAAATTAATAAAGTGGGTGACTTTATCACCAGGACACAGCGAGTTCTAGTCCCGCCTTAGGCATGAAAGCTGGCTGGGTGTCTTTGGACCGATCACTAGGAGACTGGGAGTTCTAGTCCCGTTTTAGGCATGAAAACTGGCTGGGTATCTTTGGACCAGTGACTAGGAGACTGGGCGTTCTAGTCCCGCCTTAGGCATGAAAGCTGGCTGGGTGCCTTTGGACCAATCACTAGGAGACTGGGAGTTCTAGTCCCGCCTTAGGCATGAAAGCTGGCTGGGTGTCTTTGGACCAGTCACTAGGAGTCTGGGAGTTCTAGTCCCGTTTTAGGCATGAAAGCTGGCTGGGTATCTTTGGACCAGTGACTAGGAGACTGGGAGTTCTAGTCCTGCCTTAGGCATGAAAGCTGGCTGGGTGCCTTTGGACC
Organism: Arizona elegans; assembly: GCA_022577455.1. Classification (NCBI taxonomy): domain Eukaryota; kingdom Metazoa; phylum Chordata; class Lepidosauria; order Squamata; family Colubridae; genus Arizona; species Arizona elegans. The sequence goes on along the minus strand of JAKOOJ010000007.1, from coordinate 88,403,011 downwards.
AATCACTAGGAGACTGGGAGTTCTAGTCCCGTCTTAGGCATGAAAGCTGGCTGGGTGTCTTTGGACCAATCATTAGGAGACTGGGAGTTCTAGTCCCGCTTTAGGCATGAAAGCTGCTGGGTGTCTTTGGGGAGGTCAAAAGATTGAAGATGGCAGCATGATGACACGATAGAAGCTGCCGGCCTTTACGCACGAACTGGGATCTCACCTCGTGAGGTGATTGCAGCTTCCATCTTGACCGGGGCTGTCTCAGCTCCACCTGTGGTTGGCTTGGTTGTTTTAACCTGAAAGGTTAGGGTTCAGAGGTTGGCCCCTGAAGTAACAGGGCTTGATTCGAACTCGGTGCTCACCTCTCTCTCTCTCTCTCTCTGCATTTCAAACAGCGGCCTCACGCCTACTCCATCTTCGAACAAGCCAGCATTGTGGAAACCCTGTTACGTCACCTGGGCCTTCTGAATCAACGGATCAACCTCCTTTCGCACGACTACGGAGACACCGTCGCCCAAGAGCTGCTCTACAGGTGTTGTGGGAACTCTCGCAAGGACAACGGGAAGTCCTCGTTCTACGAGCACCATTGGGAGCGGGATGTCCGTTGCTCAGCGAGGCGGTCGTTAAGCGAGCTGTGGCCGATTTGATGACTGTTCTTCGCCACGGTTATTAAGCCGTGGTTCTTCAGTGAATAGTACGGTCGTTAAACAAGTCTGCCTCCCCCCCCCCAGTCAGAAGCTGGATGGGAAGGTCACAAATAATTTATCATGTGTCCTAGGATGTTCTAACCGTCATAAATATGAGTCGGTGGCTAGGCGCCTGAATTTTGATCACATGGCCACAGGGATGTCTTTAAGTGTGAAAACCGGTTGTAATTTCAAACGGTCGCTAAGTGAATTGTTGTAAGTCAAGGACTGCCTTTAAACTGTCAGGTACCTTCCTGAGATTGTGCAGAGTGGTGGTTGGGGTTCCTTTTGGGGCCTGTGCAGAAGCTCAGGTTCAGGTTGGGCTTTAGTCTTGCAAGCCCAGTCACAATACAGGCAGTTCTTGTATACCGACGGCTCCGCTTAGTGACATAGAATGGTGAAGAAAACTGCCAATCCTCGCATTTATGACCTCCACAGGTCCGTAAACGCCAGGAGGAAGGTCACCGCAGTTGGGAGTTCGCTGAGCTACTGCTTTGTTTAATGACCGAATTGCTGGTCTTAATCGCGGTCACTAAATGAGGACTCCCTCTATTAATTTGTATTTCAACATTCGGGCAAGAGACCAGGCTTATCCTCAGTTAAGATACATACACCTGGAATACAGGTAGCCTTGAGAGTTGATGTTTCTTATTGCTGTTAAAACAAAGCAGAAGTGTTGTGACCCAAACACAACAAACCCTCTGAAGTGAACTCAAATATTCCTGTCAGCGTTGCAACGCTGGCATAGAGAGCAGAGGACAGCGAAAGATAAACTCTGAAACTTTTGCCTGCAAAATCCCTTTGAAGCTCGGTTGTCGTGGAGATCAGGGGAGGGGGCACATTCCTGAGAAATGACGGGGAAAAGAAGTCTGAAGAATGACTTGGAAGACAGCCAATGAGAAGCAGAGTCTTGGGGGTCGGAAAGGGAGGGATTGGGAGGCAAAAGGTCAGTCTTGTCCACGCGGAGTCATGATCCGGTGGCTGAGCTCAATTAAAGAAAGATTTCGTTAAAGATTGGCAGCTTGGAAATTCATTTAATTTTGAGACAGTACCGCAGTCTGACAGACGGACAATTCCTTTATTAGGAGTGCCAGCAGCCCCGGCAAAAAAGTTTCTCTTTCTCCACAGGCTAACAAGTCCATCTGGCAGGAAGTGAATTGTTGTCTCCCGCATCTATTCATCTCCGGCCCCTGCCTTTTATTCCCAGAGTTAGGGTGGGGCTTCCCTAGCAGTGGTGGCTCTTCCGTCCCGAGGACCGGCCCATAGATTTCCACTGCTCTCCTCTCCTCTGCCTTCTGCATGTCAGGCACTGGACCCAGCTGCTCCTCCTCTTCTTCATCAGCCACCTCCAGACCTGGGGGCTGTTGACTCTCCATCTGAGGGCTGATGGACGGCCCAGGCTCCACCTCTCTCTCTGATAGCTCCATTCCCTCTTCCCCCTCGGAGCTCCCAGGTTGCCTTGATGCTGACCCCGACTCCCCCACCTCCTCCTCTTCCTCTGATTCAGTTGCTGAAGGTGCCGGTGGCCGACAGGCCACAACAAGAATGTTCTCAGAACTTCCCCAAAATCATCCTTTGATGAATTGCTCTATTTACATTGTATTTATATTACATTTAACTCTATTTAACACTGTTTTCTCTACTTTTAGGTATGAGCAGAATAGAACGGGATGTGTCCTCATCAACAGCCTGTGTCTGTCAAATGGAGGTAAGCGATGGATGGGAAAAATCTCCCGCAAATTCCCGTTGAAAAATTACTCGGAACATAAGAATCTTGCTGGGGGTAAACAGGGGTGGGAGGACAGTTGGATCCATCATAGGGGACGTCAGTCAAGTTAGAGGGCAATATGCCATCAGTATCCAAGTCCCCACTCTCTTTTATAGGTACAGGGGTCCTCAACTTATGACCGCTCGCTTAGTGTCCATTCAAAATTACAACCGCACTGAAAAAAGTGACGTAGGGCCGTTTTTCTCACTTACGACCGTTGTAGCATCCCCGCGGTTACGTGACTTACATTCGGATGCTTGAAAACACTCACCTCTCTGACCGCTGCAGTGTCCCAGAGTCATTCACTTAACAACCGTGTGACTAATTTAACAGCTGCAGTCATTCACTTAAAGTCGTAACATGGGGCAAAACTCACTTAATTTATCAAGTCGAGGATCAGGAAATCCTCGACTTACGACTACAATTGAATCCAGAATTGATTTCCTGGACTCCTGCCTTGACCAGGGGGCTGGACTAGAAGACCTCCAGATTGCCTTCCAGCCCTAGGATTCTATGATTCTTTCCATATTCTTGCTGGAAAGAATATGATGAAATCATACGATGAAAACAATTAAGGAAGAGAAGGATTAGAGGGTCGGGGGGACATGACAGCTGTCTTCCAATACTTGAGGGGCTGTCACAGAAGATGAGGTTGCACCCAGGGACAGGACAGGAAGCAATTAGTGGATCTCCAAAGGAGATCCAATCTGGGAATCTGTTGTGGTCCACAACAGGAGGAAGCTGGGGAGGAACAAGGGCCAGTCCTGGAGTCTGGGGAAGGCCCGGAGTGTCAACGTCCCAGCACTGACATATATAAAGAGAGGAGAAGCTTGAACTTTCGTCTACTTAATTCCTTTGAAGATTCTGTCTCCTCGGAGATGGGAGGGGGGAGACATTCCTGTGATCTGATGAAGAAGGGATGAGGAAAGTGGCTTGGAAGATAGCCAATGAGACGCAGAGAATTTGGGATCGGAAAGGGAGGGATTGGGGGGCAAAGGTCGATCAGATCGCTATGCTCAATAAAGAGAAAATTTCTTCAAAGATCGGCAGTTTGGAAATTCATTTATTTTGAGATAGCATCGAAACCTGACACGGAGGAGGGCTCTGCATCAGAGGCAGAGATGGGGCCAAGGCCATCTGGGAGTGATGCGCGGACTCCGGAGCCTCCAGAGTTGGACAACAGAGAGGCAGAGGAACAGGAGGAGCCTGTTCCTAGTGCACGCATACACAGAGCTGCCAGAAGGCAAGAGCAGCTAAAGCAAAAGGGACGACTCGGGAGTAAGGCCAAGAGATGATTGGCCCCTCCCATAAGGCTTAAAAGAGCAGCAAAGGCTCTTGGGCTCTTTGTAGGAAAGCAACGTTGCTAAATCTGTTTCCAGTCGGTGTCTCTTGTTTCTGAACCTTGTGGGACTTTGCCAAGAAAGGCCTTTGGCAGGGTGCCAAAGAAGATAAAGGTTTGTCATAAGCCCGAAGGACTTCTTCTGAACGACTTGTTTTGGAATTAATTTGGACTAATGAAGTAATTCTCAGCTGTTACTATAAAATAGGTTTGTTTGGGACTAATTGTGTCTTGTAATGACTAAGTGAGCTTAGGTCACAACAGAATGAGGAGGAATTTCTTGACAGTGAAAACAGTTGATCAGTGGAACAGTTTGCCACCTGTTGTGGGTGCTTTTTAAGAAAAGATCAGACAGCTATTTGTCCGGCATGGTATAAGGTCTCCTACTCGGTGTCGGGGGTTGGACTACATGACCTCTAAGGTCCCTTCTGGCCCTATGATTCTTATGCAATTTAAAACTTTAGGCGATGCCTTTTGATCGCAGACCTGTTTGGGCCCCATCTCCTGTCACACTTGATCATAGCATAATCCCCACTCCCCCCAGATAAAAGATTTGTTTTCGAGGCTTGGAAAAGTTTTGGAACGAATCAAATGATTTCCATTCCTCTCTTAAATTTGCAGGCATCTTTCCAGAAGTTCATTATCCCAGATTCATCCAGAAGGTAATTTGTGCTCTTTAACAGAAAAATCGCCAAGTTTAGTTGAAGGTTTCTTTTCTGAAGAATTCCTTTTTTGGATCAGCCAGTAATCTAGTGAATAAATACTCTCTGTCTGTGTTATGTCTGCTTAAACTCTGGCTGCAAAATTTCTTTTCTTGCAACAGACAGCTTTTATTATTATGATTATTTTTGAAAAAAAAGCAGATTAAGCAGGGTGGATTTGATTTAAATCGAGTTGATTTAAATCACAATTTAAATCATGATTTAAATCACTAGTAAAAAGGCTTGATTTAAATCAACTCGATTTAAATCGTAATTTTTAAAGAGCAACTGTCATCTCTGCTACTCCTTTAACCCACTGTTGACTCACCGATAGTCCCAGTGTTGCAGAATATACAGCCTCCTGCTACATAACTAAGCTCCATTTCATGCTGAATAAACTAAATTATTTTTGTATCTTAAATAGAAAACTATCTTACGATAGATTTTTACCCCAAAAGTTTTTTATTAAAATAAATTCGATAAAAATCAAAAAAATCCGATTTAAATCAAAAAAATCTGATTTTTTGATTTTGTTTAAAAAATCATTGATTTTTATCCACCCTGAGATTAAGTAAAAACACCTAGAACGTAGATAAATACTCGGCATAGGAAGAAAGAAATAAAAGTTGCAGTAGGAATTGGCGAGCTGATTTTTACTTCCTGAATATTCTCTTTTCACACAAAGAGTGAATCTTAAATATTAAATCAGTTACCTAAATTTATTGACATGTGACCCAGGCGGTCCTCGACTTACGACCCACAAACGAGCCCCGGTTGAGACCTTTTGACAAGCCGGAGGGAAGCCAGATTCATTTAACGGCCACACCATTCCCTTAAGAGGGGCAGTGATTCGTTTAACGGCTGCGGCAAGAAAGGGTCGTCGAACGGGGCAAACCTCAGAACTCTCCCATTTAGCAGCAGAAACTGGGAGCTCCATTGTGGTCGTATGTCGAGGAGTACCCACCTATCCTTTTATTCTGAACTGAACCGGTCTTCATTTCTTAATGATCTTTCTCTGCTTTGATGTTTGGAAGTCCTGAACTGCAAAATAACACGGCAAAAATGAGGCCAGTTTAGTAACCTGGAGCCAGATGCAAAAGGGATTTTTAATTTTGGAAAGCCATTTTTTTTTTCCTGCTTAGCAGCTTCCCTTTTGCTGCTGCGAAGAACCTTCCTTCCTTCTCCTCTTCTTCCTCCTCTTCCTCCTCCCCATGGAAACGGTTTGAAGGGTCCTCCTGTTTTTTCAGGTTCTCAAAGATGGCGGACTGCTATCGGCCATTCTTACTCGCCTAACGAACTATTTCATCTTCACCAAAAGGTGAGTTTGCATTTTAAAACGTTTAAAAAAAGATTTTGGCTCTTTGAGAACAGAGTTTCTCAAATTTGGCCACTTGAAGAGAGGCGGACTTCAAATCCCTGAATTCCTGAATCAGCTGGGGAATTCTGGGAGTTGGAGTTCACCCATCTTAAAGCCTGCTGGCTGGGGAATTCTGGGAGTTGAAGTTCACCCATCTTAAAGCCTGCTGGCTGGGGAATTCTGGGAGTTGAAGTTCACCCATCTTAAAGCCTGCTGGCTGGGGAATTCTGGGAGTTGAAGTTCACCCATCTTAAAGCCTGCTGGCTGGGGAATTCTGGGAGTTGAAGTTCACCCATCTTAAAGCCTGCTGGCTGGGGAATTCTGGGAGTTGAAGTTCACCCATCTTAAAGCCTGCTGGCTGGGGAATTCTGGGAGTTGAAGTTCACCCATCTTAAAGCCTGCTGGCTGGGGAATTCTGGGAGTTGAAGTTCATCCATCTTAAAGCCTGCTGGCTGGGGAATTCTGGGAGTTGAAGTTCGCCCATCTTAAAGCAAACTGGCTGGGGAATTCTGGGAGTTTAAAGTCCATCCCTCTTAAAGCATGCCAGCTGGGGTATTCTGGGAGTTGAAGTCCGCCCATCTTAAAGCATTTTGGATGGGGAATTCTGGGAGTTGAAGTCCACATGTCTGTCTTCAAGTGTCTTAAGTTTGAGAAACTCTTCTAAAATAAGGCTGCTCAAATAATCTTCCTAAATAATCTTCAAAAAATCGGATTATATTTAAGCCAAAAGAAAGCCCATTTGGATTGGAGAACTGCTCGTCCAGAGTATTGAGGGGGGGGGGGGTTGGACTGTGTGAATTCTTCACATTGATTCATCTCGTCTTGAATTCCCCCCCCCCCCCCCCCCCAGCCTGGCCGAAGTCTTCGGCCCGCACACCCAGCCTTCAGAGGCCGAATTGTGGGACATGTGGACAGCCCTGCGAACAAACGACGGAAACCTTGTGGTGGACAGGTAGGACGTTAAATCTCCAACTGCAGTACAGGTTTAGTCCTCGACTTACGCTCGTCATTGAGCCTGCCAATTATGGTCGTAGGACGTGATGGCTATAATGGGTCATCCCACGACCGGATCCGATTTTCTGATTTTTTTTTTTTTTTTTTTGTGGGGGTCATTAAACAAATATCAATGTTTCCTACCTAAGCAGGGGGTTGGACTAGAAGACCTCCAAAGTCCCTTCCAACTCTGCCATTCTATTCTATTCTATTCTATTCTATTCTATTCTATTCTATTCTATTCTATTCTATTCTATTTTATCCCATCCCATTCCATCCCATCCCATCCCATCCCATCCCATTCCATTCCATTTTCATTCTCTTGTTCTGTTCTGTTCTGTTCTGTTCTATTTTCTTCTATTCTATTCCATTCCAATTCCAATTCCATTCCACTCCTCCACTCCATTCCATTTTCCATTCCATTTCCATTTCCATTCTCCTGTTCTATTCTATTTTATTCTATTTTTATTCTATTCTTATTCTATTCCATTCCATTCCATTTTCCATTTCCATTTCCATTCTCCTGTTCTATTCTATTCTATTCTATTCTATTCTATTCTATTCTATTCTATTCTATTCTATTCCATTCCATTCCATTCCATTCCATTCCATTCCATTCTCCTTTCCATTTCCATTCTTCTATTCTATTCTATTCTATTCTATTCTATTCTATTCTATTCTATTCTATTCTATTCTATTCCATTCCATTCCATTCCATTCCATTCCATTCCATTCTTCTCTTCTCTTCTCTTCTCTTGTCTTCTCTTCCTTTTTTTTTCTTTTCTTTTCTTTTTTGAAAATAAGTTATTGGTTTCTGGGAAAAAATGTTGTAAATTGCATGGTTGACTGGGGCATTCTGGGAGTTGAAGTCCCTAAGTCTTTAAAGTTGCCAAGGTTGAAAGACTCCTTGGTACAGTAGGATCTCCTGCTCGAGCAGGAGGCTGGACTAGAAGACCTCTGAGGTCCCTTCCCATGCCGTTATCCTGTCTTATCACGTCTTAAATTTTGCTTTGCAGCCTTTTACACTATATCAGCCAGCGGAAGCAACACAGAGACCGCTGGGTCGGAGCATTGCAATCCGCCTCGGTTCCCTGTGAGTAGGAACGGCTCCTCCTCGGAGCTTTGACGGGCTTCGTAAGAGCGGGGCGGGGGGGGGGAACAAATGTTGGATGTTTGTTTTCATTTGGGTCTTAAATGTCTTAACTGTCGCCCTTCCTCTCTTCCAGTGCATCTGATTTATGGACCACTGGATCCGGTCAATCCTCACCTGGAATTTCTTCCGCTTTACAAGTAAGCTGGCTGGGGTGGGGCCTCCCCGTCACATTTCAAGGACTTGCCAAAAAAAAAAAAAAGTGACTTTCCCCATTTTCTTGATCCAAAGCAAAACGACGTCTTTGCACATTGGTATATAGACAAGCGTCACCTGCATGAGCTGGGGGTTGGACTAGAGGACCTCTAAGGGTCCTGTTGTGATAGCACACTCCCACAACTGCAGAATGCTTCAAACAGACATAAATGCGGCAATCTTGCCCAGCATCCAAAGTTGGCCGTGGGAACTTCAGATCAGGGCCGTAAGAACCCTTTTTCAAGTAGGCCGGTCGCTAAGCGGCCGGTCATAAGTCCAGGACTGCCTATATAACAGGAGGCCTCTGGAGCAGGGGTCTCCAACCTTGGCAACCTTAAGCCTGGCGGATTTCAACTCCCAGAATTCTCCAGCCAGCTTTGCTGGGAGTTGAAGTCCGCCAGGCTTAAAGTTGCCAAGGTTGGAGACCCCTGCTCCGAAGACCTCCTGTTATATAGGCAGTCCTGGACTTATGACCGGCCGCTTAGCAAAGGTACGGCCTACTTGAAAACGGTTTCTTACGGCCCTGATCTGAACTTCCCACGGCCAACTTTGGATGCTGGGCAAGATTGCCGCATTTATGTCTGTTTGAAGCATTCTGCAGTTGTGGGAGAGTGCTATTACAACGGTTCTGCGGAGACACCCTCCCCCCCCAGCTTTTACTTCTATTTAATGACTGGTGTTTACCCCCCCCCACCTTATGACGGTCACGTTTGCTTAACAAACGCCGTTAAAACAATGTGTAATTGGCTCAGTCATGTGATTGACCTCTTTTACAACCGTGTTACGACTTCCGGCTGCATTATGGTCGTAATTCGAGGACTAGCTATAGAAGCTCTTCCCAAAAGGCAACTGGACTTTTTAAATTTTCCCTTGAAGAGGTTTCGCTTCTCCTCCAAGACGCTTCTTCAGTTCTGAAGAACAGCTGGATGGCGGGGGAATTCTGGGAGTTGGAAGTCCACAAGTCTTAAAAGTTTAGAGACCCTCTGTCAGCACTTCAAGTTGCATTTACTCTTGTGCTGACATAAGAAGGAGAAGCGGAGGCGTCTGGAAAGGGACGTTTGACTTTTCACCTACTTATTTTCCCTGGAGATAATATCCCCTAGGAGATGGGATGGGAGGGGGGAAATTCCTTTGAGCTGGAGCAGTAGATTAGGGGTAGAGTGACTTGGAAGATGGCCAATGAGTGCAGGGGAGTGGGGAACGGAAAGGGAGGGCTTTGGGTCTGGAAGTCAGTGTTGGCTGCGATGGAGTCGGAATTAGAATGTCGTGCTTAATAAATGGGAGTTTTCTTCAAAGACTTTGTTTGAAATGCAATTTATTTGAGACGACCTCAAAACCTGACACCCTCCCCATGTAAATGGCCCCGACATGATGCTAGTCTCCTTCGTCCCCATGCCCCTTGGAGGTAGCACCCCACAACCTCTGCTCTCTTTTATTTTTTTGACAGACAGCTGCTTCCCACATCGACAGTGACGGTGCTGGATGACCACATCAGCCATTATCCACAGCTGGAGGAGCCTCAGGGTTTTCTGAACGCGTACTTAAACTTCATCAACTCCTTCTGAGCCACAAACACGACGGACCGAAACCGTTCCCACTTTTCTGAGGAGAATTTTGCCCTCTGGAGCAATAGGAGAAGCGTGGGAAGAGCGGATGGAAACTCCGGACGACGGTGAATCAGCCTTTGAAGCGATCTCTGCGTCGGCGAGTAAATTGACAGAATCTAGCCGACGGATTGGCGGGGACAGTGGTGGAGGAGTCTGAAGCAGTTTGAAGGGGGTCCCCCCCCGCCCCCCGCCCCCAAAATATCCTGCCTCTGGAGGATGCGGGGAGAGGAAGACCAGGTGAATAAGCGAGCAGAAATGAGGACGGCGCATCAGAATCGGGATGATAACAGTACAGATAGTCCTGGATTGACAACAGTTCATTTAGTGACGGTTCGCAGCTACGACGGCACTGAAAAAAAAGGGACCTGTGAGCGTTTTTCACACTTACAACCGTTGTAGCATCCCCCGTGGTTAAGTGACGCTTGGTACCTGATTCATATTTAAGATAGTTGTGTCCCAGGTCACGCGATCGCCTTTTAGTACAAACTGCTTTGAAACACATCGGATTTGGTACTCGATGCATTTTGATGCAAAAACGTTTTGCCCCGGGACCAATTGTTTAGCACTCGATTGGCGCACAAGCTCCAGGCAGTCCTTGACTTACGACAACAGAGCCCCAAATCCCTTGTTGCTAAGTGAGACATTTGTCAAGTGAGCTTTGCTCCATTTTTACGACTTTTCTCTTAAGTGAGTTACCCGGTGGTTAAGTGGATCCGGCTTTCCCCCCTTGACTTGGCGTGTCGGAAGATTGCAAGACCCGCACGCCACGATCCGTCGTCGGTATGAGTCAGTTGCCAAACGCCTGAAGTTTGATAATAGGCATGCTGGAACAGATGTAAGCGGTGGAAAAACGGTCGTTTTTTCCTGTACCGTCATAACTTTGAACAGTCACTAAATGAACCGTTGTAAGCTGAGGACCGCTTCATGGCAGCCTTGATGAGCTTCGTCTTCTGTAAGTTGGTCTTGCCGATTTAAATTGTAAATTTGGAAACGCAACTATGCATTATATAAAGACATTCTTTTGATTATTCCCATGACTCCTGGCTCCCAATTTATAAGCTTGGATCGTAAGAGTTAAGAGTGAATAATTATCCCTGCTGCCTTTTAATCGCCCCAATTACAGGTACTCCTCGTCTTACAACCACAATTGAGCCCAATATTTATGTCGCGAAACGAGACGCTTCTGAGTTTTGCCCCGTTTTTACGACCTTCCTGGCTGCAGTCGTTAAGCGAATCATTACAGTTACATGAGTCACACGGTTGTTAAGTGAATCCGGCTTCCCCGTTGACTTTGTTCGTCAGAAGGTCGCAAAAAGGGGATCGCATGACACACTGCAACTGTAATAAATATGAGTCAGTTGCCGAGCAATTGGTGACTTTTGATCACAAGGATGCTGCAATGGTCATTAAGTGGAAAAATGGTCATAAGTCACTTCTTTCAGTACTGTTGTACTTAACGGTCACTAAATGAACTACAGATCATCCTCAATTTACGACCACAATTGAGCCCAAAATTGACGTTGCTAAGTGAGAAATTTCTTCAAGTGAGTTTTGCCCCGTTTTACGACTTTCCTTGCCACGCTTGTTAAGTGAACCGCTGCAGTTGTTAAATGAGTAACCCGGTTGTTAAGTGAATCTGGCTTCCCCGTTGATTTTGCTTGTCAGAAGATCACAATAGGGAATCACGTGACCCCGGGACACTGCAACCGTCATAAATGTGAGTCACTTCTCAAGTATCCGAATGTCCATCGTATGACCACGGGGATGCTGAAATGGTCGTAAGGGTGAAAAATGGACAAAAAACACACTTTTTTCAGTGCCGTCGTAACTTTGAGCAGTCACTAAGTGAACTGCTGTAAGTCGAGGACTCCTGGTATTGTAAATTGAGGTTAAGTACGGCTTTTGTCCTAAGCTGAAACGCCCCAAGGTCTCTCACGGTGGAGAAAACTGTTTTTGGTCCATCGTTTTTTAACTTTAGCAAATTTTAAGAGGTTTGGACTTCAACTCCCAGAATTCCCTAGCCCGTTTCGAATCTTTAAAGCCCAGATGTTTTAAAGCTGAGAAACGCGGACATATTCCGAGTGCGTTTTATTATTCAGACCAGAGGTGGGTTTCAGCAGTTCTGACCAGTTCTGGCGAACCCGTAGCGGAAATTTTGAGTAGTTCAGAGAACCAGTAGTCAAAATTCTGACTGGCCCCGCCCCCATCGATTCTCTGCCTCCCAAGTCCCAGCTGATCAGGAGGAAATGGGGATTTTGCAGTATCCTTCCCCTGGAGTGGGGTGGGAATGGAGATTTTACAGTATCCTTCCCCTGGAGTGGGGTGGGAATGGAGATTTTGCAGTATCCTTCCCCTGGATTGGGATGGGAATGGAGATTTTACAGTATCCTTCCCCTGGAGTGAGGTGGGAATGGAGGTTTTGCAGTATCCTTCCCCGGGAGTGGGGAGGGAATGGAGATTTTACAGGATCCTTCCCTGGATTGGGGAGGGAATGGAGATTTTGCAGTATCCTTCCCCTGGATTGGGGCGGGAATGGAGATTTTGCAGTATCCTTCCCCTGGATTGGGGTGGGAATGGAGATTTTACAGTATCCTTCCCCTGGATTGGGGAGGGAATGGAGATTTTGCAATATCCTTCCCCTGGAGTGCGGCGGGAATGGAGATTTTGCAGTATCCTTCCCCTGGATTGGGGTGGGAATGGAGATTTTGCAGTATCCTTCCCCTGGATTGGGGAGGAAATGGAGATTTTGCAGTATCCTTCCCCTGGAGTGAGAAGGGAATGGAGATTTTACAGTATTCTTCCCCTGCCACGCCCACCAAGCCATGCCACACCCACAGAACTGGTAATAAATTTTTTTTAAAACCCACCACTGATTCAGACCCAACGAAAACACATCTGGAAGTGCTGAAAACAGCTCATTTATTGGCGGCCAATAAAAATCCAATCCAGGAACTGCTCTTTTATTTAAAAAAAAAAAAAAGAAGAAGAAAAAGAAATTGTCCCCCCGCCCACATCTCTAAACTTACTCGCAAAAGGCAATAATTTATAACCGGAACGAAGACGTAACCGAGTACTCCAGTGTTTCTCAACCTTGGAAGCTTGAAGATGGGTGGACTTCAACTCCCAGAATCCCCCAGCCAGCGCTGCTGGCTGGGGGATTCTGGGAGTTGAAGTCCACCCATCTTCAAGCTTCCAAGGTTGAGAAACCCTGGAGTACGCAAAAGAAATGCCAAAATTCCTTGATAGACGAATAACCATCGAAGGGAATCGCGCAACGAACCGAATAAACGCGCCATCCCCAGATCCGGAAGAGGAGTCGGCGGTGGGGATGGGGCAGGCTCGGGTGACGACTGTTAGCCGACGGAAGCCAAGATGATGTCCACGGGGGCTTCGACGATGCTCCGGACGGTCACTTGCATCGTCACGCCGTCGCCAAGAGCGAGTCGGGCTCTGACCAGGACGTCTAAGCCACCTCTGAACATACCTAGGGGTGGAGGAAATGAGAGAAGGTAGGCCGGAATTCAAGATTTCAGAAGAAATGAGACGGTAATATCTTGGAGCCTTCCATCATTTTCTTTTAATGACCCTATAATCCCGGAGTCTTGGCAACTAAATGGAGCTGAATGTTTACTGGCCGGATGCCCTTCTTGTCACTAACACGGAGTTTTGTTCAGCAGATCTATTCTCAGTGTGCCCAGAGAGAGAAATATCTGCCTCTACCTAGGATCAAACTCGCAGCCTCCCGATTGTGAGGCGAGAGCTCCACCTCTAGGCCACCGCACCACTCTTATCTTAGGGACCTTCCACGGTCTTCCCAAAGGGATCGATCGATCAATCAATATCGGCTGTAGGGTGCAGTGGGAAAAGTGCAGGTCGAGAAACCAGGAGACGGTGAGTTCTAGTTCTGCCTTGGAGTAAAAGCCAGCTGGGTGACTAAGCCAATCGCTGAGAGATAGAGAGTTCTAGTTCTGCCTTAGGCATGGACGCGGCGCGTTTTAGATGCAAGTAAACATACGGCACGCACAGAGGCTCACGGAGAGCGAAAAACGGGCCTACCGGAAGTTTGAGAAATTCGGGCCCATTTCCGGCCTCCAGAGCCTGGGGAGGTCGTTTTCGCCCTCCCGGAGGCTCAAATAAAAAAGCCTCCGGAGCCCGGGGAGGGCAAAAACGCCTCCCCCGCACCCGTAGTGGTGCAAGAGGCCAACTAGGCCACGCCCACCATGGCCACGCCCACCCAGCAACCGTGCAGAGAACCCCTTGCTACAATTTTTGAAGCCCAGCCCTGCGTAGCTGCAGGGAGCTTCAGTATCCACACACACACACACACACACACCCCTAATTTCCCGATGGGTTCATACCTGCCAGGTAGAGTGTGTGGGAATTTTTGTTCTCGGGCACTTTATCCGATCTCTCGCAAGGTTGCATGCCGAGGAACTTCACGATGTTGTTCACAGCTTCTACATTTCGACAAAAATTAACAACAACAGCTGGGGTTAGTCCATGTTGTGGCTCCGTTACCTGAGCCTGTGTCATCGGCAGGAGAGGACTCCGAGAGTGAAGGAGAGGAGTTGGCCAGGCCTCCCTCTCCAGGACCCTCCTCTCTGGCAATGCCTCAGGTGTCTCCCGAAGGAGAAGAGATTGGCCAGGAGCCAGGTATCTCCTTGCAGTCGGACAGTGATGGAGATAAGTCTTGGCTGGATCCACGCCAGCGTCGGAGAGACAAACGCACACAGCAGAAAAGGAGGCATGCCAGAGATTAAGCTGAGTCACTGGACCACACCCCACAGGGGATAAAAGGGGGTGAGGTGGCCATTCAGACTCTGTGACGGACAAAACTAACTACTATCGAGTCACATTGCATCTTTGGAAACAACATGCCTTGGTTACGTCACGCCTGGACTACTGTAACGCTCTCTACATGGGGCTCCCCCTGAGGAGCACCCGGAGGCTCCAGCTGGTGCAGAATGCGGCCGCGCGGGTGATTATGGGAGCGACGTGGCGCTCCCACGTAACACCTCTCCTGCGCGAGCTGCATTGGCTACCGGTGGTCTTCCGGGTGCGCTTTAAGGTGTTGGTTCTCATCTTTAAAGCGCTCCATGGCTTAGGGCCAGGGTATTTGCGAGACCGCCTGCTGCTACCGATAACCTCCCACCGGCCAATACGCTCTCACAGAGAGGGCCTCCTCGGGGTGCCGTCGGTCAGGCAATGTCGGCTGGCGGCCCCCAGGGGGCGAGCCTTCTCTGTGGGGGCACCCGCCCTGTGGAACGAGCTGCCTCCTGGAATACGATTGATCCCGGACCTCCGGACCTTCCGTAAAGCCCTGAAGACGTTTTTATTTCATCAAGCCGGCCTGGCCTAAATGGTTTTTAACTGGGATTTTAAATTTTATGGATTTGGGGTTTTAAATTGGGTAGCCAATTATTTAATTTTTTTAATTATCTTAACTTTTGTATTTGTATGTTTTTAAATTTTGGCTGTTCACCGCCCTGAGTCCCTTCTGGGAGAAGGGCGGTATACAAATTAAATAAATAAATAAATAAATAAACATTATCAGCCTTGGATTTATTTTACGAACCGGACAATTCTTGACTGTGGGTATTTTGTTTATTGAGTAAAAGTTCTTGGCAAGCAGCTACTGGGTTGCTGCCAAGCGTCTTATCGGAAGAATTGGTTGTCTGCCAGTTTATTTAACCCCCGGCTGTCTGTTTGTGTGCGTGTGTGAGACCGGGACAGAACAGTCCAGTGGTGGGATTCAGCCAGTTCTATCCGGTTCGGGCGAATCAGTAGCGGCTGATGTGGGAAGCTCCGCCCACCTGCCCAGATGTCATCACGTCTCGTTTTTGACGCTTTGACGGAGGTGGCGTGTGCTCACATTTGCGAACCAGTAGCAAAGGTAATACCACCCTGGGGTTAGTCGTCCAAACACAGGAATTCAGAGGTTTTGGACGGTTGATCGAGTAGCCCCTGACGAGCAAGGGGGAGTCCATGGGGACAGGTAATCCTCGATTTACGACCGTAACCAAGCCAAAAATTTCCGTTGCTATGTGATCAATTTGTGAAATGAGTTCGGCCCCGTTTTTTTTTACGACTTTTCTTGACACCTTGGTTCAGTTGTTAAATGAGTCGCACGGTTATTAAGTGAACCTGGCCTCCCCCTTGGGTTTTCCTCGTTGCAAAAGGGGACGTCCCCCCCAGGGACGCTGCAACCGTCATAAATGTGAATCGGTGGTCAAGCCGTCTGAATGTCAATCACGTGACCAACGGTCGTAAGTGTGAAAAATGCTCATGAGTCACTTTTTTCAGGGCCGTTCTAACTTCAAACAGTCATTAAGCGAAGTCTTGTAAGCTGAGGACTACCTGTATGGGCAGTTAGAGACTCCCCTTTTTCCTTGCTGGGAGCTGCAAAGAGCATCTTGCAGCTTCCTTTAATAAATCAATCAATCAAACGGTTACTAAACAGCCGGTCGTAAGGCGAGGACTATTGGCTAACAGTTCAAGGTTTACTTATTTATTAAATTTATTGGCTGCCCCCCTCGTTTCAAAGTGACTCTGGGCAACTTAAAGCATAAAAAAAAAAAAAGATTAAAACCATCAAATATAAACTCAGCCCATTTCTGGTTTAAAACCCAAATGGAAAGAGCCGCTACCCTCTCACCATCCAGGCTTTTAATGGTGCTGAGTGCGAAGGTTTCCTCCTTCTCGTAGTCGTCGCCCACTTCCTCCCAGGCGGCGGCGAAGTTCGGCTTCAGGATTCTCTGGATGTGGTCGGAGAGAGCGAGCTCCAGATCCTCCAGCTGCGGAAAGGGAAGCCCAGAAAGAATGACGAGTAGTCCTCGAACTTACGACCGCGACGGAGCCCCAAATTCCCATTTTATTTTTTTTTATTTTATTTTTGAACTTGTATACCGCCCTTCTCCCTGAGGACTCAGGGCGGTGAACAGGCAAATAAAAACATCAAATACAAATATTAAAATACAGTTAAAAATATGTATAAATTTGGCCCCATTAATTAAAACAATAAACAAAAACAAAAAAACAATTAAAAACACTTAAAAAGAGTTAGGCCAGCCCGGCTTGTTGGAAAAAGAAGGTTTTAAGGGCACGGCGGAAGGCACTGAGGTCCTGGATTCTCCTTATCTCTGGGGGCAGCTGATTCCAGAGGGTAGGTGCCCCCACAGAGATGCTAAGATGGTTGTTAAGTGGGTTAAAAAAAAACAAGATGGCGGCTGCAATTGTGCGATCCAAACCCCGCCCCCAAATGACCGCAAACTCCCGGGTCTTACCCAGGGGTGAAATCCAGCAGGTTCTGACTGGTTCTGGAGAACCGGTAGCGGAAATTTTGAGTAGTTCGGAGAACCGGCAAATCTGGCTGGCCTCAGAGTGGGGTGGGAATGGAGATTTTGCAATATCCTTCCCCTGCCACGTCCACCAAGCCACGCCCACAGAATCGGTAGTAAAAAAAAATTGTGGATTTCATCCCTGCTCTTACCACGTATTCGTCCTCGTAACCGTCCTCCTCCGGCACGCCGGTGTTGGGATCGCAGTCTCGAACTCTGAACTTCATCGTGCAGCTAAAGGTGCATGCCACTAGGGAGCGACAGAGAGACAAGGCACAAAAGGAGGACCGATTAACCCACTGGTCCCTTTTTTAAAAAAAATGTGAGCGACAGGTGGTCCTCGATTTACGACCGCAATTGAGCCCAACATTTCTGTCGCTAAGTGAGACATTTCTTAAGTGACTTTTGCCCCGTTTTACGACTTTTCTTGCCATGTCTGTGTTTGGGAAACGTGTGAACTAACCAAACGAGCTGAACCAATGCTCCCTAGGTGTTGCAGAGAGGGCAAAACAGAACTGCTACTCTTTAGTTGCACGTTACAGAAAACCCCACGGCTGGATCGGGAAACTCTTGCTAAGCTAGATTTGCTCTTTGGGCTACTGAGCTGGGTGGGCGGCTGGGAAGAGCCTCAGTGGCACAGCGGAATAAAACTGCTGTTAAAGTAGCACTCAGCTGCCAGCTGCTTGCAATTACTGCGAGTTCGATTCTCATCAGGCTCAAGGTTGACTCAGCCTTCCATCCTTTCGAGGTAGGTAAAATGAGGACCCGGATTGTGGGGGCAATAAGCTGACTTTGTATAAAAAAGAACACCCCTTGGGGGGGCCCGAAAGCCCTACTAAGCAGGTATATACAAAATACTCTGAGTCTTTGGAGAGGGGTGACATATAAATTAAATTAATTAAATTAAATTAAGTTAAAAAATTAAATTAAATTATTAAATAAAATAAATAAATTAAATTAAATTATTAAATTAAATTAAATTATTAAAAATTAAATTATTAAATTAAATTAAATTAAATTAGTTAAATTAAATTATAAAATAATAAAATAAATAAAATAAATAAAATAACTAAATAAATTAAATTAAATTAAATTATTAAATTAAATTAAATAATTAAATTAAATTAAATTAAATAATTAAATTAAATTAAATTAAATTAAATTAAATTAAATTAAATTAAATTAAATTAAATTAAATTAAATTAAATTATTAAATTAAATTTGAAGGCTATTGCTTAAAGCATTGCAAGCCGCCCTGAGTCTCCGGAGAAGGGCGGCATATAAATCGAACTAATAAATAAATAAATAAATAAATAAAATTCTAGCGCCTTTCTGAAAGCTTGGCCCGAGAAAGCTTGAAATAGAGAGAGGAATGTTGGGGGGGGGGGGAAATGGAAGGTGGACCTCCAAGACAGAGATGCACCCACAGGGAGGGATTAACATCTGGCGGAACATCAGGAGCAGAAAGGCCTTCCTGGCGGTACCTGCGGTGGGGTCATCCAGAGGCAGGCGCACCAGCGTGTAGCACATGCCGGGCTGGTTGTACGAAAGGCTGGGTGCTGGGATGCAGCGGAGAACTTCGTAAGCTTCCGAAGGCTCCATCTGAACCGTCACTTTTTCCAAGAGCTGGTCGTTGAGGGTGTTGGTGCAATCGAACTATATATAAATATATATAAAAAAAGGAGAGCGCCTGGTTGGGATTTCTAGTACACATTTGTTCCAGAACTTGGCTGAGCGGCGTTAACTTTGACAAGCAAGAACTCTCGACGTAAAACCAGGCGCAGGTGGGTGGGTTTATCAAGCAGCCAAGAGGGAACCAATGGAGGAGAATATTTCGTAGCTCGAGGTCGGTGCTCTCTGAGCTTGGTGGTTTCCTTGCAGACATTTCATGACCCAACTAGGGAACATCATCAGTGCTGGAAGGGAGAGGGAGTTGTGGAGAGGAGGAGGAGGAGGAGGATCCTTCGCCTGGGGACCTCTCTGCACAGGACCCAGGTGTTACATTTTCCATCCGGACAATACCTCCCCACCTGGCTGGCTGGGGAATTCTGGGAGTTGAAGTCCACACATCTTAAAAATGGCTCAGGATGAGAAACATTGCTCTGTGACAGCGATATCCAATAATGGCCCCTTTAACCCCTGTGGACTTCAACTCCCAGAATTCCCCTGGGGATTGAAGTCCACAGGTGTTAAAGGGGACGGTGTTGGACACCGTTTCTACACAGAGGCAACAATGAAGATACTAACTAAACTCAACAAGCTTCAAGTCTTTCCAATTAATTTACTTTGCCTAGGCCCCCAATATTTCCTTTTTTGCTTTCTATCTGTCTGTCTATCTATCTATCTATCTATCTATCTATCTATCTATCTATCTATTTTACCTGGAAGACAATGTGATTGGAGAAGACGTGCTTAATACAGCGGACAAAATACTCGGTCTCGGCCTCTGTCAACTGCACAGCCTCCGAGGACTTGAAAAGCGGGCCCAGGTTCTTGAATTCAGGAATGGCGGCCAATTGTTCTACATGGGGAAAAGAAAGCAGTTCAGGGTCGGAATGGCAGATAAGAAAGAGGAGACCGGGAGTTCTAGAGCTGGCTGGGTGACTTTGGGCCAAACACTAGGAGACGGGGGAATTCTAGTCCCGATTTAGGCATGAAAGCCAGCTGGGTGTCTTTGATCCAATAACCAGGAGACAGGGAGGTCTAGTCCCACATTAGGTATTAAAGCTGACTGGGTGGTTTTGGGCCAATCACCAGGACACAGTGAGTTCTAGTCCTGCCTTAGCCATAAAAACCATCTGGGTGACTTTGGGTGAGTCCCTCTCTCTCGGCCCAACCCACCTCGCAAAGCTCCTGTTATGGGGAAAAGAAGAAGGTGTGGATATATGTTCACTGTCTTGATTTATTTGTAAAAATTAAGGCAGGAAAGAAAGAAGAAGGAAGGAAGGAAGGAAGGAAGGAAGGAAGGAAGGAAGGAGGAAAAAGGAAGGAAGGAAGGAAGAAAGGGAGTGAGAGAAAGAAAGAAAGAAAAAAGAAGAATTAAGAGAAAAAGGAAGAAGAAAAAAGAAAGAAAAAGGAAGGAAGGTAGAAAGGGGGTGAAAGAGAAAGAAAGAAAAAAAGAAAAAAGAAGAAAAAATGAAAAAGGAAGGAAGGAAGGAAGAGGAAAGAAGAAAGGAGGTGAGAGAGGGAAAGAAAAAGAATGAAGAGAAAAAGTAAGAAGAAAAAAAGAAAAAGGAAGGGAGGGAGGTAGAAAGGGTGAAAGAGAAAGAAAAAAAAAGAAAAGGAAAAAGGAAAAAGGAAGGAAGAGGGGGTGAGAGAAAGAAAGGAAGGAAGGAAGGAAGAAGGGGTGAGAGGGAAAGAAAGAATGAAGAGAAAAAGAAAGAAGAAAAAAAAGAAAAAAGAAAGAAAAAGAAAGGGAGGGAGATAGAAAGGGGGTGAAAGAGAGAAAGAAAGAAAAAAAAGAAAGAAGAAAGAAAAAGAAAGAAGGAAAAAGGAAAAAGGAAGGAAGAGGGGGTGAGAAAGAAAGAAAGAAAGAAAGAAAGAAAGAAAGAAAGAAAAGAAGAAAGAAAGAAAGAAAGAAAGAAAGAAAGAAACTTTAATCTCTCTGGGGAGACATTCTGTCCTCATTCAAAGGGCGAGGGGAGAATTCTGATGGTGGAAGAGGAGAGAAATATCCTTACCTTGGAATATGTCTTGTCGTGAAGGAGCCATCTTTTCAGGTTTGTTGGCTACCAGGGAAATCTCTGAAATAGAAAATTAAACAAATAAATTCCTATTTCTGACCAGGGAGCGCAAGGGAATTGGAGGCAAAGAGAAAAATCTCACAATCCTACAAGGTAGTTCTTACACGAAGGGAGCCTGCCGTGCCAGGTTACGAGAAGGCCAGGTCTCCAGGGACTGGAAACCCACGTAGCCAGACCTCGACTTACGACCAGAATTGGGAGCAGAATTTCCTTTGTTAAGCAAGACAATTGTTAAATGACTCGCATCTTATTCTACGGGCTTTTTTTTTTTCTTTTCCCATGGTTGTTAAGCAAACCGCTGCTTGGAATGTCGCAAATGGCGATCATGAAACCTCTGGATGGATGCAACCATCGTAAACATCATCAGTGCTAGAAGGGAGGGGGGTTTTGCAAAGAGGAGGAGGAGGATGAGGAGAAGAAGAAGAAGGAGAAACAGGAAATGGAGAAGAGGAAAAAGGGACAAGGAGACAAGGAGAATGATGACTGTGGGGTCCCGGATGATGTCCGAGTTTGATGATTTTCTTGCAGATGTTTCATGACCCAACTGTGTAACATTCATCTGTGCTACAAAGGAGTGGGAGTTGCAGAGAGGGAGGAAGAGGAGGAGGAGGAGGAGGAAGAAGAAGAAGAAGATGAAGAAGAAGAGGAAGAGGAAGAGGAAGAGGAGGAAGAAGAAGAAGAGGAGGAGGAGGAGGAGGAGGAGGAGGAAGAAGAGAAAGAAGAAGAAGAGGAAGAGGAAGAAGAAGAAAAAGAAGAAGAGGAAGAGGAAGAAGAAGAGGAGGAGGAGGAGGAAGAAGAAGAAGAAGAAGAAGAAGAAGAAGAAGAAGAAGAAGAAGAAGAAGAAGAAGAAGAAGAAGAAGAAGAAGAAGAAGAAGAAGAAGAAGAAGAAGAAGAAGAAGAAGAAGAAGAAGAGGAGGAGGAGGAGGAGGAGGAGGAGGAGGAGGAGGAGGAGGAGGAGGAGGAGGAAGAAGAAGAAGAAAAAGAAGAAGAGGAAGAGGAAGAAGAAGAAGAGGAAGAACAACAACAAGAAGAAGAATTATGGGATCCTTAATGCTCTCTGAGCTTGATGGGTTTCTTGCAGACGTTTCACGACCCAACTAGGGAACATCATCAGTGCTAGAAGGGAGGGTGCTTTGTGCAGAGGAGGAGGAGGAGGAAAACTCTAATCCCAGTACCTGCTTTTTGCTCAAAGACAGGGGCGGTGGCCAGTGGCACGGACCTCATGTCGAAAGGCTTGTCTGAAGGCTCCAGGGTGTACTGGTGCAGAGCTTTTTCCATGCCAGGAATGGACACGGTCAGACCTGCCGAAGACGAGAAAGGGGGTTTCAAACCAGAAGTAAAAACAAAAACGAAAACCCAAATGCACAGGTGCAGTATATGTGGGACCTTGCTCAACACCAGTAACTGTGAGAGGGATCTTGGAGTCCTAGTGGACAACCATTTAAATAGGAGCCAGCCGTGTGAGGCAGCCGCCAAAAAAGCCAACCCAGTTCTGGGCTGCATCAACAGAGGGATGGAATCAAGATCACGTGACGTGTTG
Source organism: Arizona elegans (assembly GCA_022577455.1). Taxonomy (NCBI): domain Eukaryota; kingdom Metazoa; phylum Chordata; class Lepidosauria; order Squamata; family Colubridae; genus Arizona; species Arizona elegans. The sequence continues at coordinate 88,380,607 of JAKOOJ010000007.1, read as the reverse complement.
ATACCACTTTACAAGGCCTTGGAAAGGCCACACTTCGAATATTGCATTCAGTTTTGGTCACCACACTATAAATAGTCTTGCCTGGACTACTGCAGCGCTCTCTACATGGGGCTCCCCTTGAGGAGCACCCGGAGGCTCCAACTGGTCCAGAATGTGGCCGCGCGGGTAATTACGGGAGCTGCATGGCACTCCCACATAACATCGCTCCTGCGCGAGCTGCACTGGCTCTCAGTGGTCTTCCGGGTGCGCTTCAAGGTATTGGTTATCACCTTTAAAGCGCTCCATGGCATAGGACCTAGTTAACTTTGAGACCGCCTGCTGCTACCAACGGCCTCCCATCAACTGGTGTGCTCCCACAGAGAGGGCCTCCTCGGGGTGCCATCAGCCAGACAATGAAGGCTGGTGACCCCCAGGGGGAGGGCCTTCTCTGTGGGGGCACCTACCCTCTGGAATCAGCTGCCCCCAGAGATAAGGAGAATCCAAGACCTCGGTGCCTTCCGCCGTGCCATTAAAACCTTCTTTTTTCAGCAAGCCAGGCTGGCCTAACACTTCTTTTAAATGTTTTTAATTGTTTGTTATTGTTTTTAATCATGGGGCCAAATTTATATATATCTTTTTAATTGTATTTTAATGTTTGTAGGTTATGTTTTTACTTGGCTGTTCACCGCCCTGAGTCCTCAGGGAGAAGGGCAGTATACGAATTTAAAAATAAAATAAAAATAAATAAAATAAAAAAGATGTTGAGACTCTAGAAAAGAGTGCAGAGAAGAGCAACAAAGAGGATTAGGGAACTGGAGGCTAAAACATATGAAGAACGGTTGCTGGAATTGGGTCTGTCTAGTTTAATGAAAATAAGGATTAGGGGAGACAGATAGCAGTCTTCCAAAATCTCAGGGGCTGCCCCAAAGAAGAGGGAGTCAAGCTATTTTCCAAAGCACCTGAGGGCAGGACAAGAAGCGACGGGTGGAAACTCATCAAGGAGAGAAGCAACCTGGAATTAAGGAGGAATTTCCTGACAGTGAGAACAATTAACTGGTGGAACTGCTTGCCACCAGAAGTTGTGGTTGCTCCATCACTGGAGGTTTTTTTAGAAGAGATTGGACCACCATTGGTCTGCAGTGGTACAGGGTTTCCTGCTTGAGCAGGGGGTTGGACTAGAAGACCTCCGAGGTCCCTTCCAGCTCTGTTATTCTGCCACCTACTATTAAAGATGTAGGCCGCATTTAGAGTCAGCTGTCTCTGCTGCAGCACGTTCAGATAGAAAGTGGCTCGGTCCCGGACTTCATCATCACTGTCCATCACACACCTGCGAGGAGGAGGAGGAGGAGGAGGAGGAGGAGGAGGAGGAGGAGGCAAAAGAAGAGATGTGAGACCAACACTGATCAGAAGCTTCTTCGTGGACAAAAACAACCAGCCTTAAAATACAACTTATGAACTGCCAGCTTAAGCATACAAAGTCCACAAACACACATACCTCGAACCTCTTTAGATTTTTTTTGTTTTTTGGTTATCCTGCCTTTATTATTTTTACAAATAACTCAGAGGTTGCAGAGATATGCTGCTGGCTGCCAGCAGTTTGGCAGTTCGATCCTGACCGGCTCAAGGTTGACTTCCATCCTACCGAAGTCGGTAAAATGAGGACCCCAATTGTTGTTGGTAATATGCCGACTCAGTAAACCGTTTAGAGAGGGCTGCGAAGCGGTATATGAGTCTAAGTAGGAAGGAAGGGAGGGAGGAAGGAAGGAAGGAGGGAGGGAGGGAAGGAAGGAAGACAGACAAAAGGAGAGTGAGAGGCAGAGAAAAGGAGGGAAGGAAGGGAAGGAGGGAGGAAGGAAGGAAGGCAGGAAGAGTGAGGGAGAAAAGGAAGGAAGAAAGACAGATAAAGGGAGAGGCAGAGGGAGAAAAGGAGGGAAGGAGGGAGGAAGGAAGGCAGGCAGGAAGGAAGGAAGGAAAGCAGGCAGAGTGAGAGGCAGAGGGAGAAAAGGAAGGAAGGAAGACAGACAAAGTAAGAGTGAGAGGCAGAGAAAAGGAAGGGAGGGAGGAAGGGAAGGGGGATGAAGGAAGGAAGGCAGGCAGAGTGAGGGAAAAAAGGAAGGAAGACAGAGGGAGAAAAGGAAGGAAGGAAGGAAGGAAGACAGGCAGGACGGAAGGAAAGCAGGCAAAGGGAGAGGCAGAGGGAGAAAAGGAAGGAAGGTAGGAAGGAAGACAGGCAGGACGGAAGGAAAGCAGGCAAAGGGAGAGGCAGAGGAAGAAAAGGAGGGGAGGGAGGGAGGAAGGAAGGCAGGCAGAGGGAGAAAAGGAAGGAAGGAAGACAGGCAGGCAGGCAGGCAGGCAGGCAGGAAGGGCTGTGTTGGTGCATGGGTGAGACTGTAGTATTGCAGCTAATACTGCCGACTGCCAGGAGTTCGATCCTGACCGGCTCAAGGTTGACTCAGCCTTCCATCCTTCCGAGGTGGGTCCAATGAGGACCCAGATGGTTGGGGGCAAGAGGCTGACTCTGCAAACCGCTTAGAGAGGGCTGTGAAAGCACTTGTGAAGCAGGATATACAGTAAGTCTAAGTGCTATTGCTATATCCAATGAACTTTCGTCGTCTGCTTTTTCCCCACAATAATCTTGTGAGGTGGGTTGGACCAAGAGAGAGAGAGAGAGAGAGAGAGATTCATTTTAACTATGTGATGTGATGTGATGTGATGTGTGTGTGTGTGTGTGTGTGTGTGTGTGTGTAGGGGCGTAGGGCGGAACTCACCTTTGCAGGAGCACCAAAATGCTGGGCAGGAGATTCTCATTCTGAGCCCCAAATTTGGCCAGAGCGCTGACGGCCGCTGCAGGGAAAAGCAAGTCGGAGGCAAAAAGTTAGCGGTTTCCTTTTATCTGCTTTGTCTGTTATAGCTGACAATATTCCTGTTTTCTTTTCTATGTTTTTATGCTCTAAGCCACATAAGTTTAGAGCATAAGCTCTAAGTTTATGATCTAAGCTTTCCGAGTTGGCGGCCTGGCTGGGTGGGTAGGTGGGAGTGGGGAAAAGAGGAGATGGTTTTGTGAGCGGGGCAGGCGAGCAACTGTTACTCGCGCGAGTGGGTGTGATGTCTCCCTTGGACGACTCCCCGGATTCTTCCTCGGAGGCTGGCTCGAAGGAAGATGAGCTCAATCCTGGCACGTCAGGAAATGGGTTAATTGATGACTCTGATCAGCCATCCGAAAGAGATTTACAGGAGGCTTCGGCTGGGGACAGTTTGCAGGGGCGGACGGGCAGTGAAGAGGAAGAGAAGCTGCCTTCCATTGCTGGATCCGAGAGCACTCAGGGCAGAGAAAAGACAAGAGCAATGGAGATCTTCCAGATTGTTCAGAAGAAGGCCCCACCCGGTGGGCTGCCCTGGAAAGCTATTTATCGCAGTGGGCAGAGAAAAGGGGTAGCTGGGAAGAACATGTTTGGTTTGTGGCTCTGTGTGTTTGTTCCTCGTGCTTCCTGTCCTGGAGCCTCTGAACTTCTCTTGCCAAGTGAGATCTCGTGGGTGTATTTCCGTTTGGCCTAGTGGATTTAAGTTTGTTGGGTGGGCTTATTTGTGGGAGCGACTTTCCATTGTTTTATGGAATATTGGCCCCTGCCTTGTGGACTAATCGTGGCCTAATTGCAGCTGGACTTATTTGGGACAGATCTGAGGTTGGATCCTGGGGAACATTAATCAATTGTCTAAACCCCACTTCTGTGTGGTTTAGACATTTCGCTGTGCACTCAAGACCCTGTTGTTCCGCCAGGCCGGGCTATCAGCCTAATAATTTTAAATTGGGTGTTTTAAATTTCTGGGGTTTTAAATTGAGCCGAATTATTTAATAATTTTAAATTATTTTAATTGATGTTTGTCTTGTGCTTTTAATAGGCTGTACACCGCCCTGAGTCCTTCGGGAGAAGGGCGGTATAGAAATAAAATTATACTTATTTTTATTCTGTGTGTGTGTGAGAGTGAGTGGGGCAGCACAGTGGGCCCCGGTTACGAATAGGCTGTGGCTTGGTAGTGGGCCACAGCCCACAGGTTGGGGACCCCTGCTCTAAGCCAGCAGTCCCTAACCTATACAACATGGCGGACTGGGAAGGAGGGGAGGGGAACCAGGCTGTGGGAACAGTAGGTTGGCGCGCGCGCGCGCTGCTCCACTCACACAAGAGAAGTCTTCGGGGTGCGGTTTCGCACTCCTTCAGGCTTCTCCGCGCCAAAAGCTTTTGCAAAGGGACAGAAGGCCTGAAGCAGCGGAGGCTGCTTCCTTTGAAGTCTTTCGTCCCTTTGCAAAAAGCTTTTGGTGCAGAGAAGAGCAGCCTTTGAGGGCACAGTCTCGTGCTCCTTCGGACTTCACCGAGGCTGCCCGACGATCCAAAAGGGATCATCAGGTGTCCTGTAACAGGCAGCCTCTCGGTGAGTCACCAAAGCTGAGCAGTTTTCTGATCTGGGCTTCCTGAGACAGTAAAAAAGACACAATTAGTCCCAAAAACGCTCTTTTTATTTCAACGGCTGTGAATTAAGTTCATTCCCAGCCCGTAACGAGTCACAAATAGTTTGTAAAGAGTCCGACAGACGTCTGCCACAGTCCTTCGGGATAAGGCTGGTAAACACTCACCTTGATCTCCCTTGAAACGTTGCCAAAGACCTAATTGTCAATTAGCTTTGCAAGGCCACACGGAGCAGAGAGTCAAAGCGGATCTTCAGAATTTAAACCGACCGGCACGAACAAAGTTGCTTCCTGCAAAGGCTCACGTGCCTTTGCTCCTCCTTTATGTCTTATGGGAAGGGCCAATCATCTCCAAGCCTTACTCCTGAGTCGCCCCTTTTGTCTTAACTGTTCTTGTCTTCTGGCAGCTCTGTGCATGCGTGCACTGGGAACCCTATTCCTCTGCCTCGCTGACGTCAGACTCTGGAGGCTCCAGAGTCCGCCCATCACTCCCAGATGGCCCCGGCCCCATCTCTGCCTCCGACGCAGAGCCTTCCCCAGACTCCAGGACTGGCCCATGGTCCTTCCCCAGCCTCCTCACTGTCTGATGCTGCTGCCAGCTCTGCAGGCTGCCGGCGGACCACAACTAGCAGGGCGTGCTTGTCCCGCTCAACCTCTGCTCCCGTTTTTGGAGTATCAGGAGCAGGCAGCTCACGCAAGACAGAAGAGAAGCCTTTGGGATACTGTTCACGCAAGTGGAGCACTGGCCTGATCGTTGGGCGGCTCGGTTCCCAATAGGCCACGGCCCTTGGGGGTGTTGGGGACCCCTGCTCTAAGCTGCCCAGCTAAATAAATAAAAATCCGTGGGGTATTCTGGGAATACCCCACGATATTCCTGGTATTCCTGGTGGCTCAGCAGACTGATAGCATTGTGATTAACACCAGCTGTTTGCAATTACTGCAGGTTTGAATCTCGCCAGGCTCAAGGTTGACTCAGCCTTCCATCCTTTCTAAGGTAGGTAAAATGAGGACCCAGATTGTGGGGGCAATAAGCTGACTTTGTATAAAATATACAAAAGTATGAAGGCTATTGCTTAACGCACTGTAAGACGCCCTGAGTCTCCGGAGAAGGGCGGCATATAAATCAAATTAAAAAAAAATAAAAAATTGAAGTCCACGTATTTGAAACCGAAAGGTGATTTTTTTTTCAAGAGGTAATTGGACTTTCTTGGTTTTTTTTCTTTGGAAGGATTTATATTCCTTGCAGACAGCTGGTCATTTGCATCCTTTTTAAGGAGTCGTTGAGGCCGCCTGGAGATTTACCCGTGCCCTCCCTCCAACCTCCAAACAACCCTCTCAAAGGATGCAAATGTCCAGCTGTCTTCGAGGAGTATAAATCCTTCCGTTCCCCAGTCAGAGCTGAAGAAGCTTCTTGGATGAGAAGCGAAACGTCTTCAAAAGAAAAAAAACAAGAAATGTCCAGGTGCCTCCTGAACAAAAAGCACACCTTTGGGACCACCTGCATGACCGAGAATCTCCATATTTGAAAATGGCCAAGGTTGACCAACACCGATCTAGAGATTCTGTCCGGCAGACGACCGGTCTTCTCCTTCATGGTCTCAAAGCTCGCCATCCCCCTCGCTCCAAACTCACCAGCCCGAACGGCTTCGTTCTCCAGCACCACTCGGTTGAAGATGAAGCGGATGTACTTGGAAGGGGTGGGGGTCCTGGGCCCCTCCTTGCCCAGCAGGTGGAGGATCTTGGTGGCCAGCACTGTGTGCTCGCAGTCTTCGATGAACTCGCAGAGGTGAGCCAGGCCCGTCTCTTTGCTCTCGGGGTTCTCTTCGATGATGCCGATGATACAGTCCACGATGGCTCGCTTGTACTCGAAGCCGCCCTGCGGGGAGACAAGAAACACGCGTGTGCAGCAGTGGGACTGCGGCCAGTCCTCGACTTACGACCGCAATCGAGCCCCAAAAATCCCCGTCGCTAAAGCGAGGCTGTTGGGGGGGGGCGTGAGTTTTAAGACCAATGTTAAGACCAGAGGTCTTCAAACTTGGCAGCTTTAAGACTTGTGGACTTCAACTCCGCTTTAACGACCGCTGCCCAAAAAAAAAAAAAAATTGGGTTGGTTTTACGAACGTCCCGAAGTAGCCTCTGTTACGGTCGTACGTCGAGGGCTACTTCTCAAGACTTTCTTGCTCTTGGGTTGCTAGGCGCATCAAGTTTATAGTTCTCAAGACACGTTGCAAGCAGCGGCCTGGGTAAGTTCCCCCAACAGGGGGCGCTGCAGGAGCCCCCCAATGCAGACGGAGCAACCTACGTCATCCCGAAGCATGTTGGACAGGAAGGTCATCATGACGCTGTGTTTCCGTGGGTACTTCTGGCAAAGAGCACTGATGGCTTGGACGACTACCACCTGCAAGGCAACAACAATACGCCGTTAAGTGAGGACCTGTCGGTTCTCTGTATCAGGCCGATTAAAGAGCTTCTGGGGGGTGGTGGAAACCCATCTTCCTGTAGGGCATCATGAGGGCATCAGCAGCAGAAGGCGACCTTGTATGATGGAGAGATGTGGACAGCAGCCAATAGTCCTTTTCTCTAAGGTGGCGTTTTTCAAGCTTGGCCACTTTAAAGACGCTGGACTTCAACTCCCAGAATTCCCTAGCCAGCTATACTGGACTTCAACTCCCAGAATTCCCCAGGCGCTATACTGGATTTCAACTCCCAGAATTCCCCAGGCGGCTATACTGGACTTCAGCTCCCAGAATTCCCCAGGCGGCTATGCTGGATTTCAACTCCCAGAATTCCCCAGGCAGCTATGCTGGACTTCAGCTCCCAGAATTCCCTAGCTGGGTATGCTGGACTTCAGCTCCCAGAATTTCCCAGCCAGCTATGCTGGACTTCAGCTCCCAGAATTCCCTAGCGAGCTCTACTGGACTTCAGCTCCCAGAATTCCCTAGCTGGCTATGCTGGACTTCAGCTCCTAGAATTCCTCAGCCAGCTATGCTGGACTTCAGATCCCAGAATTCCCTAGCCGGCTCTACTGGACTTCAGCTTCCAGAATTCCCTAGCTGGCTATGCTGGACTTCAGCTCCCAGAATTTCCCAGCCAGCTATGCCGGACTTCAGCTCCCAGAATTCCCCAGCCAGAATTCTGGGAATTGAAGTCCCGCATCTTAAAGTGGCCAAAGTTTTGCCCACTTTAATATGGGGATGGTTTTGCATGTGCGCCGGCCGCTTGTGCGAATGGAGCTTTGCACACTCACATGCTTGCCCGCCACAGGCTGCAGCCTGGTCCTGGGCCACGGACTGAGGGTTAGGATTTCAAGTCCTCCCAAGGTCCTTTCCAATTCTGTTATTCGGTTAGTGCCTTTTCCAAAAGACAACTGGACTTTCTTGGTTCTCTAGAACTGAAGAAGCTTCTTGGATGAGAAGTGCAACGTCTTCAAGGAAAATAAACCCAAGAAAGTCCAGTTGCCTTTTGGAAAAAGTATCTTTTGGACAAGCATGACCTGGAAGATTGAGAATCTCCAGAGACTTTTGATTCAAGGGTTATCTGATCTGGGCTGCAGAACCACAGATGGCCACTAGATGGCACAAAAGAGATACAGAAAGAAACTCTCTGCTGCCCCACAGTGATGGCACAAATTTTTGCAAGTAGCATAACTTAGTGACACTTTTTCTAAATCCTGCGGACTCCCCTCTGTGCCAATTTTGGCAGAGAAAAGCCAGAATCCCATCCACCCCTAACAATTCTGGCGGGCCAAAGAGAAAGCCAAGAACCAGATTTTAAAGGCTGACCTTAAACTCATCCGATATCTCGGAGACGAAGGAGGAAATCTGTTTCATGAGCCGGTCCACGCTGCTCTCGCTGCCCGTCTTCAGCAGGGTGGTGATGGCCAGCGTGGCGATGCTGCGGTTGGAATCGGTGATCAGGTTCTCCAGATCCAAATTGCAGGCCGTCACCGCGGACGGATGCTTCATTGCCACCTGAAAGTACAACCCAGAAAAGCTTACAGGAAGAAGGCCGCCAATAGAGACCTTGCAGCCTGCAATGACTAATATAAAATAAAGTAGAACAATAAAATAAAATGCAATAAAATAAATAATAATCTAAGTTAAAGCAATAAGATAAAATAAAATGCAATAAAATAAATAATAAACTAAGCTAAAGCAATAGGATAAAATAAACTGCAATATAAAGTAATAAAATAAAACAAAATATAAAATAAAGTAAAATAATATAAAATAAAATGCAATAAAATAAATAATAAAGTAATAAGATAAAAGTAAAGTAAAATAAAGTAAGTAAAGTAACAAAACAAAATAAAATATAAAATAAAGTAAAATAATAAAATAAAATAAAATGTAATAAAATAAATAATAAACTAAAGTAATAAGATAAAATAAAAGTAAAGTAAAATAAGTAAAGTAATAAAATAAAACAAAATATAAAATAAAGTAAAATAAAATAAAATAATAAAATAAAATAAAATGCAATAAAATAAATAATAAACTAAAGTAATAAGATAAAATAAAAGTAAAATAAAGTAAATAAAGTAACAAAACAAAATAAAATAGAAAATAAAACATTTCCGCTAAGTGGGACAGTTATTAAATGACTATCGCTCTATTTTATGACTGTTCTTGCACCGTTGTTAAGTGAATCACTGCAGTTGTTAAGTTAGTAACCAGGTTGTTAAGTGAATCTGGCTTCCCCATGGACTTTGCTTGTCGGAAAGTCGTAAAACGGGATCACGTGACCTTGGGACACTGCAACCGTTTTAAGTACATGCCAGTTGCCTAGCCTACGAATTTTGATCACATGATGGTGGGGATGCTGCAACGGTTGTAAGTGTGAAAAACGGTCGTAAGTCACTTTTTTCAGTGCCCTTGTAACTTTGCTCAGTAAACGAACCGTCATAAGAGGAGGACTATGTGTGTTTAATATTGTAATGTTTTGTCCTTGCTTTTTAGATGTTGTAAGTTGCCCCATCACCCAACAGTGGCACGAATACCATCTAAATTTAATTGATAAATAAACACAGGTAGTCCTCAACTTACAACACTTCACTTAGTGACTGTTCGAAGTGACCATTTCTCACACTTACAACCGTTGCAGCATCCCCACGTCATTTACATTCGGATGCTCGATTATGGATTCATGTTTACGACGGTGGCAATGTCCCGGGGTCATATCATCCCCTTTGGCGACCTTTTGACAAATCCATGGGGGGGCAGGAGCCAGATTCACTTAACAACCACATTGGTCCTTGAACAACGGCGGCGATTCGCTGAACACAGGCGACAAGGAGAGTCATAAAATAGGACAAACTCACTTTTAACAAATGTTGTTTCGCTTAGTAACATAAATCTTGGGCTCCGTTGCGGTCGTAAGTTGAGGACCATCTGTGACAGATGGCCCCCTCTGAAGCGCTCACCTTATTAAGGGTCCGGACCGCCGCGTATCTTAGAACGGGCTTCGGCGAACTGCAGAAGAGCTGAAGCACTGAAAGGAGAAGCAAAAATGGACCAGGCTGAATTTCGTCACACAATTTTGTCACACAAGGCGAGGAAGGGAAGGGATCACAAGCTTGACGGACAGCTCATCCATTTGCATAGTTGTGACCCAGATAACACCCCTTCTACATCTGTGTTTAAATCAGGGGTGTCAAACGCAATCTTTCAAGGGTTTCAAAGCAGATGCAGAACCCAGAATGGGAAGATTTTTGACTTTAACTAGACTACTGTCATGCCTTCCACATGGGGCTGCCCTTGGAGACTATTCGGCGGTTTAGTGAGTTCAGAACGCGGTGTTGTGGTCCGCCAGCAGCCTGCGGAGCTGGCAGCGGAGTCGGACAGTGGGGAGGAACATGGGCTAGTCCTGGAGTCTGGGGAAGACCCAGACGAGGGCTCTGCGTCGGAGGCAGAGATGGGGCCAGGGCCATCTGGGAGTGATGTGCGGACTCCGGAGCCTCCAGAGGCAGATATCAGAGAGGCAGAGGAACAGGAGGAGCCTGTTCCTAGTGCGCGCATGCACAGAACTGCCAGAAGGCAATAACAGTTAAAACTAAAGGGACGACTTGGGAGTAAGGCCTGGAGATGATTGGCCCCTCCCATAAGGCTTAAAAGAGGAGCAAAGGCATGTGGGCTCTTTGCAGGAAAGCAACGTTGTTAATTCTGTTCCCAGTCGGCATCTCTGTTTGGTTCTGGACTCCGTGGGGCTTTGTCAAGTAGGTCTTTTGGCAGCGTGTCAAGGGAGATAAAGGTTGGTGATTATCCCGAAGGACGTTTTTGCAACTAATTGGGACTCAGCTGTGAATGAACGTAATTCACAGCTGTTGCAATAAAAGAGGTTTTGGGGACTACTCGTGGGTTTTAATGTTCAGGAAGCCTAGGTCACAACACGCGGCAGCGTGAACAGTTTCATGCAAACCAAGGCTTGTATAAGTGTCGCCTTTCTTGCAGGAGCTGCACTGGCTGCCGATCAGAAGTGAGTGTCACATACTGTAACAACCCGTTCGGCCAGCACCGGAAATGTGAGCGCCTAACCACACATGCGCGCGACGTCAAACAGCACGGCAATTAGCTCGCGCGCGCCATCCGCACATGCTTGCGCCATCAAAAACACAGTGATATAGGACCAGCTGAATCCTACCACTGCTGCCAATCTACTTCCAGGTTTAAGTCAAGGTTATGGTTGCCACCTTCAAAACCGTCCATGTTTGGGCCCGAGTTCTTTGTACGACCGTCTTTTCTCGGTTACGTCTACCTGATGTGTGGTTGCTGCCAAGGTGGGGTGGGTAGGATTTTTAAAAAAATGGGCTTTTATTAAAAGTAGTCCCTTGACGCACAACAGCTCGCTTAATGACCGTTCAAAGTTACAATGGCACTGGTAAAAAGGGAAATTTTTCACACTTATGACCGTCGCAGTATCCCTGCATCCGCGTGATATACAGACGCTTGACAGCTGATTCGTATTTATGACGGTTGCAGCGTCCTGGGGGGTCACGTGATCCACTTTTTCTGACCTTCTGACGAGCGAAGTCAAGTGGGAAGCCAGATTCACTTAACAACCGTGTGACTCATTTTTAAAGAACTGCCGTGATTCGCTTAAACGAACGCGGCAAGCAAAGCCGTAAAGTCACCTAAACAAACGTCTCATTTAGCAACATAAATTGTGGGGCCAATTGTGGTCGTTAAGTCGAGGACTAGCTGTGTAGGGTGGATTATTTTTTTAAAAAAAAAACTGACTTGGCGACTACATCGATCTGTTTAATAGATGAAAATAAATAAACGAGCTATCCTAGGTGACTTGGTCGCCTCGTCCACCAGGGACTCCGGGATCTGAAACGAAGGGACGGATTCCCATGTTGCACTCACCTGAGACTGCTGGGGCCAGTTCCCGGGCCGTGCAATTGGGGAGGTGGATGATGGCCGAGGCGGCCTCGTAAATCACCATCTCGTGTTTGTTGCGCAGGCAGCTTTCGATGAAATCGAAGAGCGGGTTGTCATGCCTGCCGAGAAAAGACACGGCTGCGTTTACAGGTCGTGTGACGTCAGCATTAACGTCCCAGCGGATTGGACAGGGGTGTCGTGGATTGTAGTCTGGATTCCCAGGGAGGGAGGGGCAGCTTCCCAGAGGGCAAAGAGGCAGCGGAGCTTGGAATGTCTGGTAGGCAGGAAGAGGGTTATAACCAGCGGTGGGTTTCACATTTGGTTACCACTAGCTCGCCGCGCGCGCGTACGCCTTCTGTGGATGCACCCAGCCTTCCGTGCATGTGCTTTGCTCCTGCGTCCGCTTCCACCAATGCACCTGGCCTCAAAAATGTGCCTAAATAGGACACCATAGAGCTGTGATGGCGAACCTATGGCACGCGGAACCATATCTGTGGGCACACAAGCGTTGTCCTAGCTCAGCTCCAGTGTGAATGTGTGTGCCGGTCAGCTGATTTTCAGGTTTTCCGGTCCCACCGGAAGTCGGGAAACGAGCCGTTTCCAGCCTCCAGAGGGCCTCCGGTGGGTGGGGAAGACAGTTTTTGCCCTCCCCAGGTTCCTAGAATGCCTCTGGAGCTTGTGGAGGGTGAAAAACGGGCCTACCAGGTCCATTGTGCCAAAAGTGGGGGGAGCACGGGGGGGGACCACGCGCATTCGTGGGGCTCATTGAATTATGGGTGTGGGCTCGCATGTGTGCGACCTCCCCGTGTTCTCCCCACTTTTGGCACATGACGGCAAAAAGGTTAGCCATCACTGGCATAGAGCCAGGGCGGTGGGGGGGCACCCTCGATTTCCACTACCGGTTCACGCAAATCGGTCCGAACCGGCTGAATACCACTTCTGCTTATAAAGGCACTATCCTAGCAGTTCATAAGGGATTTCTACAGGTAGTTCTCAACTTACAACCACTCGTTTAGTAACCGTTCAAAGTTGCAACTGCCCTGAAAAAAATGACTTCCGACTGTTTTTCACACTTACGACCGTTGCAGCATTCCCTTCCCCCATGGTCACGTGACTAAAATTAGGACACTTGGCAACTGGCTCATACAGGTATGCCTCAAGTTACGACCACAATGGAGCCCAAAATTCATCGTTGTTACGTGAGGCAGTTGTGACGTGAGTTTTGCCTCATTTTACGACTTTTCTTGCTCCGGTTGTTAAGCGAATCGTTGCATTTGTTAAGTTAGTCATACGGTTGTTGATCAAATCCGGGTTCCCCCGTTGATTTGGCTTGTCAGAAGTTTAAAAATGCTGATCACGTGACACCCCCCATCCAAGGACCCCGCAACCCGTCATATGAATCGGTTGTCAAGCAGCTGAATTTTGATCACATGACTGTGGGGGATGCTGCCACAGTCATAAGTGTGAAAAATGGTCCAAAGTCCCTTTTTTCAGTGCTGTTGTAACTGCATGGTCACTAAACGAACGGCTGTAAGTCGAGGACTCCCTGTATTTATGACAGATGCACTGTCCCGGGGTCCTGTGATCCCCTTTTGTGACCTTCTGACAAGTCAGGTCAACGGGGATGCCAGATTCATTTAATGACCGTGTTACTAATGTTAAAAACTGCAGTGATTGACTTCATAACAGGAAGGTTGTAAAACGGGGCAAAGCTCACTTAACAACAATCTTGCTTAGGAATGGAAATTTTGGACTTGATTGTGGTTGTAAGTCAAGGACTACCTGGTTTAATTATTCAGACAGTTGCTTTAGGTTGGCAAAATTCTGTCCGGAGGTGAACAATCATAAACCTGCCACAAAACCAGCAGCTTCCATCATGTAACCTAGTGTCATGTCCCTGTTGGAGCCTGTGGGGGTCGAGGGGGCGGCTCTGTTGGCTTTGGAGGAAACTGGGGAAGGGCAGGGCCAGTCCGGGCAGGGCTTTTCAGGATTAGAAAGGCTTGGAGGCAGGGAGGAGCAGGAGAGACCGAGCTCAGGCGATGAGCAAGGATCACCCCCTCCTGATCCTAGAGCATGGAGAGAAGAGCGAAGGCGAGACCAACGCATATTGAGCCAGCTACGAGAGAAGAAAGTGCCCAGCCCCCTTTCACAAGGCACACCTGGGGAGTGAGATGTAAGGAGGTGCCGGTGGGAGGGGCATTTGTCGGGAACAAGCATGTATGGCAGAGACCATGCGCAGTGGAGCTGTGCTGGGGCAACGGCTGGCGTGCCCGCAGAGAGGGCACAGGTGGCACGCAGGACTTAGGTTCACCATCACGGACCTAACCTCATTCTATATTCTGTTCTGGACCCCCTGCCGACCCCCTACCCCCACCCCCCCAGATCTCTTTACCCCTCCTCAGACTCCTTCAGCAGCCGGCTGGCAATCCGGATCAGCATGCAGTAGGCAAACTGGGACTTCAATCCGGATCTGGTGAATTTGTTCAGCATCTTGGAAACGGCGAGGCGGTCGTTTTTTCTCAGATGGTAGAGCAAACCGAGAGCATGGTACTGCGGATGCGGGGGAAAAAAAAAAAGAGGATTTATTTTTCCCCCAATGCTAAGGTGACCGGAGTCAGCTCAAAGCCAGGGAAAGGTCGACGGAGACCTCAACACAGGTAGTGTTAGGGAATGGCTATTGCCTAACTGGTTGGGTTGGCAAGATATATAAACCATCAATGCATGTTTGCAGTCAAAATGTAATGTCTAGCTTTAAGACTGTAATGCTGTATTGCATCATACTGTCTTCTGATTGGCTAGCTCTGTAGCCAACGTACTTAAGAGGAAGCTTGAATCATGGCTTATTTGTTCTTATTACATTATTATTGCTCCCTCTGCTCCTCTCTGCCTGTTCTCTCTGCACGATCACTGCTTGATCATTGCTACTTGTTGTTTTTCTCCTGTTTTACTGATGGTTTTACTGCTGTACTTGTTCCTGTTTGCAACTCCAAAAAGAACTGTTTTATTGCATGTGACTACAACAACTGGTAAGAAGACTTTGTTCTTGGAATATCCCTGGATTGACAATTTAACTATCTTTATCTGGGTATGACCTGGATTGTTTATTGGACTTTGCTTTCCTTTTTCCTAAAAGTAAAAGAATATCACAACTCAGTGTGTCTGTGTATTGACAGTGCTTATTCACAATCACCCTCAGCCGTTTCTCATGTGCACAACCTTGCTACTCAAGGGTTACTCTGCGCATATTTCTTAACAGGTAGCAACTTCTTCTCATGCGTGCCTCCAAGGGGGAGGGGGATTGACCTAGAACAGGGGTGTCAAACTCAATTTCATTGAGCGTCGCATCAGGGTTGTGGTTGACCTCGGGGGGAGGGGGAGGCGGTCTGGGCGTGGCCAGCTCAACGTCACTCGTGGCCGGGGGATGCCTGTGGTGCAGAGGTGGGCATCACATACTGTAACAATCGGTTTGCTGACAACCGAAAATATGAGCGCATGAGCGTGGCAGCAAACACAGGGCGATTATATAGGACGGGATAGCGCCGGGGCAAGTGGGCGGGTCCAGCCGATGGTCGGAGCTATCGGTTCCTCCGAACCGGTTTGAACCGGCAGCAGCCCACCACAGCTGTGGTAGCCTGGGTGGGGCTGGGAGGATCCATTGTCTCCAGCAGACAAAGGCGAGACCAGGGCGAGCGCCAAACCCTTTCCCACCAGAGAAGTGGTCCGGTCCAGATGGCCGCCACCATGTTGCAGATCAGCGTCCGGTCGAGGTGCCGTGGGATGGTCCTTTGCTGTTTCCAGGGCGGCTTCGCGAGCCGGTTCTAACCACCTTGCGGGCCAGATCCCTGACACCCCTGACCTAGACTCCTCCACTACTGACTTCGTGATGATAGCCCGCACGATTCTTAGCCAGTGTTGCGCTGTCTGAGAATGATGGCAGATGTAAACCAACAAGAAAGAGCTCTGATGGCGCGGTGGTTAGAATGGAGTATTGCAGGCTAACTCCACCCACTGCCAAGAGTTCGATCCTGACTGGCTCAAAGTTGACTCTGTCACTGCGTTTTTTGCATTTACCAGACGAGCTCATATTTTTGGACTTTCAGACTTTCCGTAGCTTGCCAAGTTTTCTTATCAGTAAGCTAACGACGCATGTCCGCATTCCTTCACTTTTTCTTCTATCTTTCTTTGTTCTCCTGCCAAGAGTTCCAGCCGCAGAGAGGTGGCTAGCAGGAACGTTGCCAAAATGTAATTATTTTAGATAGTGAGATGTTTTATTTTCTTTACAACAAATAAATGAGTTTTTCTTAGAAAAATAATCTTCGGGGTTTATTTTCTTAACGTATACACAAGGAAAATGCCACGATCCACGTCTCCAAATCAAGGTGCGATTACCCAAAAACAGAATGGGATTAATTAGCACCCTGACAGACTCGGCCTTCCATCCTTCCGAGGTGGGTAAAATGAGGACCCAGATTGTTGGGGGTAAAAGGCTGACTCTGTAAACCGCTTAGAGAGGGATGTAAAAGCACTGTGAAGCAATATATAAATCTAAGGGCTATTATAGCTAACTATATCTATCCATCACCTATCTATCTTCTCTCTCCCTCTCTCTCCCCTCCCCACTCTCTCTCTCAACATCCATCTATTTATCTATCTATCCATCTGTCTATCATCATCCATATATTTACCTATCATCCATCCATCCATTTATCTAAACTGTGGTGGCGCAGTAGTTAGAATGGAGTATTGTAGGTGAATTCTGCTGAGTGCCAGCAGTTCGATTCTGACTGACTCAAGGAAGGAAGGAAGGAAGGAAGGAAGGAAGGAAGGAAGGAAGGAAGGAAGGAAGGAAAGGCCCTAGTGGCACACTGCTTAGAATCCAGTGTTGCAGACTAGCTCTGCCCACTGCCAGCAGTTCGATCCTGACCAGCTCAAGGTTGACTCAGCACTTTCCATCTTTTCCGAGGTGGGTAAAATGCGGACCCAAATTGTTGGGGGCAAGAGGCTGACTCTGTAAACCGCTTAGAGAGGGCTGTGAAGGACTGTGTATATAGGTCTACATGCTATTGCTATCTGCAGAGAAGGCAGTCAAGTGAAGGAAGGTAGACTGAGCAGGGTGGCCTCCACAAGGATTCCAATTTTCAGGGTGGATCCCGAAAGCTTCCCAGCTCCCTCCCCTGCTGTGGGGAATCCCTACCTGAACCATGACGTTGTCACTGGAAGCAGCTTCTTGGGCTTCGTTGATCCACCTCTTCACCACATCGTAGTTGATCTTCATCATATGCTGGGAAAGAGGGCCAAGGATCAAGAATCTCAGCTGTGGCTCTCGCCAAAACTCATCTGGGTTAATACCCAATCCTGAATCATGTCAATCAAGTGATGTGTTTTTTTTTTTTTGGGGGGGGGTGGTTAAGAGTCTGGAAGTTGAAGGACAGGAGGGATTCCTCCGGAAGGGTTGCATCTCCAAACCAGGAGGACATTGTATCTGACATACAAGATTAACACGTGAAGCGTTTATACATTTTATAAGGTCTTGGTAAGGCCACGCTTGGAATCCTGCAATAAGTTTTGGTCGCCACGATGTTAAAAAAAAAATAATGATGATGTTGAGACTCTGAAAAGAGTGAAGAAAAGAGCAACCAAGATGATTAGGGGCCTGGAAGCTAAAATATATATATATAAATGGTTGCTGGAATTGGGTAGGTCTAGTTTAATTCCAAAGGGACACGGTGGCTCAATGGCTGAGCTTGTCGATCGAAAGGTCGGCAGTTCAGCGGTTCGAATCCCGAGTGCCGCGTAATGGGGTGAGCTCCCGTGACTTGTCCCAGCTTCTGCCAACCTAACAGTTCGAAAGCACGTAAAAAAATTGCAAGTAGAAAAAATAGGGACCACTTTTGGTGGGAAGGGAACAGTGTTCCGTGTGCCTTTGGCGTTGAGTCATGCTGGCCACATGACCACGGAGACGTCTTCGGACAGCGCTGGCTCTTCGGCTTCGAAACGGAGATGAGCACCGCCCCCTAGAGTCGGGAACGACTAGCACATATGTGCAAGGGGAACCTTTACATTTAGTTTAATTCCAAGTGTGGGCTTACCGAAGCATCATATTGTGGTATTAACCCTTCATGTGATCTTGATTCTATCCCTCTATTAATAAAGCCTAGGATTGCATTGGCTTTTTGGGCTGCCGCTGCACACAACTGGCTCATATTTAAGTGTTTGAGCCAGGTACCAACTATGCCTGGGGATCCCAACCTTTTCTATACCCCACGCGCCCAAGAATGCTTCTGATATAGTCTCGCACCCCTTAAAAAATAATTAAATGCATACAATTATACATATACCAGGGGTGAAATCCAGCAGGTTCTGACAGGTTCTGGAGAACCGGTAGCGGAAATTTTGAGTAGTTCGGAGAACTGGCAAATACCACCTCTGGCTGGCCCCAGTGGGGAGGGAATGGAGATTTTGCAATATCCTTCCCCTGCCCCGCCCACCAAGCCACACCATGCACACCAAGCCACGCCCACAGAACTGGTAGTAAAAAAATTTGGATTTCACCACTGACATATACCCTATAATTTTGAAACTTCTAAACCCAAGTTTGGCACCCCCCAGAATATTGTCTTGCACCCTCAGTTGGGAACCCCTGACCGATGCTGCACCTGTGCATTTGGTTTTTCTTGCCTAAATCTAAAAACCTTCCTTTTCTCTACAGTAGTGGCCAAAATTGTGGAAACCTTTTGGGAAAAGAGTATTTTTGAGTTTTGATGGCTAATAATACCATTTATTTTTTTTTTTGGAGTTTCAAGATAATTCTATTCCACTGCTGGAATGGCCTGGGAATAGCCCAGACCTTCACCCAAAGGAAAATCTATGGAGCCGACTAAAAAAACTGGTTAGTCAGAAGCGACCCAGCAATAAAACCCAGTTAATAGAAGCAATCCTTCAATCTTGGTTTCACATTAGAACAGCTGCAGAACTAAAAGACTCCATGGAAAGACGTTGTAAGGCCATAAATTCATGCTAAAGATTACCCAACTAAGGATTAATTGACATGGGGATCATTTTTGTATATCTCGTTTTTTCTACATGTTTCACTTTTGTTCTTCATACTGTAACTGCTATTCTAATAGCAAATCCTTCCTAAAAGTGATTGCATGACATTCTTGATTCAATTATCTTTCCGTTGATGTATAATTTTATGGTACTACTCCAAAAAAAAAAAAAAAAGTGGTGCTATTAGCTAGTTTTAGAAAATACACTTTTCCCAAAAGGCTTCCACAATTTTGGCCACTCCTGTACACTAAATTTCATTTTGTTAGATAGGGCCCAGTTGTTAAATGAATCACATGTTCATTAAGCAAATCCGGCTTCCCTCGTCGACTTTGCTTGTTCTCGGTTGTCGAGAACTCGAATTTACCTCACGGGTGCGAGAGCGCTGGCCTTCTTTTACTTACCAAGGATGATACCAAGGCAGAACTGGACACACTGGGGACTTTGTCGACGATGGCTTGCTTCATGTATCGCTCGATGGCCTGGAGCATCGTTCCCTGGGAAAGCGAGAAGGGATGGAGGTGAGACAAGACTTTCAAATCGCACGTTGGCCAGAAATGAAAGAAGATGGGATTACGTTCACTTGAGGCTCTTTAGTACTTCACAAAACAAAACGGAGTAATTTTTTTGGCCGAGGTGATTCGCCGTCTGATTTAAAAGATAAGTTTCTAGTCCTTCACTTTTGCGGAAACAAGCCTCTAAACCGGGGGGAATCTAAACTTGGCAACTTGTGGATTTCAATTCTGGTTCTGCAACCCAACAAGACAGACAGAGACTTCAGAGGATCATTAGAACGGCAGAAGAAAAAACCATGGCTACCAACCTGCCTTCCATGGAGGACCTGTCTACTGCACGAGCCAAAAAGAGGGCTGGGAAAATATCTACAGACCCCTCGCATCCTGGACATCAACTCTTTCAACTCTTATCCTCAAAGCGACGCTATAGAGCACTGCACACCAAAACAACTAGACACAAGGACAGTTTTTTCCCCAAACGCCATCACTCTGCTAAACAAATAATTCCCACAACACTGTCAAACTATTGACTAAGTCTGCATTACTATTAATCTTCTCATCATTCCCACCACCCATCTCCTCCCACTTATGACTGTATGACTGTAACCTTGTTGCTGGTATCCTTACGATTTATATTGATAAATTGTTTCCTGATTGCTTAAGATTTATATTGATAAATCGTTTCCTGATTGCTTAAGATTTATATTGATAAATCGTTTCCTGATTGCTTATTTGTACCCTATGATTATCATTAAGTGTTGTACCTTATGGTTCTTGATGAACGTATCTTTTCTTTTATGTACACTGAGAGCCTATGCACCAAGACAAATTCCTTGTGTGTCCAATCACACTTGGCCAATAAAAAAATCAATTCTATTTTATTCTATTCCCAGAACTCCTGAGCGTGCAATTCAGTGTTTCCCACCGTTGGCCATTTTAAGATGGGTGGACTTTAACTCCCAGAATTCCCCCAGCCAGCCATATCGGCTGCCTGGGGAATTCTGGGAGTTGAAGTCCACAAGTTTTCAAGTTGACAAGTTTGGAGATCCCTGCTATAAACCAGCATTTCCCAACCTCAGCCATTTTAAAATTAACCGGACTTCAGCTCCTGGAATTTCCCAGCTGGTCATGTGAAGTCAAAAGATACTGAAGCTGGGGGTAAGATCTCAGAATACCCTCCCCCAGCATTCAGCCGGGTTTCAAAATCTCATCCGTGAAGCAAAACATCCCCCCTTTTTCATCATCCTCTTTCACAATTGGAAAAATCCTGTACTCACATCCGTGATCCGACACAGGGCTCGAATTGCTGGGCCTCGGTAAACGTCTTCTTTCCCCGTCATATCTTTAGTTAGGCTAGGACACAGAAGACAAAACTCGTATTAATCTATGGAGATTCTCAGTCACCCAGGTCAAGGTGCTTATTTTTTTTCAAGAGGCAACTGGACTTTCTGGTTTTTCTCTGAAGACATTTTGCTTCTCATCCGAGAAGCTTCCTCAGATCTGACTTGGATGGTGGGGAACGGAAGGATTGATATTCCTTGCAGACAGCTGGTCATTTGCATCCTTTTTAGAGAGTCCTTGAGGCCACTTGGAGGTTTCTCTGTGTCCTCAGGGTCATCTGAGCGGTGCAAATGGGTGTGGAGCCTTCCTGGAATCTACAGGGCAGAAAACATCCAGCGGAAAGCACAGCTCCACAACACAATCCTTCCAGCAATTCCAAGAAGGCTCCACACCCATTTTGCACTACAAAGATGCACATAGACAAACTTCCAAGTTGTGAATGCTCCAACACTGGAAGTTTTTAAGAAGAGGTTGGATAACCATTGGTCTGAAGTGGTGTAGGGTTTCCTGCCTGGGCAGGGGGTTGGACTAGAAGACCTCCAGGGTCCCTTCCAACTCTGTTTATTTTCTTCTTTTCTCTCTTCTCTTCTCTTCTCTTCTCTTCTCTTCTCTTCTCTTCTCTTCTCTTCTCTATTTTATTCTCCCCTATCCCCCATCCTATTCTCTATTATTGTTCTGTTCTGTTCTAGTCTATTCTAGTCTACTCTATTCTAATATTCTATATTCTATATCCTATCTCCTATCCTATCCTATCCTAATATTCTATATTCTATCCTATTCTAATATTTTAATATTCTAATATTCTACTATCCTATCCTATCCTAATATTCTATATCCTATATCCTATCCTATCCTAATATTCTATATTCTATCCTATTCTAATATTTTAATATTCTAATATTCTACTATCCTATCCTATCCTAATATTCTATATTCTATGTCCTATCTCCTATCCTATCCTAATATTCTATATTCTATCCTATTCTAATATTCTAATATTCTAATATTCTACTATCCTATCCTAATATTCTATATTCTATCCCTTTCTAATATTTTAATATTCTAATACTCTAATACTTTAATATTCTATATCCTATCCTATCCTATCCTATCCTATCCTATCCTATCCTATCCTATCCTATCCTATCCTATCCTATCCTATCCTATCCTATCTTAATATTCTATATTCCATTCTCTATTCTCTTCTCTTCCATTCCCATTCCCATTCCAGCTGAAATGCCAATGCTTCCAGCCCCAGAATCAAAACCAGATACCTGCTGGTGACGATGATCACGTCTTCTGAGATGTTGGCCATCTCTTTGATGGTAAGGTAACACATTCTCCTTAAG
The DNA here is from genome assembly GCA_022577455.1 of Arizona elegans. NCBI lineage: Eukaryota > Metazoa > Chordata > Lepidosauria > Squamata > Colubridae > Arizona > Arizona elegans. The sequence goes on along the minus strand of JAKOOJ010000007.1, from coordinate 88,358,535 downwards.
GTTTGCTGCAGAAAGACGACAGTGAAAGTTGCAGTTTCCAAGGGGTTGGTTGATGAGCCATTGCTGTTTTTTATCATGGTGGTCCAGAAGACCTCTCTAAGGGCCTTTGTGCATCCTCATTCCCACCCCACTCCAGGGAAAGGGGGGGTCCAACCTCGGTCACTTTAAGTCTTGTGGACTTCATCTCCCAGAATTCCCCAGCCAGCCATGTAAGGCTGGCTGGGGAATTCTGGGAATTGAAGTCCACCGGTTTTCGAAAGTAGCTCTCCAATTTGTTGAATTTCTGCTTAGCCCAACTTCATGGTTGGCTGGGGAATTCTGGGAGATGAAGCCCACAAGTCTTGAAGTGGTTATGGCTGGAAACAGTGGTGAAATCCAAACTTTTTTACTACTGGTTCTGTGGGTGTGGCTTGGTGGGCGTGGCAGGGGAAGGATACTGCAAAATTTCCATTCCCACCCCACTCCAGGGGAAGGATACTGCAAAATCCCCATTCCCACCCCACTCCAGGGGAAGAATACTACAAAATCTCTATTCCCACCCCACTCCAGGGGAAGGATACTGCAAAATCCCCATTCCCACCCCACTCCAGGATACTGCAAAATCCCCATTCCCACCCCACTCCAGGGAAAGAATACTGCAAAATCTCCATTCCCCCCATACTCCAGGGGAAGGATGCTGCAAAATCCCCATTCCCTCCCCATTCCAGGGGAAGGATAGTGCAAAATCCCCATTCCCTCTCCACTCCAGGGGAAGGATACTGAAAAATCTCTATTCCCACCCCACTTTGGGGCCAGCCAGAGGCGGTATTTGCCGGTTCTCTGAACTGCTCAAAACTTCCGCTACCGGTTCTCCAGAACCTGTCAGAATCTGCTGGATTTCACCTCTGGTTGGAAACTGCTGCTTTCAAGGAAGGACACCCCTAAGGACGCTGCCAGCGGCCCCCAACCCAGGAACAGGAAAACAAGGAGAAACCACTGAAGACATCACTCACATCGTTGGACTGGAATAATCTTGTCATTGCAAAGAAGGCTTCGGTGGCTTCTGTTGTCCCGAAATGCTCACCCTAAAAAAAAGACAAGCAAACAGCGGACACTTTAGGCCTTCAACCGCTAGACTCAATTTCTCCTTTCTCCTGGTCTCAAGTTATGGGATCGCCCCACAAAGGAAACCAAAACAGTTAATTTCACACCAGCTTCTGGGCTGCCGTAGGTACCCACTATGCTAATGATGATACACCTCAAACTTCAAGAATATTAGTCTAAAAGTAAAGATGGATCTGTTTCACTTCCTGTTGATTTAATGGACTCATCTAGGCAGGTGTTTCAGGGGTAGAAAAAACAGCCTTCCCTGGGCTCCGGAGGCCCTAAATGGGCCCATTTCCAGACCTTCCGGAAGGCACATTTTTCGCCCTCCCAGAGCCTCCGCACGGGCCCTGCACTTACCTGGCATCCAAAACGGGCCGCATGGAGACTCCTGGGAGGGGCAGGGTGGGGTGGGCGGGGCCAGCCATTCCTTGCAACTACCGGTTCGCCGAACCAGATGTAAAATTAGCATCCGGTTTGCCTGAACTGGTCCCACCTGGCTGAATCCCTCCCCTGCCCCAATTCCTTGTGCCCCCTCTTAAAATGGGAATGCTGGTCCGGTTCCTAATTTCAGGGAGGCTGCAATAATTCCCCCACCCAGAGTCGCCTTCTCCTCCCCACAAGCTGGCCCAGACGGAGAAGCGCAACCCCACAGCCGTCCTGCCCTGGACCGGCTGCATTTACCTGGTTCAGCAAGTAAAGGATCTTGGTTAGGATGTGCAGACATCTTCGTGGGTTGATGGGCGTCTCGTTGAAAATACGAGCCTAGGGGAGGGAAAGAGAAAAATCCAGGACTTTAGACCGGAGGAAACGCTACTTTGGATGAAGGAACAGTAAGAGTCGAACTCAGGGAAGACGGGGTCTCCTCTCAGTGATGTTTCTCGTGGGACTCTGGGTCAAATTCTGGACCCGTCTCTTTGAAACAGCCGTTGATACACTGGAGTTCAGAGAAGGGCAGTCTAGATCAGAGATGTCAAACTCAAAGCCCTGGAAACAGTGAAGAATCGGCTTGCGGTGCCTCTGCCAGCGAAAACGGAGATCGAGAGGGCTGCGGGCAACCCCTCCAGGCTCCATTTTTGGCCGCGACGGCCTCCTGCCAACAAAAACAGAGCTCGGCAGCCCGTTTTCTCTGGCAAAGCGCTCAGGCTACCGACAGACGCCCCCGACACGAGTGACGTCAAGCTAGCTGTGCCCACCCTGGCCATTCCCACCTCGGCCCCCGAAGGTCAAACACAACCGTGATGTGGCCCTCAGTGAAATTGAGTTTGACACCTCTGGTCTAGATGATCAGGGGAGAGAACGTGAAGTCCACTGAGAAGGAGCTGAGTATGTTTAACTTGCCGAAAAGAAGATTGCTCTCCCAATTTCTAAAGGACAGCCTATTGCGTCTAGTGGTAAAGGCACCAGGCTACAAAGCAGGAGACTGCGAGTACAGGTAGTCCTCATTTTACGACCACAACTGAACGCCCAAATGTTCTGTTACTAAGTGAAGCATTTTTTTCAGCGAGTTTTACCACCTTTCTTGCCACAGTTGTTAAGTGAACCGGTCCAGTTATTAAGTTAACACAGTTGTCAAGTGAATCCAGCTTCCCCAGGGACTTTGCAAGGTCGCAAAAGGGGATCGTGTGACACCGGGACCCTGCGACCGTCATATGAGTCAGTTGCCAAGCGTCTGAATTTTGATCATGTGACCACGGGAATGCTGCGATGGTCGTAAGTGTGAAAAACGGTCCTAAGTCACTTTTTTTAGTGCCGTTGTAACTTCGAAGGGTCACTAAACGAACTGTTGTAAGCCGAGGACTACCTGTACTAGTCCCGCCTTAGGCATGAAAGTTGGTTGGGTGATTTTGGGCCGATCACTAGGAGACGGGGAGTTCTAGTCCTGCCTTAGGCATGTATGGCAGCTAGGTAACCTTGGGCCAATCACCAGGTGACTTGAATTCTAGTCCCGCTTTAGGCATGAATGACAGCTAGGTGACCGTGGGCCAATCACCAGGAGAGGGCGAGTTCCTTCAAATAACAAGGGGGGAGCCATCACAGAAAAGGCCCTTTTCCGTCCCACAGGCCGACCACCTCAGCAAAGGAGACGAGCAATTACACACGCAAATAAATGAATACCGATCTGTTTGCACACCAACCAGAGACGGATGGCCATAGAGACAGAATCAACAACACAAAATAACGTCAAAGAAGACTCCACCATACCTCTTGGAGGATCGCGCTTTTTTCTAAATGTTGGAAAGGGTTCGAGCCGCTACCTGAAGGAGACAAGAGGACATGATGTGAGCCCACGACATTTCAAACAAGAGGGATATGCGAAGCTTCCTTAGATACTTCCATCAATGCCAGGTGAGACCCTTGCATCAAAGGGTCCCACCCCCACAGAATGGATGCTGCAACGGAATGTGAAAATGCGCAAGAAATAGGAGTCGTACATGAGGGCGATGAGGTGAAACAGGCCTTCTTGGCCTCATGAATTTTTCTTCCCAAGGCTTAAACTACAGATTTATTTATTTATTTATTTATTCAATTTATATGCCGCCCCTCTCCGAAGACCCAGGGCGGCTCACAATACACTCAAAAAATCACTATAAAAACACTTAAAAATTAAAAACATTAAAAACATTAAAACCCATTTACACCATTCATGGCCGGATCTCAGAGCAGGAAGGAGGTCTTCTAGTAACAGGTTAAATGTATCTGGCCTCCCCACTGATTTTCCTCGTCAGAAAGTTACAAAAGATGATCACATGACGTCAGGACACTACAAACATCATAAATATGAACCGGTTGCCAAGCATCCGAATTTTGATCACGTGACCATGGGGAATGCTATAATGGTCCTAAGTGTGAAAATCGGTCATAAGACACTTTTTTCAGGGTCGTTGTAACTTTGAATAGTCCCTGAATGAGCTGTTCTAAGTTGAGGACTACCTGTACAAGTATCAGAGGGAATGAGGGATTGCAAGAGCGGCTGGGAAACTGTCACAGTTGGAAATGAAGATCGCAATATACTTCCGGCGGTGACGTCATCGTAAAGCGAGCGAGGGAACGGAGCTCTGTACCTGTAACCTAAAATCTCTTTGCCAGGAGCCCTTTAAAAGCAATATCAATCCCGGAGAGATTGGTAAAACAAGGAGGAAACTCTGAAGACATCGGGGGAAAGGCAATCACCCAAATGGATAGGAGGAACTTTCTTAAACCAGCAGAGCAGAAATCAGCCATAAAGGCAGATCTGGAGTGATGACAACCACATGAGCAGGAAACAAAAAGTGATCGGTGGACGAGATAACCCCAGAAAGGAGGTGAGGATTGTTTTGTAGATTGGAGGAGTGGAAAGTGATAGTCTCTAAGGAGAAGGGCAGATTTGCCCAGAAGGCAACGGCGATTAAAAATGGAGTAGAGCAGAGGGACGGAGTCAAATGGTGATAGCAGCGTGAAGGAATAAAGTAAATTGCTACAGGATTATAAGAAGCGGAGATTGAGGTTTATAAAAATAGACATTTTGAGATGACAAGTGGTAGCCAAGAGATCGTGAAAAACTGACTAAAGTATTAAAGACGGGAATATTAAGGATCCTGACATAAAGTGTATAAGGCAGTGATGGCTAACCTTTTTGCCATCACGTGCCAGGATGGGGGGGTGGGGAGATTCATGCACACGCGTGCCTACACCCATAATTCTATCGCCCCACCTTGCACACGCAATCCCCCCTCCCCACCGTTCCTGGCACGCGATGGGCCAGTAGGCCTGTTTTTCTTTCTCACCTGGCTCCAGATCCTCTCTATGCATCTGGGGAGGGCAAAAACAGCCTTCCCCACCCCCTCGGAGGCCCCTCGAAATGGCCCATTTCCCAACTCCCGGTTGGACAGGAAGTGACATTTTTTGCTGCCCCCAGCCTCCAGAGCCTCTCTTTTCGCCCTCCCCAGATGCAGAGAGAGGATCTGGAGCCAGGTGAGAAAGAAAAACGGGCCTTCCCCACCCCCACCACAGGCCCTCCGGAGGCAGGAAACAGCCTGTTTCCCTACTTCTGGTGGGTCCAGAAGGCCTGAAAATCTGCTGCCCGGTGCACACATGCGCGCCAGAGCTGAGCTGGCGTGCCCACTGATATGGCTACACGTGCCACCTGTGGCACATGTGCCATAGGTTCACCATCACAGGTATAAGGACTAAACGGAATTTAGAAAAGCAAAAAGGGAAAGAGGGATTGCGAGAGCGGCTGGGAAACTGTCACAGTTGAAAATGAAGCTCGCGTGACTACACACAGCAACCAGCAGGACCAAAGCAGCCACCATATTCCCCAAATTTCATTCCCTGAGAAATAACAGATCCCAAATTTGGGGCACATGCTGTACAGTAGCCCATGGGAGATACCTTGGTTATGACACACTGTTTCACCTGGTGAAAGGTCAGGACAATGAGAGTTTTAGTAATACGTTGCCTGGCAATGTTTGCCACGCAAAGGACCTTGTGAGCCCCAAACACTTGGAGGTAAGGTAGGTGTGGATGGCCTCTAAACCTGGGGGCCATCACTGCAGACGTGAAGTGAGCCTGGCTTCCCCGTTGACTTTGCCCGTCAGGTCGCAAAAGGGGATCACGGGACGCTGGGACACTGCAACCGTCATGAAATACGAACCGGCTGCCAAACTTCCGAATGTAAATCACGTGACCGTGGAAGAGGCTGCAACGGTCGTTAAGTGTGAAAAATGATCTTAAGTCACTTTCATCCAGGGCCGCCGTAACTTTGAAACGGTCACTAAATAGAACTGTTTGTCCATTGAGGGCCACCTTTATAAGTTGAGGACCCCATGAATTCTGGGAGTTGAAATCCACCCCTCTTCGAAGATGCCATGACTGGGGATCACCTGTATAAGGGGGTTGGACTAGATGACCTCCAAGGCCCTTCCACCCCTAGGATTTAAATTAATGGGCTTTTTCCTCCATTTCCCCCACCCCAACAGCCTTGAGTGGTGGGGTCCGTTCAGCCCCCCCCTCCCAGCTTCCCCTAGCCCCGCCCCTTGCCCAGAGAGACACACCTGTAACCTGCCTTTCCCATCTATTCGGGGAGGGGGCGTCATTGCTGGTTGCTAAGTAACACACCTGAGAAACGTACAGAGGCAACGCAGGGAACGCTCAGCCCAGGGGGGACCCCCAGGAGCCCCTTGACCCAGAGGGCCCAATCTGCTGACCCGCTTTGCATGGCCCCCAAGCCCCCACCCCGCAAAAGCAGCTGCGGAGCGCCCGTCCAGACGTGCAAATCAAAGCTGGGTTTACTCCAGTCAACGCGGAGGGTGGGAGGGAACAGCCTCCTCGCTCTTCCCCTACTTCTCTGGCCACGCCCTCTCTGGCCACGCCCACCTAACAGCTTCCAATCTCGGGATAGGATGCGTGGGCCACGCCCTCCCCCAGAGGGCGGAGCCGATAGGTCTCTCCGGGAACAACGGGACTCACAGCCCCGGAGGGAAAAAAAAAAAGGGCTCCTCAAATCTGCCCAGCAACCGCTTCGAGTTGAATCTCAGCGGTGGGAGGGGGAAGAGCTCCTACCGGACTCCTCATCTTTCTTGTCGAACTTCTTGATCATGGCGACGGCAGCGGCCGGTTTGGCTCCTCGCCGCTCGATTCGGCGTCCCCGCTCGGCCCGCGGACAGGAAATCCCGCCCCGTCACCGGTCGCCGCCCGGCCAACCTTCGGCGACGTCAGCGGCTCGCGGGGATGACGCTCCAAACGGTGGGATCGGCCTCCCTGGTAACGTCACACGCGCGTCTCGGGTTTTTTGCCTATTTGCATGATCCCCGCCCACTCTTTTCCACGCCCCCTCGGCATGAAGCAGCGCGGTGGCTTTTCGGAGAGGAGCCATAGACGCCCCCTGCAGGTGGCCTTTGGTTTATTACCAGTGTTTCTCTAGTTTGGCAACCTTGATATATGGACTTCAACTCCCAGAGTCCCTTAGACAGCATGGCTGGCTGGGGGATTCTGGGAGTTGAAGTCCAGCCATCTTAAAGCAGGCTGGCTGGGGAATTCTGGGAGTTGGAGTCCACCCATCTTAAAGCCTGCTGGCTGGGGAATTCTGGGAGTTGAAATCCAGCCATCTTAAACCCTGCTGGCTGGGGGATTCTGGGAGTTGAAGTCCAGCCATCTTAAACCCTGCTGGCTGGGGGATTCTGGGAGTTGAAGTCCAGCCATCTTAAAACATGGTGGCTGGGGAATTCTGGGAGTTGAAGTCCGCCCATCTTAAAGCCTGCTGGCTGGGGAATTCAGGGAGTTGAAGTCCGCCCATTTAAACCCTGCTGGCTGGGGAATTCTGGAGTTGAAGTCCGCCCATCTTAAACCCTGCTGGCTGGGGAATTCTGGGAGTTGAAGTCCAACCATCTTAAACCCTGATGGCTGGGGAATTCTGGGAGTTGAAGTCCATCCATCTTAAACCCTGCTGGCTGGGGAATTCTGGGAGTTGAAGTCCAGCCATCTTAAACCCTGCTGGCTGGGGAATTCTAGGAGTTATTTTATTTATTTATTTATTTATTTATTATATTTCTATACCGCCTTTCTCCCGTAGGACTCAAGGCGGTGTACAGTCAAGAAAAATATAGACACATAAACATCATAAAATTGCTAATTAAAATTATTACTTAGTTTGGTCAATTAAATAAAACCCAGAATTAGATAACATTTTAAAAAAAAAATCATTCACACGTTCGTATGTTTAGCCCAGCCTGTTGGAACATCAGGGTCTTGAGGGCACAGCGGAAAGCACGGAGATCAGGGATATTCCGTATCTCCGGGGGCAGTTCATTCCAAAGGGTTGGAGCCCCCACAGAGAAGGCCCTCCCCCCGGGAGTCGCCAGTCGACATAATTTGACTGACGGTACCCTGAGTAGTCCCTCCCTGTGAGAACGAACTGGTCGTTGGGAGGCTATTGGTGGCAAAAGACGTTGAAGTCCAGCCATCTTAAACCCTGCTGGCTGGGGAACTCTGGGAGTTGAAGTCCAGCCATCTTAAAGTGTGCTGGTGGGGAATTCTGGGAGTTCATATAGTGACTTCAAACGGTCACTAAATGTTGTAAGTCAAGGACTAGTTATACCTGAAACTGTTAAAGAGGAAAATAGGATAAGTAGAGTGTCTGCAGTAGAACTATTTCACTTTTCTGTGGGGCAAAGGAACACCCTTGTCAGAATCTGGGAGACCCCATTGCTACATCGGAAAAAAGCCCTCCTCCTACAACAAGTGTCATGGAGACCCAGTGGTTAGAATGCAGTATTGCAGGCAAACTCTGCCGACTGCCAGCAGTTCGATCCTGACCGGCTCAAGGCTGACTCCGCCTTCCATCGTTCTGAAGTCGTTCAAACGAGGACCCAGATTGTTGAGGACAATAGGCTGACTTTGTAAAACGCTTAGAGAAGGGCTGCAAAACACAGTGAAGCGGTTACATCAGTCAAAGTGCTATTGCTATTTCAACTTTTTAATGACGTACAAAGAAGCGGATTATTGCATCACATAATAATATCGAGGGATTTCCCCTTCCACGATTGTTCAAGCAGTCGAGAAAACTATTTGCAACAGCCATACATAATGCCTTTTGTCAAACATCGAAAATTCCCCAATTTTCACTCGAGCGTTAATTTTTTTTTTTTTTAAACATTCTAACTAGGAATAATTTTTTAAAAAGTGGGGGGGGGGCTACAGAGAGGGTGATTTCTAGCCAAGTACAACGTGTTTTATAGTCCTTGAGAAATAGAGATATCTTTTTTGGCAGGGTGGTCAGAGCGACCTCTGGTTTCTTGGTTACGCCCAATTTTTTTGGGTCTAAAAATCTTCCTCGGCCTCCTCTTCCTCTCCGTCGGCATAATCTCGGCCGACTTCTTCGTAATCCTTCTCCAGAGCTGCCAGATCCTCCCGGGCTTCCGCGAACTCTCCTTCCTCCATGCCCTCGCCCACGTACCAATGGACGAAAGCCCGCTTGGCGTACATCAGGTCGAATTTGTGGTCCAGACGGGCCCAGGCCTCGGCGATCGCCGTGGTGTTGCTAAGCATGCAGACGGCCCGCTGAACCTTAGCCAGGTCTCCCCCGGGCACCACGGTGGGCGGCTGATAATTGATGCCCACTTTGAAGCCGGTCGGGCACCAGTCGACAAACTGGATGGACCGCCGGGTTTTGATGGCCGCGATGGCTGCGTTGACGTCCTTCGGTACGACGTCTCCCCGGTACAAGAGGCAACACGCCATGTATTTGCCCCGCCGCGGGTCGCACTTCACCATCTGGTTGGAAAATTCAAAGCAGGCGTTGGTGATCTCCGGCACCGAGAGCTGCTCGTGGTAGGCTTTTTCGGCCGAGATGATGGGGGCGTAGGTGGTCAAAGGGAAGTGGATGCGGGGGTACGGCACCAGGTTGGTCTGGAATTCGATCAGGTCGACATTCAGGGCCCCGTTAAATCTCAAGGAAGCCGTGACGGAGGAGACAATCTGCCCAATCAGACGGTTGAGGTTTGTGTAGGTTGGACGTTCGATGTCCAGGTTTCGGTTGCAAATGTCGTAGATGGCTTCGTTGTCCACCATGAAGGAACAGTCCGAGTGCTCCAGGGTGGTGTGAGTCGTCAGGATGGAGTTGTAAGGCTCCACCACGGCGGTGGAGACCTGCGGGGCGGGATACACCGAGAATTCCAGCTTGGACTTCTTGCTATATTCAACCGAGAGCCGTTCCATCAGGAGAGATGTAAAGCCGGATCCGGTGCCGCCACCGAAGCTGTGGAAGACCAGGAAACCTTGAAGGCCGCTGCACTGGTCAGCCTGCATTGATGAGAGAAAATAGGGTTATTGGTGCCATCTCAAGACAATCTAAGCCAGTGTTGTGGTCCGCCCGCAGCCTGTGGAGTCGGACAGCAATGAGGCTAAGGAAGAACAGGGGCCAGTCCTGGAGGCCCGGATGAGGGCTCTGCATCAGAGGCAGAGATGGGGCCAGGGCTATCGGGGAGTGATGTGCGGACTTCGGAGCCTCCAGAGGCTGGCAGCAGAGAGGCAGAAGAACAGGAGGAGCCTGTTCCTAGTGCATGTATGAGAAGAGCTGCCAGAAGGCAAGAGCAGCTAAAGCAAAGAGGACGACTCAGGAGTAAGGCCAGGAGATGATTGGCCCCTCCCATAAGGCTTCCAGCTGGCTGGAGAATTCTGGGAGTTGAAGTCCACAAGTCTTAAAGCTGCCAAGTTTGGGGACCCCTGCCGTGGAGCATGGGTCTCAAAGTTGCCAGGGTTGGGAATCCCTGCTCTTTTAACTGGCTGGGGGGAATTCTGGGAATCGAAGTCCACAAGCCTCAAAGTTGCCAAGGTTGGGAAATAGAAGTTGATTCCCGCAGGAGTCATTGGCGCGAAAAGCCACATTTGGCCATGTTAGCGAAGACTTACGCAACTTAAATTTTTGGGAATTTCACCCTAAAAAAAAAGCTTAACATTGCAATTGTTAAAGGGGAGTGGGGGAAACGACCCAGTCACTTGCCATTTTGCGAATCCTGCCCAGGACGGTGTCGATGATTTCTTTGCCAATGGTGTAGTGCCCTCGGGCGTAATTGTTGGCAGCGTCTTCTTTACCGCTGATCAACTGCTCTGGGTGGAACAGGGAGTGGTAGGTTCCTGTGCGGATCTCATCTACCGAGAGAGAGAGAGAAGAATGAGCTGACGGGCCCCATCCACCAAAAGTCCCGTTTTGGAATTATTATTATTTTTTTAATTTGATTTATATGCCGCCCTTCTCCGGAGACTCAGGGCGGCTTAGAATGCGTTAAGCAATAGCCTTCATCCTTCTGTATATTTATACAAAGTCAGCTTATTGCCCCCACAAACTGGGTCCTCAATTTACCTACCTTAGAAAGGATGGAAGGCTGAGTCAACCTTGAGCCTGGGGAGATTCGAACTTACAGTAATTGCAGACAGCTGGAGTTAAATTACAATGCTATCAGTCTGCTGAGCTATCCATTGCCAGTCGACTAGCCACAGGGAAAGGTTAAAAAGAAGGAATGTGAAGGACCCGTGTTTCCCCAAAAATAAGACCCTGTCTTATTTATTTTTTTTGAACCCTGGAATAAGCGCTTGGCCTTATTTTCGGGGAGGTCTTATTATTTTGGGGCGTGAGATGGAGCTCCTCTTGCCGTTTTAACTGATTTCTAGCTCTGCGTTTAAATATTTTAAATATTCTATTCTATTCTATTCTATTCTATTCTAAATTATATTGCATTTAATGCGTACATTTTATTCGAGAAATAAATACCCATTTCACGAAAAGAAAGGAAACTCTTCATGAAAAACTTTCTCAAGACATAAATAGATTTATGCAGCTTTTAATGGCACCAGGCAAGAAACATTAAGGAAAGCTGCAGTTCAGGGATTTCCCACCAGCAATAGTGTATTTTTCTTCTTCTTCTCATTTTTTTTTTTTTAAATTAAGCTCGTGATTTCAAAAAGACGCTTCAGGGCACGGCCAAGTGCAGATATAATAACCCCCTTCTGCATTTCCTGCAACTGTTTGGTGGCCGCAGAGAGCTGGGGCTGGCTAACCTTCCTCTCATCTCTAGAGCGAAACAGACCGGACCCTGTTCAGAGCGTGATAGGCGCCAACAGGAAACCTCACGATTCTTGGCTTAAGCCGGGAAGTCCAAACAAGAAGGCGGTAATGGTTTTAAAAAACCACTTCCATCTTTTGTCACGAAAACGGCACAATCGTTTTAACAGAAGCCAGCAGGAGTTAAAAGGAGGGGGGCCGGGGTTAGGAAGGACAAAGTCCCAAAGGATGCAGAGAAATGATTGACGGCATGCAAACCTGGCTACCTAAGACAGGTATCTCTAGCCCAGAGGTTTTCAAACCTGGCTGCTTTAAGACTGGTGGACTTCAACTCCCAGAATTCCCCAGCCAGCTATGCTTTAAGATGTTTGGATTCTGGGAGTTGAAGTCTCCATATCTTAAATCAGAGGTCTTCAAACATGGCCGCTTTAAGACTGGTGGACTTCAACTCCCAGAATTCCCCAGCCAGCTATGCTTTAAGATGGGTGGATTCTGGGAGTTGAAGTCTCCATATCTTACAGCAGAGGTCTTCAAACTTGGCAGCTTTAAGACTTGTGGACTTCAACTCCCAGAATTCCCCAGCCAGCTATGCTTTAAGATGGGTGGATTCTGGGAGTTGAAGTCTCCATATCTTAAATCAGAGGCCTTCAAACGTGGCCGCTTTAAGATTTGTGGACTTCAACTCCCAGAATTCCCCAGCCAGCATGCTTTAAGATGGGTGGATTCTGGGAGTTGAAGTCTCCATATCTTAAAGCAGAGGTCTTCAAACGTGGCCGCTTTAAGACTTGTGGACTTCAACTCCCAGAACTCTCCAGCTGGCTGGAGAATTCTGGGAGTTGAGGTCCACAAGTCTTAAAGCGGTCACATTTGAAGACTTCTGCTCTAGCCCGTTGAAGAGAAGGATGGGGGCGGGAGTAAAGACGACATGATAACTGTCTTCTGGTACTTGAGGGGATGCCCCAAAGAAGGGTGGGGGGGTCTCCAAAGCACCTGAGGGCAGAACAAGAAGCAACGGATGGAAACTAATCAAGGAGAGAAGCAACCTGGAATAGTTAAAGGAGGAATTTCCTGACAGTGAGAACAACTAACCAGTGGAACAGCTTGCCACCAGAAGCTGTGAACGCTCCCAACGCTGGAAGTTTTTAAGAAGATGTTGGATAACCATTTGTTATTCATTTGGGGGCCGGACTCACAGAATAAAAGACTCGGAAGGGACCTCGGAGATCATCTAGTCCAACCCCACGCCCCTGCTCTAGGAGACTGTATACCATTCCAGACAAAGGGTTGTCCAATCTCTTCTTAAAAGCCTCCAGTGTTGTCGGAGCATTTACAACTTCTAGTGGTGAGCTGTTCCACTAACTGTTCTCGCCGTCAAGAAGTTTCTCCTTAGTTCTAGGTTGCTTCTCTCCTTGATGAGCTTCCACCCGTTGCTTCTTGTCCTGCCCTCAGGTGCTTTGGAAAATAGCTTGACTCCCTCTTCTTTGGGGCAGCCCCTCAAATATTGGAAGACTGCTCTCATGTCACTCCTAGTCCCTTCTTTTCATTAAACTAGACCTCCTCAATTCCAGCAACTGTCCTTCGTATGTTTTAGCCTCCAGCCCCCTGACCATCTTGGTTGCTCTTCTAGCCCAACCCCCTGCTTCAAGCAGGAGACCTTCTACCATTTCAGACAAATGGTTATCCAACCTCTTCTTTAAAGCCTCCAGGGATGGAGCACCCAGAACTTCTGAAGTTCTGCAAGATCTCCAAGGATGCTTCCACTTGCATGATCCTATGTTCTAACCCTCGTTGAAGAACCTCAATAGATGCCCTTCTTCTTCTTCTTCTTCTTCTTCTTCTTCTTCTTCTTCTTCTTCTTCTTCTTCTTCTTCTTCTTCTTCTTCTTCTTCTTCTCCTCCTCCTCCTCCTCCTCCTCCTCCTCCTCTTCTTCTTCTCCTTCTCCTTCTTCTCCTCTTCCTTCTTCTCCTTCTCCTTCTTCTCCTTCTTCTCCTTCTCCTCCTGATTCTCCTTCTCCTGATTCTTATTCCTCCTCCCATTCCTCTTCCCCTCCTCCTCCTCCTGATTCTTATTCCTCCTTCCTCTTCTTCTTCTTCTTCTTCTCTTCTTCCTCCTCCCCCTCCTCTTCCTTCTCCTGATTCTTATTCCTCCTTCCTCTTCCTCTTCTTCTTCTTCTCCTCCTCTCCTCCTCCTCCTCCTCCTCCTCCTCCTCCTCCTCCTCCTCCTTCTCCTCCTGATTCTTATTCCTTCCTCTTTCTCTTCTTCTTCTCCTCCTCCTGATTCTCCTTCTCCTGATTCTTATTCCTCCTCCCATTCCTCTTCCCCTCCTCCTCCTCCTCCTCCTCTTCCTTCTCCTCTTCCTTCTCCTGATTCTTATTCCTTCCTCTTCCTCTTCCCCTCCTCCTCCTCCTCCTCCTCTTCCTTCTCCTGATTCTTATTCCTCCTTCCTCTTCTTCTTCTCCTCCTCCTCCTCCTCCTCCTTCTTTCCTCTTCCTCTTCTTCTCCTTCCCCTTCTTTCGCCTCCTCCTCCTCCTCCTCCTAAGAGATTTTGATCAAGTCTACTTACCAATGACGGTGGGCTCCAGATCCACGAACACCGCCCGAGGCACGTGCTTCCCGGAGGCCGTCTCGCAAAAAAAGGTCTCGAAGGAGGAATCCACTTGCTCGGTCTCAGGCGTGGCCTTTGGAGGGCCTTGGTTGGCTAGGATGGTGCCATCCGCCTGAATCCCATGTTCCAGGCAGTAAAGTTCCCAGCAGGCATTCCCCATTTGGACTCCCGCCTGACCGATGTGGATCGAGAGACATTCCCTCTGGAAAAGAACAGAGAGGACTTCAACATGTAACATCTGGCTAAAATTTAATCATCTGCATTTCAGGGAGGTTTTTTTTTTATAACCTTGGAGTGGTGCGGTGGCCTAGAGGTGGAGCTCTGGCCTCACAATCCGGAGGCTGCGAGTTTGATCCTAGGTAGAGGCAGATATTTCTCTCTCTAGGCACAATGAGAATAGATCTGCTGAACAAAACTCCGCACTGGTGACAGGAAAGGCATCTGGCCAGTAAAAACTCAGCTCCATTCAGTTGCCCAGACTCCACCCTGATGCAAGGGATTACGGGGTCGTTAAAAGAAGAAGATGATGATTTTGATTTTTTTTTTACCTCGTGTAGATTGGGGAGACCTAGTTTAGTGTATAGGTAGTCCTTGACTCGCAACTGTACTGGAATTTCTGTCGTAGGGCATGACCGTTGTAAGTCAAAGCACCCAGAAAACTGACGTGATTTTACATTTTTGGAGGGCCGTTGTTAAGCAAAGGTCACACAGATAAAGCGAATGTGGCGGACGTTAAACAAAGCTGTGGTAGTTAAGTGAAATAATACAGGCCATCCTCGACTTACAACAGTTTACTTACTGACCATTCAGAGTTACGACAGCACTGAACAAAGTGACTTATTATCATTTTTCACACTTATGACCATTGCAGCATTCTCGTGGTCACGTGATTCCCCCTTTACGACCTTCTGACAAAAAAAGTCAAGAGAGAAGCCAGATTTACTTAACAATCAGGCTACTAACTTAATAAGTGCCATGATTCACTTAGCAACGGTGGCAAGAAAGGTAATAAAATGGGGCAAAACTGATTGAAGAATGGTTTCGTTTGGCAACACAAATGTTGGGCTCATTTGAGGTCGTAATTCGAGGACGATCTGCATCCAATGGAAGAAAATTATCCCGGTTTGTTATTTGTCCAGGCAGTCCTCGACTTATGACCACAACGGAGCCCCAACGTTTCTGTCATTAAGCGAGACGTTTGTTCAGTGAATTTTGCCCCATTTTATGAACTTCCTTGCCACAGCCGTTAAGCGAATCACTGCAGCTGATAAGTTAGTAAGCCGGTCGTTAGGCAAATCTGGCTTCCCCGTTGATTTGGCTTGTCAGACGGTCGCAAAAGGGGGGTGGGGGAAATCACGTGACCTTGGGACACAGCAACGGTCATAAGTATGCACCAGTTGTCCGGATTTTGATGACGATGCCTGGAAAGGTCTGGAGCCTGAGGAGGGCGAAAAACGGGTCTTCCGGCTCACTGGAAGTCGGGAAACGGGCTGTTTCTGGCCTCCAGAGGGCCTCTGGGGGAGTGGGGAAGCAGTTTTTGCCCTTCCCAGGCTCCTAGAAAGCCTCTGGAGCCTGAGGAGGGTGAAAAACGGGCCTTCCGGGCCCACTGGAAGTCGGGAAACAGCCTGTTTCTGGCCTCCAGAGGGCCTCTGGGGGAGTGGGGAAGCAGTTTTTTGCCCTCCCCAGGCTCCTAGAAAGCCTCTGGAGTCTGAGGAGGGTGAAAAACGGGCCTTCTGGGCCCACTGGAAGTCGGGAAACAGCCTGTTTCTGGCCTCCAGAGGGCCTCTGGGGGAGTGGGGAAGCAGTTTTTGCCCTCCCCAGGCTCCTAGAAAGCCTCTGGAGCCTGAGGAGGGCGAAAAACGGGCCTTCCGGGCCCACTGAAAGTCGGGAAACGGGCTGTTTCTGGCCTCCAGAGGGCCTGTGGAGGAGTGGGGAAGCAGTTTTCGCCCTCCCCAGGCTCCTAGAAAGCCTCTGGAGCCTGGGGAGGGTGAAAAACGGGCCTACCGGGCCCACCGTGCCATCATGTGCCAAAAGTGGGGAGAGACGGGGGGCGGTCACACACGGGGGGGCAGGGCACATAGAATTATGAGTGTGGGCACGCACGCACACGACCCCCCCCGCACTCCCCCCACTTTTGGCACGCGATGGCAAAAAGGTTAACCATCACTGCCCTACGTCATTCTCGTTACGTAAGCTATCATTTTTAAACTCACTTTCAAATCGGTCCGAATCTTCAAAACGAGTAGTTAAAATAAGAAATATTAAAAATATAAAACGGGGTAGATTTTTATTTATTTATTTTTAAAAAAGATGGTTTTGCAAATCTAGAAAACTCCACAGCCTTGATGCAAACGACACTTGGCTGCTGATCCTTTTTCTTTCAGCTTGTCTTACCGTCAACGTTTTTCGCTTTGTAATTTCTTTTTTTTCTGCAATTTGCATAACACTGCCTTACCCTGGAAAAGGGGTGCGGGGGGGGGGAGACATGGGTGTGGGTTTGCGCGCAGCAGAACATCTGTTAATTATTTCGTCCCGTTTGAGAGTTTGCCAGAATAGATTTGAAAAGAATGTTTTACCCCGCGGAGTTCCAAGCTGACTCCTCAACTTTTAAATCCCAGGTTTTCTAGCAATAATTATTACTTTTTTTGGTGTGTGTGTCAAAGAAAACTGGGCATAATGGCGAAGAGGTTCTTTGGATTTCGAAGAACAACGCTCAGCAGGTAAAATCCTCGACTTCTGTCGCTAAACAAGTTGGTTATTAAGTGAGTCGCAGCTGATTTTACAAGCTCTCGCTGCATTCCGTCAGTGAATCACATGAGCACGGGAAGTCCTCGACTTATGACCAAGATGGAGCCCAACATTTCACATGACCCTGGGAACTTGCAACCGTCATAAATATGAGTCAGTGGCCTGAATGTAAATTACGTGACTATATGGATGCGGCAATGGTTCATAAGTGTGAAAAATGGTCATGAGTCATTTTTTGCAGTACCGCTGTAACTTCGAACGGTCAGTAAACGAATGGCTGTAGGTTGAAACTACCTGTCTGTACATCAGTGTCATAAGTTGAGGACTATCTGTATCAATTTGCCATGAGCACAGGCTGATGGATATAGAGAAATATCTCGTTTTTCTGCTTGATAAACCACTCTTAAGGGAAGTTAGACCAAGAAAACAGAGCTCAGAGCTCAAGATAATTTGAGCCTTTGATACCCGGGTTCTAAGGGTATCAAAGGTGGCCATTTTAAGACTCGTGGACTTCAATTCCCAGAATTCCTCAGCCAGCCAAGCTTCATAACTTTAAAACATGAGGACTTCAACTCCCAGAATTCCCCAGCCAGCCAAACTTCATAACTTTAAGACATGAGGACTTCAACTCCCAGAATTCGCCAGCCAGCCAAGCTACGTAACTTTAGGACATGAGGATTTCAACTCCCAGAATTCCCCAGCCAGCCAAACTACGTAACTTTAGGACATGAGGATTTCAACGCCCAGAATTCCCCAGCCAGCCAAACTACGTAACTTTAGGACATGAGGATTTCAACTCCCAGAATTCCCCAGCCAGCCAAACTACGTAACTTTAGGACATGAGGATTTCAACTCCCAGAATTCCCCAGCCAGCCAAACTACGTAACTTTAGGACATAAGGATTTCAACTCCCAGAATTCCCCAGCCAGCCAAACTACATAACTTTAGGACATGAGGACTTCAACTCCCAGAATTCTCCAGCCAGCCAAACTTGCTAACTTTAAGACATGAGGACTTCAACTCCCACAATTCCCCAGCTAGGATCGAGTTGAAGTCCATCCATCTTTATGTTGCCAAGCTTGAGAAAAGCACCAATCACAGAGACTCCAACTGCATGTGACTCAAAGGCATCTCTTAACTAGTTATACAGGTGGTCCTCGACTTACGACCACAGTTGAGCCCAAATTGTTGCTAAGTGAGTTTTGCCCCATTTTACGACTTTTCTTGTCACACTGGTTGAGGGGATCCCGAAACTTGTTAAGTTAGTGACACGGTTGTTAATTGAATCCGGCTACCCCGTTGACTTTGCTCATCAGACGGTCGCAAAAGGGGATCATGGGACGCTGCCACCTTCATAAATACGAGTCAGTTGCTCAGCGTTTGATTTTTGATCATGTGATCCCGGGACACTGCGACCGTCATAAATATGAAGCGGTTGTCAAGCATCCGAATCATGCATCAATTACATGATTTATGGGGATGTTGCAATGGTCGTAAGTGTGAAAAACAGTCAGAAGTCCCTTTTTTCAGTGCCGCCGTAACTTTGAACGGTTACTAAATGAACTGTTGTAAGCCGAGGACCATCTGTACCTCCCCGTGCAGATACGCTTCAACTTACAATCATTCGTTCAATGACCAAAGTTACAATGGCCCTCGAAAATGGAATTACGACCATTTTTCACACTTAATGACCATTGCAACCTCTTTGTAGTCATGTGATCCCCGTTTTTGCAAACTTTCTAGCTGCCTTCCGACAACCAAAGTCAACGGGGGAAGCCGGCTTCGCTTAATGACCATGCGATTCACTTAACAACCAGAGTGATTCACGTCACTGCAGTGAGTCGCTTAACCATCGTGGCCAAAAATGTCACCAAAAAATAAAAAATAAAAATCAGTCTCACTTAACAACCAACTTCGCTTATCAAGGAAATTCTTCTGGTCTCAGTCCTGCTGTAAAAGGACTGCAGGTAGCCCTCGACTTACGACAATTCATTTAGTGACTATTCAAAGTTTCCACCGCCTTGGAAAAAAGCGACCGAGAAACGTTTTTCGCACTTAATGGCCACTGCAGCATCCCCCACGGTGACGTGATTGAAACTCAGACCCTTGCCAACTGTGACTCGTATTTATGACGGTCGTAGCGGTCCTGGGATCATGTGATCCTCTTTTGGTGACCTGACGAGCAAAGTCAACGGGGGAAGCCGGATTCCCTTAATGGCCATGTTGCTAACTTAATAACGGCATCAATTTCACTTAACAACGGCGGCAAGAAAAGTGGCAAAACAGTGGCGAAACTCGCTTAACAAGGCTCTCCCTTCGCAACAAGACACGTTGGGCTCAGTTGTGGTCGTAAGGCGACGACTCTACCTTGAGCCATGTGGGAATATATATATATATATATATATATATATATATATATATATATATATGAAAGCTTCACTCTACGACCGAATTCATCCAGAGGGCCACAGAGAGAACCTCGGTTTCACGCTTAGCGCCGTCCTCTACCCGCAGCTGAAAACCACCGTTCCCAAAGAAGCATGCAGGCCTCTATTTTTATTGTATTTATATTTTGCTTTGTCTCCTGCCCTGGCCATCTAGGGTAGACCTTCTTGGCCAATTTTGCCGGAGTCGCCCGGAGGCCATGTGTGCTCCCTCACACGCTCGCTCGACAAGTGTGCCAAGAGGCACCAGCTGTTCTGCACCAAACAACTGCTGCTATTTGTGTGATTTCGTCTTCCACGGGGCAAAGCTCGGATGCCCCTCTGGAGTGGCAGCTCCCGGCGGCTGCCTCATTCGCGCATGCCTTCCGAAACCTCAAAAACTGCAAAATAGATCTCGGCTCAATATGACAGATACCTTAAATTTGCTAAAAGAGGACGGGGCTCCTTTCTCCATTTAAACTTCTGCCCCGCCCCCCGGTCCCCTCAAAACTTCCCACTAACAGTACAACTTCTGGTGGCAAGGAGTTCCACTGGTGAATTGTTCTCACGGTCAGGAAGTTCCTCCTTAATTCTAGATTGTTTCTCTCCTTGATCAGTTACTATTTCTTTTCCCAAGGTTTGGACTAGAGAATAATAGAATAAAAGAACAGAGTGGAAGGGACCTTGGAGGTCTTCTAGTCCAACCTCCTAAATGAATAGCTATCCAATCTCTTCTTAAAAGCCTCCAGTGATGGAGCACCTGCAACTTCCGGTGGCAAGGAGTTCCACTGGTTAATTGTCCTCACTGTTAGGAAGTTTCTCCTTAATTCCAGATTGCTTCTCTCTTTGATCAGTTTCCAGCCATTATTTCTTGCCCTGCCTTCTGGTAGTTTGGAGAATAATTTGACCCCCTCTTCTTTGGGGCAGCCCCTCAAATACTGGAAGACTGCTATGATGTCACCCCTTCTTATCATTAAACTAGACATATCCAATTAAACTTAGTTTGGCTTGGGAAGCTAGGAAGAGTCCACACTCCAACCTAGCTTAAACTGCGCCAACTTTCTCGGGCCAGCTCAAAGAGTAAACTGACAGCAGTTTCTTGGATTCAAAGCAAGGTGGTCTGCCAACATCTGAAGGGGGGGGGAATACTTTTTTGCAGTCCCACCCACCCCAAAAAGTTGACTAATAGGCGATGCAATCAGTAGAGTCTCTCCGGAGCTTTCGTCCCTAGCACTTTCTAATTTCGCTTTTAAAAGTTTCCCAGCTTTGGGACCCTTTCCTCCGATCAAAAAGAGTTTGCAAAAAAATACAAAAAAAAGCAAAGACATTTTTTTTTTGTTTTGGTCTTCAGTTTATCAAACCTTTGGGATTACAGCAAACAAAGGCAATATGGCAGTTTCCTCTTATCCAGAGACGGAGAAAGGGGGAATTTTTTTTCTCTCTCTCTCTGTGTATGCTAAAGTACAGTAATGTTAGTGCACCCTGTTCGTAGCGTCAGGGTAAAATAATACCGAGAAAGAGACCCCCCCCAAAATAATAATAATTGTGGAATTTACTGTACGGTCACATTTTTTTCCCCCTTAGCCTCTGAAGATACTCACTGGGTGGGGAAAAAAGTGTCCCAAGCCAGACCCCTAAAACTTTGCAAGAAACTCAGCTGCACTGGGAAATGATAAGGGGCAGCTGCCAAAAAGGGAGAGACCCCTTCCCCAAACATAATACCCACCCCCCCTTATTTTTTCCTGGAGGTTACTTTTTCGCCTTATAAGGAGCAGATCGTCCAAAGGAAAATCTTCGGCCGTACCTGCTTCCCCCCAAGAAATAAACTTTATAAAAAGTTTACGAGGAGGATGCTTCCTTCTCCCTTCGGGGCAGTGGCAGCCCCTTACCCCTGATTTTAGCCTGCCCCACAAACCACCCCACAACCCAGACTGTGGGGCTTACCATGATGCCTGTATCGGGATTCCAGCAAAGCAGCTGCTGGCTTTCCTCCCTGCAAATTTATAACCCAAGCAAGAGCAGACTCCACCTGAAAAATGAAGTCTTCGGCTCATTTAAAGCAACAGGCACACTTTCAAGGAAAGGGGCGGGTTAGGTTGAAGGGGGGGGGGAGAGGAAATTGGGGTAGGGACGTGGTCAGATTTCATGCTCGTTGTTTATTCCACCCGCCAGTTGGGTGAGAAATCACACACACACACACACACACTGGGAATTCCTCCGAGCTACCATCATCAAAATATCTACAGACCACTCACATCCTGGACATAAATTGTTTCAACTCCTACCCTCAGAATGACGTTATATAGGGCATTGCACAATAAGACAACTAGACACAAGGACAGTTTTCGGCCGCATGCCATCACTCTGCTAAACAACTAATTCCCACAACACTGTCAGATACTAAGTGATACTAAGACTGTATCACTTTTCTTTTTCTTCTTCTCATCCTTCCTATTACCCATCTCCTTTTCTCCTTATGATTATAACCTTGTTGCTCGTATCGTTACGATTTATATTGTTTTATTTAGTTTCCCAGTATGACTTTGATTGCTTATTTAGTGTCCTCTGACTATGTGTGTCCAATCACACTTGGCCAATAAAGAATTCTCTTCTCTTCTCTTCTCTTCTTATTCTTCATTCCAATATCTATTCTATTCCATTCCATTCTATTCCATTCCATTCCATTCCATTCCATTCTATATTTTCTATTCTATTCTATTCTATTCTATTCTATTCTATTCTATTCCATTCTATATTTTCTATTCTATTCTATTCCATTCTATATTTTCTATTCTATTCTATTCTATTCTATTCCATTCCATTCCATTCCATTCCATTCCATTCTATATTTTCTATTCTATTCTATTCTATTCTATTCTATTCTATTCTATTCTATTCTATTCTATTCTATTCCATTCTATATTTTCTATTCTATTCTATTCTATTCTATTCTATTCTATTCTATTCTATTCTATTCCATTCTATATTTTCTATTCTATTCTATTCTATTCTATTCTATTCTATTCCATTCCATTCCATTCCATTCTGTTCTGTTCTATTCTATTCCATTCTATTCTATTCTATTCCATTCCATTCCATTCCATTCCATTCCATTCCATTCCATTCCATTCCACTCCACTCCACTCCACTCTATATTTTCTATTCTATTCTATTCTATTCTATTCTATTCTATTCTATTCTATTCTATTCTATTCTATTCTATTCTATTCTACTCTATTCCATTCCATTCCATTCCATTCCATTCCACTCCACTCCATTCTATAGTTTCTATTCTATTCTATTCTATTCTATTCTATTCTATTCTATTCTATTCTATTCTATTCTATTCTATTCTATTCCATTCCATTCCATTCCATTCTATTCTGTTTCTTATTCTATTCTATTCTATTCTATTCTATTCTATTCTATTCTATTCCATTCAGTGGTGAAATCCAATTTTTTTTTACTACTGGTTCTGTGGGCGTGGCTTGGTGGGCATGGTGTGGCTTGGTGGGCGTGGCAGGGGAAGGATACTGCAACATCTCCATTCCCGCCCCACTCCTGGGGGAAGGATATTGCAAAATCCCCATTCCCACCCCACTCGGGGGCCAGCCAGTGGTGGTATTTGCTGGTTCTCCGAACTACTCAAAATTTCCGCTACCGGTTCTCCAGAACCTGTCAGAACCTGTTGGATTTCATCCCTGGAAGAAGATATGCTAAACAATTGGCTGAATTATTTCCATTCCATTCTCTATTCTATTCTATTCTATTCTATTCTATTCCATTCCATTCCATTCCATTCCATTCCATTCCATTCCATTCCTTATTCCTATTCCTATTCCTATTCCTATTCCTATTCCTATTCCTATTCCTACTCTACTCTACTCTACTCTACTCTACTCTACTCTACTCTACTCTACTCTACTCCACTCCACTCCACTCCACTCCACTCCACTCCACTCCACTCCACTCCACTCCACTCCATTCTAATATTCTATCTCTATCTCTATCCTATCCTATCCTTAGGATTGGAGGCTGGTGGGTTTCTTGGTTGGAGCAACCTGGCACGAAGTTGGGCTAAGCAGAAATTCAACAAATTGGAAAGCTAGTTTCGAAAACCCGTGGACTTCAATTCCCAGAATTCCCCCAGCCAGCCATATATGGCTGGCTGGGGGAATTCTGGGAGTTGAAGTCCATAGGCTTTCAAATTGCCCAGGATGAACAGCCTTGATTCTAGTGGCTCCTGCAGAGATGGTCCTGAGGAAAGCTTCCCCCCCCCTCCACCTTGTAGATACATCTAAGGACCATGGATGGTATATCAAAACTTCAAAGGGCTTTGAGGAAAATCCTCCAATCACCACGTTTGCAGAGCCCTTCCGATCTGGAATTAATATCTGCAGACCCTTTGCATCCCGGACATAAATTGTTTCAACATTTCCCCTCAAGACGACGCTATATAGGGCATTGCACGCCAAAACAACTCAACACAAGGACAGGTTGCGTCCCCCTGCCATCCCTCTCCTAAACAACTAAATCTCCCAACCCTCCTCTTATGCCCTGGGATTTCAAACCACTTAGTAGGGCTGTATTATTATTATTATTATTATTATTATTATTATTATTACTACTATCCTTATCTTTCCTATCACCTCTGTCCTTTAGCTGCTGAGGACTATCGCTTTGTGGCTTGTGTCTCGTGATTTGTGTTGCTTGCTTTTATTTAATATCCTATTAGGATTTACGTTGATTTCTTATTTGGTATCCTATGATTTATGATGATTGTACTTTATGATTGTGATTTGTCGCTTGTGGCTTGGATAAACATCTACAAGAAAACAACCAAGCTCAGAGATCACCAAGGACCCCACATTCTTCTCCTCCTCCTCCTCCTCCTCCTCCTCCTCCTCCTCTTCTTCCTCCTCTTCCTCTTCTTCCTCTTCCTTTTCTTCTTCTTCCTCTTCTTCTTCTTCTTCTTCTTCCTCCTCCTCCTCCTCTTCTTCTTCCTCCTCTTCCTCTTCTTCCTCTTCCTTTTCTTCTTCTTCCTCCTCTTCCTCTTCCTCTTCCTCTTCTTCTTCATCTTCTTCTTCTTCTTCCTCCTCCTCCTCCTCCTCTTCCTCCCTCTCTGCAACTCCCACTCCTTTGTAGCACAGATGAATGTTACACAGTTGGGTCATGAAACATCTGCAAGAAAATCATCAAACTCGGAGATCATCCGGGACCCCACAGTCATCATTCTCCTTGTCTCCTTGTCCCTTTTTCCTCTTCTCCGTTTCCTGTTTCTCCTTCTTCTTCTTCTTCTCCTCCTCCTCCTCCTCCTCCTCTTTGCAAAACCCCCCTCCCTTCTAACACTGATGATGTTCCCTAGTTGGGTCATGAAACGTCTGAAAGAAAACAACCAAGCTCAGAGATCACCAAGGACCCCACATTCTTCTTCTTCTTCTTCTTCTTCTTCTTCTTCTTCTTCTTCTTCTTCTTCTTCTTCTTCTTCTTCTTCTTCTTCTTCTTCATCATCCTCTTCTTCTTCTCCTCCTCCTCCTCCTCCTCCTCCTCTTCTCCACAAATTGCTTCCTTCCTTGCACTGATAATGTTATCTAGTTGGGTCATGAAACATCTGCAAGAAAACCACCAGGCTCAGAGAGCACTAAGGATCCCACAATAATTCTTCTTCTTCTTCTTCTTCTTCTTCTTCTTCTTCTTCTTCTTCTTCTTCTTCTTCTTCTTCTTCTTCTTCCTCCTCTCCCTCTCCCTCTCCCTCTTCTCCTCCTTCTCTTTCTCCCTCTCCTTCTCCTCTTCCTCACTCCCTTCTAACACTGATGCTGTTCCCTGGTTGGGTCATGAAACGTCTGAAAGAAAACCGCCAAGCTCAGAGAAGCACCACGGATCCCATTATACAGTAGCTATTTTGCAAAATCAGCGCTGCGCTAATTTGCAGTCAACATCTGAGCCCAGTTCCCAACACGGATCATGACGTTTGATGCCTGGCGAAGGGCAAGAGACAGCTACCCGAGGGACCACATGTCCCAATTTGTGTCTACCCGACCCGTGAGAACCCCTGACATTAGGTCTGCCCTGGCACAAGCTCGCAGCACAGAAAAACGTTTTTCACCATCGCTCCACAGTATGAAATACGCTGACCGCAGGAAATGTACGAGTGCGCCTTTTCTCGGGCAGTCAGGAACATGTTCTAAACTGTTCTTGTTACACAGCCGGGAGGTAGGAGGAGATGGCATAATTTGATTCAAGGGTGCGCTTTTAATTGCATTCATTAAGGCGATTGGCAGGCCTCTTTTTCCACTCTTCTGCCGTTTTGTGTTCACTCCTACGAACTTTGGAGCAAGGGAAGAGCCCCCAAGGACCCTGAGAACAGCAAAATAAATAAATATATAAACGAATCGCTGAAAATCATTTGTCTCTCACTTTAGATGCAAAATCACAAGGCTCAAAGTTATCCTGCTTCGGAGACAGGTCCTCAAACTTACAACCAGTTCTTGTTCTGTCTTGGCCATGAAAAGCCAGCTGGGGGACTTCGGGTCAGTCACCAGGAGACTGGGAGTTCTAGTCCTGCCTTAGGCATTGAAAGCCTGCTGGGTGACTTTGAGCCAATCACTAGGCGACTGGGAGTTCTAGTCCTGCCTTAGGCATGAACGGCTGCTGGGTGACTTTAGGCTAATCACTAGGCGACTGGGAGTTCTAGTCCTGACTTAGGCATGAAAGGCGGCTGGGTGACTTTGAGCCAATCACCAGGAGATTGGGAGTTCTAGCCTTGTCTTAGGTATTGAAAGCCTGCTGGGTGACTTTGAGCCAATCACTAGGCGACTGGGAGTTCTAGTCCTGCCTTAGGCATGAACGGCTGCTGGGTGACTTTAGGCTAATCACTAGGCGACTGGGAGTTCTAGTCCTGACTTAGGCATGAAAGGCGGCTGGGTGACTTTGAGCCAATCACCAGGAGATTGGGAGTTCTAGCCTTGTCTTAGGTATTGAAAGCCTGCTGGGTGACTTTGAGCCAATCACTAGGCAACTGGGAGTTCTAGTCCTGACTTAGGCATGAAAGGTGGCTGGGTCACTTTGAGCCAATCACTAGGAGACTGGGAGTTCTAGTCCTGACTTAGGCATGAAAGGTGGCTGGGTCACTTTGAGCCAATCACTAGGAGACTGGGAGTTCTAGCCCTGACTTAGGCATGAAAGGTGGCTGGGTGACTTTGAGCCAATCACTAGGAGACTGGGAGTTCTAGCCCTGACTTAGGCATGAAAGGTGGCTGGGTCACTTTGAGCCAATCACTAGGCGACTGGGAGTTCTAGCCCTGACTTAGGCATGAAAGGTGGCTGGGTCACTTTGAGCCAATCACTAGGTGACTGGGAGTTCTAGCCCTGAATTAGGCATGAAAGGTGGCTGGGTCACTTTGAGCCAATCACTAGGAGACTGGGAGTTCTAGTCCTGCCTTAGGCATTGAAAGCCTGCTGGGTGACTTTGAGCCAATCACTAGGAGACTGGGAGTTCTAGTCCTGCCTTAGGCATGAAAGGTGGCTGGCTGACTTTGGGCTAATCACTAGGAGACTGGGAGTTCTAGTCTTGCCTTAAGACACGAAAGCCAGCTGGGTGACTTTGGATCAACCTCTCTCTATTTCTCTCTCTCAGCAGGACCCCACGTCACAGGATTGTTGTTATGGGGGAAATAAGAGGAGGAGGGTATGTTGGATATGTTTGCCGCCTTGAGTTATTTGTAAACGTAATAAAGGAGAGAGACAAATAAGTAATAAGAGCCTGGTGGCTCAGCAGACTAAGCATTGTGATTAACACCAGCTGTCTGCAATTACTGTAAGTTCGAATCTCCCCAGGCTCAAGGTTGACTCAGCCTTCCATCCTTTCTAAGGTAGGTGAAATGAGGACCCAGATTGTGGGGGCAATAAGCTGACTTTGTATAAATATACAAAAGTATGAAGGCTATTGCTTAACGCATTGTAAGCCGTCCTGAGTCTCCGGAGAAGGGCGGCATATAAATCAAATTAAAAAAAAAAAATATCCGAGCTCACTGGCTTCTAGGACACCTGTCTAAGAATCCGTGCCTGCCTATCTGTCTCTCTGTCTGTCCATCTGCCCCTCCTCTATTTCCCCCCCCCCAAAGTAAATATTTCACTTTGTGGTGCTCAAGAGGCCACGTATAGAATCCACAGGAAGATTCATGCCCGTTTCTGTCCTAACCTATCCAGGTTTGGTCACCACATTACAAAAAATGAAGTGGAGACTTTGGAAAAAAAAGTGCAAAGAAGAGCAACTAAGAGGATCAAAGGCCCGGAGACTAAAACATAGGAAGAACGGTTGCAGGATTTGGTATGGCCAGTCTAGAGAAAAGAAGGACTGGGGGGGATGGGGGACGGACGGACGGACATGAGAGCAGTCTTCCTGCATTTGAGGGGCTGCCACAAAGAGGACGGGGGGGCTCAATTGATTCTCTCAAGCACCTGAAGGCAAGATGTAAGAATAGATGGAAAATAAATCGAGGAGAAAAGTAATCTGGAGTTAAGGAGAAACGTCCTAACTTTAACAGGACCATCAACCAGTGGAACAGCCTGCCACCAGAAGTTGTGGCTGCTCCAACAGTGGAGGTTTTCAAGAAGAGATTGGACTGCCACTTGTCCGAAATGGCGAGCCTATGGCCCGTGTGCCAGAGGTGGCAGCTGGAGCCCTCTCCGTGGGCACGCACACACGCCATCGCCAGCTCCTCTTCTGGTTTCCGGTCAGCTAGTCTTGGCGGGTACTGGAGTGCTGGAAAACGGCCTGAAAACGGCCCAAAAAAACTGCCAAAAAAACCCAGGCCATTCTTCGGCCATTTTCGGGCCTGTAAATGACCCCCAAAATGGTCTAAAAATGGCTCGCCATCACCCGTTGTTAAGTTATAGCACACATATATTGCCTGGACAACCTGTTTATTTATTTTATTTTATTTTATTTTATTTATTTATTTGTTTCAATTTGTATACCGCCCTTCTCCAATAGGACTCAGGGCGGTGAACAGCCAAAATCAAAACAAAACATACAAAATTTAAAAAAAACAGTTTAAAAATAATTAAATATTTTTGGCCGCAATTGAAAACAAACCCAATTTAAAATCAATTAAAATTGAACCCAAAACTGTGGGATCAAGCCAGCTAGGTCTTACACCATATCCTAACAACCGTTATAGACTATAGAGGTCTCCTGCTTGAGCAGGGGGTTGGACTAGAAGACCTCCGAGGTCCCTTCCCGCTCTCCTCCGATCGATCGACGGCATGGGTGCTCTCCAGCCTTCTTGGTGCCCGACCTAGGGAGCTGTTCTGCAGAGTCTCCGGGAAAGATCTGAAGGTCAGTGGAACAGTGCTTGCTCCATTTTTCTTGTGGCCTCAACGAAAGGAAACAGATGGGAGCGAGCTCCTTTAAAAATAACTGGCATGCTTTTAACAGGTGGCTAACCAGACGTGGGGAAGGGCTGGAATTCAGCCCGGAGTGGGGAGGGAAGCAGAAGGCTAGGTGAAGGGATTCAGACACAGTTGGGGAGTAGGGGGTGGCGGGGGGGGTGGTGGAAGAGAAGTTGGAAGGCACAAAGGATGGGATGGAGCCTGCAAAAGGACCAGGGAGGAAAAAAGGTTGGGTTTGCATAGATAGCCCTTACTTAAATAAAATAAAAGACAGACGGAGCCCCGTGTTTTGGGAATCCAGCTTAAGAGAACTCGGTTTAAAAGAGAATATTGGTAGCTCAGGGTTGAACTGTGAAGGGTCCCCATTGCTCTCGGAGCTCGGTGGTTTTCTTGCAGGCGTTTCATGACCCAACTAGGGAACATTATCAGTGCTAGAAGGAAATGGAGTTTGTGGAGTGGAGAGGAGAGGAGGGTGGGAGGGAGGGAGGGAAGGAAGAAGAGAGAGGGAGGGAGGGAAGGAGGGAGGGAAGAAGGAAGGAAGGAAGGAGAAAGGGAAGGTGGGAGGGAGGATGGAAGGAAGGAAGGAAAGAGAGAGGGAGGAAGGAAGGAAGGAAGGAAGGAAGGAAGGAAGGAAGGAAGGAAGGAAGGGCTGTGGGGCTCCTTGGTGCTCTCGGAGCTCGGTGGTTTTTTTGCAGGCGTTTCATGACCCAACTAGGGAACATTATCAGTGCTAGAAGGAAATGGAGTTTGTGGAGTGGAGAGGAGAGGAGGGTGGGAGGGAGGGAGGGAAGGAAGAAGAGAGAGGGAGGGAGGGAAGGAGGGAGGGAAGAAGGAAGGAAGGAAGGAGAAAGGGAAGGTGGGAGGGAGGATGGAAGGAAGGAAGGAAAGAGAGGGAGGAAGGAAGGAAGGAAGGGCTGTGAGGCTCCTTGGTGCTCTCGGAGCTCGGTGGTTTTTTTGCAGGCGTTTCATGACCCAACTAGGGAACGTCATCAATATTAAAAGGGAATGGGGTTTGTGGAGGAGAAAGGGGAGGAGGAGGAGCAGGAGGAGGAGGGATTGGTGATCTCTGAGCTGGGTAGTTTTCTTGCCAGACGTTTCATAAAAATACAGGGATTTCTCAACAATTCCTCCATGCAGACCGAAATGACTGAACCCGACTTAGCCTTTCTTCGTTTCAAATGCATCTCGCCGTAAAATGTCTGAGGGTTAGGTTCGAACCATCTGTTTTGAAGATCTCAGACCCAAAAAAGAAAAGAAAAGATACGATTTCACTTGCTGATTTAGGCAAACGGCGGCTTGTCAGAATTGGTGTCTGGGCCTCTCGCATTGCCGAAGTGGGAATAGCAGTAAAGTTATCTTCCAGATTTAAAAATGATTTAAGGTGAAACTTGGCACGCTCGGGAGCTATTTCAATGTCGCATGTGAAAAATGCGCCTTGTGAGTTGGCCCACACGACACAGCTTTGACCTCTGAACTATTTTGGACCGTCTTCGTGAAATCTCCGGGAATTAAGCTCGATTAGTGCTTTAAACTCCCGTTTCCTCGACCCCTTCCTTCCCTCTGCCCATTCCCCAACTTCCTCTTCTTTTGCGATTTTTAAACAGATTTTTAATCCCACCTTGATTATTTTTTTATAAGTAACTCCAGGCGATGAACAGACCTAACACAACTTCCTTCTCTTAACAACAACCCTGTGAGGTGGGCTGGGCTGAGACCAAGCACCTGGCCCCGAAGTCACTCTGCTGGTTCTCGTGCCTAAGGTGGGACTAGAACTCACTGTTTCCTGGTGATTGGTCCAAAGTCACCCAGCCGGCTTTCATGCCTCAGGTGGGACTAGAAGTCACTCAACCAGCTTTCATGACTAAGGCAGGACTAGAACACCCCATCTCCTGGTGATTGGCCCAAAGTCATCCAGCTGGGTTTTGTGCCTAAGGCAGAACTAGAACTCTCAGTCTCCTAGTGATTGGGCCAAAGTCACCCAGCTTGTTTTCATGCTCAAGGCGGGACTAGAACTCAGTTTCCTGGTGATTGGCCCAAAGTCACCCAGCCGGCTTTCATGGCTAAGGCGGGACTAGAACTCCCCATCTCCTGGTGATTGGCCCAAAGTCATCCAGCTGGGTTTTGTGCCTAAGGCAGAACTAGAACTCTCAGTCTCCTAGTGATTGGGCCAAAGTCACCCAGCTTGTTTTCATGCCCAAGGCGGGACTAGAACTCAGTTTCCTGGTGATTGGCCCAAAGTCACCCAGCCGGCTTTCATGGCTAAGGCGGGACTAGAACTCCCCATCTCCTGGTGATTGGCCCAAAGTCACCTAGCTGGCTTTCATGCCTAAGGCGGGACTAGAACTCCCCATCTCCTGGTGATTGGTCCAAAGTCACCCAGCTGGCTTTCATGCCTCAGGTGGGACTAGAACTCCCAGTCTCCTAGTGATTGGGCCAGTCACCCAGCTTGTTTTCATGCCCAAGGCAGGACTAGAACTCACCGTTTCCTGGTGATTGGCCCAAAGTCACCCAGCCAACTTTCATGCCTAAAGCGGGACTAGAACTCCCCATCTCCTGGTGATTGGCCCAAAGTCACCCAGCCAGCTTTCATGGCTAAGGCGGGACTAGAACTCACCGTCTTCTAGTGAATGCCCCAAAGTCGCCCAGTTTCCTGGTTTCCAAGCCCTCATCTTCACCACAACCCTACATGGCTCTCTTTCTACTTCTTCCCCTGCTTTTCTTCAAAGAAAGTTGAAAAAAACGTCTTTTATGGAATATAAACTTTTGTTCCCTTGCTAACTCTTTGTGGATGGGGAAGGAGGCAGGCAGAATTTTTTTAATGTACGCTAACCCACAGCGCCCTCTGCTGAGAAGTAGAGGGAACATCATTTTTTTTTTTTTTTGAACATGAATAGTTTAGTAACTCTCAAAATCAGGAAAATAGTTGAAGCAGGGGAGGCCACAGTTTGTTTGTTTTTTTATTTTATTTATATGCCGCCCTTCTCCGGAGACTCAGGGCGGCTTACAATGTGTTAAGCAATAGCCTTCATACTTTTGTATATTTTATACAAAGTCAGCTTATTGCCCCCACAATCTGGGTCCTCAATTTACCTACCTTAGAAAGGATGGAAGGCTGAGTCAACCTTGAGCCTTGGCGAGATTCGAACTTACAGTAATTGCAGGCAGCTGATGTTAATAACAGCACTGTTAATAACAGTGCTTTAGTCTGCTGCGCTACCAGGGCTCTTTTTAGTTCAGGAGTCTATTACTTTTCAGTTCAGGAGTCTATTACTCCCCCAAACCGAGAAAGCCCCCCTTTTTTTTTGATTGCATGGCTTCTAGCCCACAATTTGGTCATACCCGTGGCATCCTAAGAATCTGCCTTTGGAGGAAAAAGGGACAGTCTTTATAGGGGAGGAAGCTGCTCAAAAAATAGAAGAGGACGCCAAAGCAGGAAAGAAGATAAAAGTTAAAAGGAAGAATGGCTGGGTGTAAATCAATGCATAATAAACTGAATATTGGAAAGAAAAATAAATATATATAAGTGGGGTTCTGAGAGATTTCATTATTTGTATCCTGCCTTTGCTAGTTTTACAAATAACTCAAGGCAGGCAATGTATCCAGCACACCTTCCTCCTCTTATTTTCCCCCACCAGCACGACCCTGTGAGATGGGTTGGACGGAAAGAGAGAAATTAACAGAAGGGACCTTGAAGGTCTTCTAGTCCAACCCCAAAGTTAACCCAAAATCACCCAGCTGGGTTTCATGCCTAAGGCGAGACTAGAACTCACCGTCTCCTGGTGATTGGCCCAAAGTCACTCAATTGGCTTTTATGCGTAAGGTGGGACTAGAACTCACCGTCTCCTGGTGATTGGCCCAAAATTACCCAGCCAGTTTTCACGCCTAAGGCAGAACTAGAACTCACCATCCCCCAGAGAGCACCAAAGACACCACGGTTCAACCCTCATCTCCAATTTCTTCATTAAATTAGAGTCCTCTAATTTATTTTATCATGTTGAAATGATTCCTAATGTATTAATTTAACGTTTTTCTCTCCCCACCTTAACCATCTCTCCCTACAGCTTTGTTCTTCCATCAACAAAGGGAGCTGGACTGCAAAACAGATGGCAGGTGGTCCTCAACTTACGACACTTTATTCAGTGACTGTTCGAAGTTACAACGGCCCTGAAAAAAGTGACGTAGGACCATTTTTCACACTTACGACCGTTTCAGCATTCCCCGTGATCAAAATTCAGACACTGGCAACTGACTCATATTTATGACGGTTGCAGCGTCCCGGGGTCACCGACCTGATCCCCTTTTGCGACCTTCTGACAAGCAAATATCAACGGGGGTGGACGCCAGATTCATTTAACAACCGGGTGACTAACTAAGCGATTCCCTTAACAACTGTGACACAAAAGGTGGAAAAATGAGGCAAAAATTCACTTAACAAATGTTTCACTTAGCAACGAAGCTGTTGGGCTCAATTGTGGTCGTAAATCGAGGGCTACCCATAAAAACAAGTTACAGAAGGCTATAACTGGGCTTTAATTCATTTTTACACAAACCCTAAAATTTTTATCCCCACCTACTTCAGAAATTGGGTGTGTGTGTGTATATGGGTCTGTCTGTCTGCCCCTCCTAACTTCCTTGGCCTAGAAATTAAATACCTGAGGGATGAGTCTTATGTCTGTGGGAAAACGTTCCCAAAATATGCTCTCCCTCCTTCCAGTAACTGCCAGGGTAGATAAGAAACAGATCCTCTGGTCTCCAGCATTATGCCTTTTGAATGGGATATACATCGTCTTCGGCTTACGACCATAATTGAGCCCCCAAATTTCCCTTGTTCAAGAAGGGCGTTGTAAAGTGAGTTTTGCCCCATTTTACAACCTTAACCTCGCTGTTAAGCGAATCACTGCAGTTGTTAAGCTAGTCACACAGCTGTTAAATGAATCTGGCTTCCCTATTGACTTTGCTTGTCAGAAGGTCGCAACCTATTTGTATTTGTATTTGATGTTTTTATTTGCCTGTTCACCGCCCTGAGTCCTCAGGGAGAAGGGCGGTATACAAGTTCAAAAATAAATAAAATAAATAAATAACCCCCAACCCCCAACCCCCCAACCCTAGAAAGTCCAGTTGCCTCCTGAAAAAGCAGTTGGGACCACTGTGATTTGAATGACTGAGAATCTCCATAGACTTAGCTATGCATTTGGGATGAACATCCTATGAATGGTGCTGGAAATATGAACGGATTTCCAGAAAAATTGCAGACCACAGGAATCATTTGCACCACTCAGGTGGCCCTGAAGACACAGATAAAACTTCCAAGTGGCAAAAGGATGCAAATGACCAGCTGTCTGCAAGGAATATCAATCCTTCCGTTCCCCACCATCCAGTCAGAACTGAGGAAGCTTCTTGGATGAGAAGCGAAACGTCTTCAAAGAAAAAACAAGGAAGTCCAGTTGCTTCTTGAAAAAGCCCTTTGGGGTCCTAACCATACATTTTGGCTTTCAAGTTAAAAAAAAAAAAAAAAAAAAAAACTCAACCAGTCAAAACTGCTTTGACCGTCCTTTACTACTTCTCAATTCTTTTCCCCCCTCCTTCCCTCTTCGTTGGAAAAATGAAATCTGATACGGAAGATTCTTGGCCAAGGCTTTGCAGGGAATGAGATTTGTTATAGGATCTTCTGAGTCAGGCGTGTAATTTAGTGCAAGATTCCGAACAGGATGGGGGGAAAAATGGTTTATTTGTTTTTTCCATTTGCTCCTTTTCCAGAGGCTCTGAGCAGCTTGCAAAGTGCTAGTGCCGCAAAATTAAAATACAGGCAGTCCTTGACAGAATAACAGGGTTGGGAGGGACCTTGGAGGTCTTCTAGTCCAACCCCAAAGTTAGCCCTAAGTCACCCAGCTGGGTTTTTTTATGCCTAAAACGGGACTAGAATTCACCATCTCCTGGTGATCACCCAAAGTCACCCAGCCAGTTTTCACGCCTAAGGCAGAACTAGAATTCACCATCTCCCAGTTTTCAGCCTGGTGCCTTAACTATTAGACCAAACTGGCTCTCTTAAGATGCTTCTTAAACATCCAGCATTATAGGCACAAAATACATCCCCAACAAAAGAAAACTCTGAGGCTTAGATTTCCTCAAAGTTACTTTTTATTAAAGATGTCATATTGGCACATCTGGGAAAACCCAAATCCGAATTTCCAGGTTTTCCCCACCCAAGTGAAAGTTCAAGTCCCTGCCCAGCACCCTCATGTCCATCACATGGGCCAATCATCCACCGTCCAAACTGAAAACGCTTCCCAATCATCTGACTCCAAGTGCCAGGGCAATGTGTCCTTGACTCTCTGAGAAAGGAATGTTATTTTGACTACATATGATTTACACTCTATGCAATCCCCCCTCCCATTTTCCCACAGAAGAAGATGTGGCAGGCCTGAAGGCCCAAACGCAAAAGATGGCTTCCAGGTCTGACACAATGGTTGCAATTTCTTTTTATCCCCATTGCACAACATGTTTTCTGACAACTGAAAATAAATGTTTTCAAAGCAAGATACAGGTGGTCCTTGACTTCCAACAGTTCATTTAGTGACTGTCCAAAGTCACAACGGCACTGAAAAGTGACTTATGACTGTTTTTCACACATACGACCGTTGCAACATCCCCAGGGTCAAATGATCAAAATTAGAACACTTGGCAACTTGACTCGTACTTATGACGGTTGCAGTGTCCCGGGGTTATGTGATCACAGCTTTTGCCATCTTCTGACAAGCAACGTTTATTAAGTCAACATCTCTTACTCTCTACACGGTCATACAAATTTTACACATTGATGGTTTTTCTGGAAGCAGGATTCACTTAACATACGTGTGGCTAACTTAACAACTGCATTGATTCACTTAACAAATGTGAGCAAGAAAGATTGTAAAATGGGGTAAAACTCGTTTAACGAATGTTTCGCTTAGCAACAGAAACTTTAGGCTCAATTGTGGTTGTAAATTGAGGACTACCTGTATAAAAATCATCGGTACAGTAAAGAGCCAAGTTAAGTTTGGTTATCCAGAGCAGGCAGTCCCAAAAGAGGCATCACCTTCTCACCTGGCCAAGCTATTTATTTTATTTATTTATTTATTTATTGCGATTTATATGCCGCCTTTCTCCCTAGGGACTCAAGGCGGCTTAGAAAATGACAACTTCAATACAAATCACAATACAATACCAAATTAAAAT
Organism: Arizona elegans; assembly: GCA_022577455.1. NCBI lineage: Eukaryota > Metazoa > Chordata > Lepidosauria > Squamata > Colubridae > Arizona > Arizona elegans. The sequence goes on along the minus strand of JAKOOJ010000007.1, from coordinate 88,322,528 downwards.
CAGTAACCCAATTAAAAAAGATTTAAAATTATACCAGTGTACCCCCAAATGGATCAGCTATCTCTTTACACCCCATTTAACCCATCCCCCAAATGCCAACCCTGAGAGCACAGGTTGGGGGAAAAAATAAGTGGACAAAGGAGGTCAAGAGGTCGTAAAAGGGAATCACATGACCCTGGGACAGCAACAGTCATAAATATGAACCAGTTGTCAAGCATCCAAATTTTAATCACATGCAATGATCATAACTATGAATAATGATCATAAGTCACATTTTTCAGTGCCATTGTAACTTTGAACGGTCACTAAATGAACTGCTATAAATCGAGGACTACCTGTACACAAGTAGTTTTTAACTTATAACCCATTCGTTTAATGATCGTTTGAAATTACAACAGCACTGAAAAAAGTGATTTATGACCATTGTTCACAGTTATGACCGTTGCATGTGATTAAAATTTGGATGCTTGGCAACTGCCATGTACTTATGACCCTTACAACCCTTGCAGCATCCCTATGGTTAAGTGATCAAAATTCAGACAGTTGGTGACTGACTCATAGTTATGACAGCTGCAGTGTTCTGGGGTCAAATGATCCCCTTGATTCACTTAACAAACTGGGTTACTAAAGGTGCTTTTTCAAAAGGCGTGGAAATTTTGATGGACAGTGATTGATAGATATAGATATATAGATATACCGGTGTATATATATATAGAGAGATATACATATGGGTGGATATATATGTATGTGTGTGTGTGTGTGTGTGTATGTATGTTGCATGTGTATATGTGTTGTATGCGTGTATGGATATATACACCTTTTGGGATAGATAGATAGATAGATAGATAGATGATAGATAAGATAGATATAGATGATAGATATGATAGATATAGATGATAGATGATAGATGATATAGATAGATAGATGATAAATATGATAGATAGATATGGATGATAGATATGATAGATATTGATAAGATAGATAGATAGATACATAGATAGATAGATAGAGACTAGATAGATAGATATGAATGGATGATAGAGATGATAGACAACACAGACAGATGATAGATAGATAGATAGATAGATAGATAGATAGATAGATAGATGATAGATAAGATAGATATAGATGATATAGATGATAGATATAGATGATAGATATGATAGATATAGATGATAGATGATATAGATATATGATAAATATGATAGATAGATATGGATGATAGATAGATGATAGATATGATAGATATTGATAGATAGATAGAGACTAGATAGATAGATATGAATGGATGATAGAGATGATAGACAACACACAGATGATAGATAGATAGATAGATAGATAGATAGATAGATAGATGATAGATATGATAGATATAGATGATAGATGATAGATGATATAGATAGATAGATGATAAATATGATAGATAGATATGGATGATAGATAGATGATAGATATGATAGATATTGATAAGATAGATAGATAGATAGATAGAGACTAGATAGATAGATATGAATGGATGATAGAGATGATAGACAACACAGACAGATGATAGATAGATAGATAGATAGATAGATAGATAGATAGATGATAGATAAGATAGATATAGATGATAGATATAGATGATAGATAGATGATAGATATGATAGATATAGATGATAGATGATATAGATAGATGATAAATATGATAGATAGATATGGATGATAGATAGATGATAGATATGATAGATATTGATAGATAGATAGATAGAGACTAGATAGATATGAATGGATGATAGAGATGATAGACAACACACAGATGATAGATAGATAGATAGATAGATAGATGATAGATAAGATAGATATAGATGATAGATAGATATAGATGATAGATGATATAGATAGATAGATGATAAATATGATAGATATGGATGATAGATGATAGATATGATAGATATTGATAGATAGATAGATAGATAGAGACTAGATAGATAGATATGAATGGATGATAGAGATGATAGACAACACAGACAGATGATAGATAGATAGATAGATAGATAGATAGATAGATGATAGATAAGATAGATAGAGATGATAGAGATGATAGATATAGATGATAGATATGATAGATATAGATGATAGATGATATAGATAGATGATAAATATGATAGATAGATATGGATGATAGATAGATGATAGATATTGATAGATAGATAGATAGATAGAGACTAGATAGATAGATATGAATGGATGATAGAGATGATAGACAACACAGACAGATGATAGATAGATAGATAGATGATAGATAAGATAGATATAGATGATAGATATAGATGATAGATAGATAGATGATAGATATGATAGATATAGATGATAGATAATATAGATAGATGATAAATATGATAGATAGATATGGATGATAGATAGATGATAGATATGATAGATATTGATAGATAGATAGAGACTAGATAGATAGATATGAATGGATGATAGAGATGATAGACAACACAGACAGATGATAGATAGATAGATAGATAGATAGATAGATAGATAGATAGATAGATAGATATTGCATGTGTATATGTGTTTATGCATGTGTATGGATACATACCTTCTTCTGAGAGCAGGCAACAGAATTTCATTTTTTTTGTTTTAATTAAGTTTTTATTCATCTGTGAAAATACTATTTTTAAGGAAAACTAATATAATACAGAAAAGGAAATATGAGCATAAAGTCACATAAAGCATTTCACCTTCATTGACTTCAAGCCAAGAATTATGCATAGATGTAGTGAAAAGGCAACGTGAGGAACATATGAATCATTACATTTCTGCAACTTTCAAGCAATGTTTTTAAAACTAATTTAGTTAAAAATCTAATAGTTACAAAAAGAAAAAGGTATGCATTGTTTAAAGGAAGGCTGACACGCATCAGAGCAGTGTTACATGAAAAATGCAAATAATAAGTTGTCAAGCAAATATTCACAAGGAAAATTATGTTTTTAAAATCTACAAAAAGCACATCAATAAATGATATTAAAATTTAATCCTTGCCTTTAAGTATTAAGTAAGTTCTACTTTAGGAAAACACGGACAGATGAAAAATGAAACAGAATTTCATTTTTAATGTGTGCCAGTGTGCTCACGGTAAAAAAAAAAAAATGACAATAAAGGTAATCTCGTCTCATCTGTCTTTGTTTCTGCTTTTAAGACGTTTCGCTTCTCCTCCAAGAAGCTTCTTCAGTTCTGACTGTATGGGGGACATTCAGTCAGAACCGAAGAAGCTTCTTGTGGATGAGAAGCGAAAGGTCTTCAACGAAAAAAAAAACAACCCCAAGAAAGTCCAGTTGCCTTTTGAAAAAAAGCACCTTTGGGACCATGGACCACCGTGTTACTAACTTAACAACTGCGAAGGTCGCTTAACGACCGTGGCAACGAAGCGGCCAACCCCAAAAGCCTCCACCGCCGTCTCCGCTTCCCCGGCTTTGTGACGGAGGACGGCGGCCTCTTCCGCTCCGCCCCGCCGGCGTTACCTTCTCGGGGGCGGAAGGTATGACGCGCGTCCGCTCCCTCCCTCAGCCGGTATCCCCCCCCCGGCCGAAAAAAACCGGCGAAAGGGCAGGCAGGCTTCGGGCCGGGCGCTAGGCCTCGCTCCGGGGCGTCTCCTAGCAACGGGCGGGCGCCGCTGATTGGCCGCGACGTCCCGCCGCCATTTTCAAACGGCCATTCGGGCTCTTGGGCCTCGCTCGGCATGGAAGGAGCCCCGATGGCCGCCAAACCCCCCGTGCGGAGGAAGGGAAGGCCGCGGAGGCAGCAGAAGGAGCCGGGCGGACGGACAAGCCTCCCGGGCGGCGCGGCGCTGGAGGAAACCCCCGGCGGGGCCCAGAGAGGGGAGGCCCCCACCGCCTCCTCCGCCTCCGCCTCCTCCTGTGGGCGGTAAGTGGGCCGGTTCAGCCCCCTCCCCTCCCCCCTCCTCCCCCCCAAGGGAAGGGCGCCCCCCAGAGGAAGGGGAAGGAAGGGGGTGAGTCAGGCCTTTCTTTCTTTCTTTCCCTCTTCTTCCTTCCTTCCCTTTACTCCCCTTCCCTGTTTCATCTCTCTTTCTTTCTTTCTTTCTCCTTCCTTCTCACTCCATCCCTCCCTGCTTTCCCTCTCATACTTCCCTTCCTTCTTTCCTCCCTCCCTCCCTCTTTCTCTCATTCCTCCCTTCCCCTCTTTCTCCCTCCTTCCTTCCTTCTCCATCCATCCATCCCTGTTTTTCCCTCCTCCCTTATCCCTTTCTCCCTCCCTCTCTCCCTTCCTTCTTTCCTCCCTTCCTCCCTCTTTCTCTCATTCCTCCCTTCCCCCCTTTCTCCCTCCCTCTTTCTCTCTCCTTCCTTCTTTCTCTATCCATCCCTCCCTTTTTCCCTCCTCCCTTACCCCTTTCTCCCTCCCTCTCTCCCTTCCTTCTTTCCTCCCTTCCTCCCTCTTTCCCTCATTCCTCCCTTCCCCTCTTTCTCCCTCCCTCTTTCTCTCTCCTTCCTTCCTTCTCCCTCCCTCCCTCCCTTTTTCCCTCCTCCCTTAGCCCTTTCTCCCTCCCTCCCTCCCTTCCTTCTTTCCTCCCTTCCTCCCTCTTTCCCTCATTCCTCCCTTACCCCCTTTCTCCCTCCCTCTTTCTCTCTCCTTCCTTCCTTCTCTATCCATCCCTCCCTTTTTCCCTCCTCCCTTACCCCTTTCTCCCTCCCTCTCTCCCTTCCTTCTTTCCTCCCTTCCTCCCTCTTTCTCTCATTCCTCCCTTACCCCCTTTCTCCCTCCCTCCCTCCCTCTCTCCCTTCCTTCCTTCTTTTCTCCCTCCCTCTTTCTCTTATTCCTCCCTCCCCCTTCTCTCCCTCCCTGTTTTTCTCTCCTTGCTTCCTTCTCCATCCATCTATCCCTTCCTCCCTTACCTCTTTTTCCCTCCCTCCCTCTCTCCCTTCCTCCTTTCCTCCCTCCCTCCCTCTTTCTCTCATTCCTCCCTCCCCCTTTTCTCCCTCCCTGTTTCTCTCTTCTTGCTTCAGACTTTCTCCCTCCTTCCTTCCTTCTCTCTCCATTCTTCCCTCCTCTCTTACCCCTTTCTCCCTGCCAACCTCCCTCCCTCTTTCTCACCTTTCTCTCTCTCTCCTCCCTCCCTCCCTCCCTCCCTCCATTAGGTAGCCCAGACCAGAAAACTGGCCTCGCAGGAAGCCCAAAGCGACACTTTATTGAGAGAGGCTGTTATAGCAGAATTTTGCAAGCCTGCTTGTGCGGGAATTCTGCTTCTCCTTAGGATGCCGGTGGGTCGCGGAGGCTGCTGCCTGAATATTGTTTTGCCTTTTAGGGTTTGAAGGATGATTTGGTCCTTTTTCTCCTGGTCAAATAACCACAAATTCTTTGCTGCCCAGAGTCACATGGTAGAGAGATGGGTGACATACAAATTTAATAACTAATCATTCTTGTATATTTCTGCTTAAGGTCATCCCCCTTACTCTCTGAACTATCAGACACATTTTACATATTGATCATTTTTAACAAACAGGGTCTGCCAGGTTTGTAAAAGTGTTGATTATTAATGATAAACATAGCACAACACTTGCCCGAATTAACATGAATGTTAGTTTACACTTCAGCAAAAATATTTAAATACATTAGTCTTTTGTAAATTACCAATGATGCAGTTACTTCTTGGCAGTGTCTTAGAAGGGCATTAAAAAAAGAATGAAATACTACTGATTGATAGGAGCTGGGAGACAAATTACCTGAGATATTATCTTTCCAGGAAATCGCCAATTTCATTTGCTGGCAGTCTTTCCTTTTGGAAGACAGAAGAAGAGACCGGATTAGCAGTTTTTTAATTTGGTTCTGATTGATAGGGACTAATTAACTGATAAGGAGAAAAGCAGGTAAGTTTAGGTGAAAGAGTCCATGACACCTATAGCAAAAATTGAGTTTAGTGAAATGTCGGTGGTTACCCAAGAAATTTAGCAACAGTTTAAAAATAAAAACAGAACTATAAAAAGGGCAGACTATTTACATTTCCTATTTCTTAACTCCTCATTTCCCTCAGAGGGGGACTGTGGGCTGTGTACAATATAATCAATAAAATGAACCTTAAAATCAGAATTCGATTAAGATTAAATAGTTTTAAAATTATAAAAATAACATCATAAAATCTGAAAAGGTGAAAAATGCCAAGATGGGGGATTAGCAGTTAATACAGGTAGGAGTACATGGCTGGCTGGGGAATTCTGGGAGTTGAAGTCCACATGTCTTAAAGTCGCCAAGTTTGGAGACCCCAAGTCTAGAGGGACTTTTGTGGTTGTCCGTGAGGTTCTCTTGGGCAGTTGGGCTGACGCCTTAATCATGGCACGGGTGGGTTTTTGTCTGGGACCTTAACCCAGATTGTCGCTATGTGGCCTCTCTCTTTATATTGACCCTGAGTTAGTTATCATTGCTGGCTGAAGAATTCTGGGAGTTGAAATCCACATGCCTTAAAGTTGCTATGGTTGAGAAACACCGGATTAGAGAAATCAAGTGGGGCTTGGTTTTGGGCCTTGTGCTCTTAAAATAATTGTGTTTAATGGTTTGGAGCAGTGTTTCCCAAAGTGTGGTACGCGTACCCCCAGGGGTACGGGAAGAGTTTGGTGGGGGTACGCGTTGCACTGGAGTTTGGTGGGGATCACGTGGGAATATCTACTGCACCGTGCTTAGCTGCGCCCACAGAACAAGAAAAGAAATAGGCGCGTATCGCAGTTTTTACACGGGAACTGGGGCCATCGTACATCGTATCGCAACTCATTATGGCGGGAACTTCTGTGCATCCTTCGCGCAGCTCGGGTTCGGCCATTTTTAAACTGCGGGAACATTAACAGTTGACGTTGAGCTGCGGAGCTGTTTAAACGCCGGAGAATTGCAGCGTTATCTAACGGTTAGACAGTCTTGTGAGGCGTGACACGGCATGACTCTGCACTTCGTTACAGAGACAACTTACTTCTTTAATAGTTAGTTCCGGTTTTTTATGAGGGGTACTCAGCGTTACGAAAATTATAGAAGGGGTACACATATGTCAAAAGTTTGGGAAACACTGGTTTGGAGGATGAAATGGGGGAATCCTTGCCTTACGACCTTAATGGAGCCCCACATTCCTGTTGCTACGTGATAAATTTGTTAAGTGAATTTTGCCCCGTTTTACGACCTTTCTTGCCACGGTTGTTAAGCGAATCATTGCCATTGTTAAGTGAGTCACATGGTTGTGAAGTGCATCCGGCTTCCCTGTTGACTTCGTTTGTCAGAAGGTCGGAAAAGGGTGTCGCATGACCCAGGGACGCTCCGGCCATCAGTTCATTTTTTCATTTTCATTTTTCATTTTATTAAATTTGTATACCGCCCTACTCCCGAAGGACTCAGGGCGGTGAACAGCCATAAAATAAAACATATAGATACAAAATTTAAAATGGAGATAAAACTAATTTAATAAATTTGGCTGAAACATTTTAAAACCCCAATAAATTAAAACCAAATTTAAAATTTAAAATTCCATTTAAAAAGAGGAAAAATTTAGGTCAGGCCAGCTTGATGGAATAAGAACGTCTTAAGCGCGCGACGGAAGGTACGCAGATCCGGAATCCTCCGTATCTCCGGGGGGAGCTCGTTCCAGATCGTAGGTGCCCCCACAGAGAAGGCTCTCCCCCTGGGGGCCGCCAGTCGACATTGTTTGGCCGACGGCACCCGGAGGAGCCCCTCTCTATGGGAGCGTACTGGTCGGTGGGAGGCTATTGGTGGCAGCAGGCGGTCCCGTAAATAGCCAGGTCCTAAGCCATGGAGCGCTCTGAAGGTGATAACCAAAACCTTGAAGCGCACTCGGAAGACCACCGGGAGCCCACCAGGAGTTGCCAAGCATCTGAATTTTGATTGTGTGACCAGGGGGGGATGCTGCAACGGTGGTGTGAAAAAAAGTGCCGTTGTAACTTTGAACGGTCGCTTAAAGGAACTGTTGTAAACCGAGGACTACCTGTATACTATTTTGATTTGCATCGTAGCAAGATTGAGCAGAGCAACTATCGCTTTAAGAGACAAAAAGAACACCGACAGTGAGAATCAGTTAGGAAGTTGGATGGAGAATAAGGGGATATCATTTACTGGAAGTGCAAAGCTTACCATACAGGTTGGAAGCTCTGGGTTTAGCAGCTGGATTTTTAAAAACTCTCTGCCATAAGATGTACAGCAAGTATAGACTGTATCGTTTCTCTGTGTCATACGATATATGTGGGTGTATACATCATTTTGTATTTATTTATCTTCTCATGTTCATTGGAAGTGGTAACCTTTTGATGAGCTGTACGCAATGAAATTTCATTTTAATGTATGCTGTTTAGCGTACATTCAAAGTGACAAAGTTATTATTCTATTCTTCTCTTTCCCTTCTTCCTTCCTTCCTTCCATCTCTTCTCATTCTCATTCTCTTCTTATTATCTTCTCTTCTTATTCTCTTCTTTTTTCTTTTTTCTTCTTTTTATTTATTACTTATTTTGTCATGCTGATGTAGTATGTATTGAAGGTGTTGACCCTTTGAAAGTTGGATGCAATGAAATTTCATTTTAATATATGCCGATTACTGTACATTTAAAATGACAAAGTTATCTTTAAAGCGCTCCATGGCTTAGGGCCAGGGTATTTGCGAGACCGCCTGCTGCTACCGATAACCTCCCACCGGCCAATACGCTCTCACAGAGAGGGCCTCCTCGGGGTGCCGTCGGTCAGGCAATGTCGGCTGGCGGCCCCCAGGGGGCGAGCCTTCTCTGTGGGGGCACCCGCCCTGTGGAACGAGCTGCCTCCCGGAATACAATTGATCCCGGACCTCCGGACCTTCCGTAAAGCCCTGAAGACGTTTTTATTTCATCAAGCCGGCCTAGCCTAAATGGTTTTTAACTGGGATTTTAAATTTTATGGATTTGGGGTTTTAAATTGGGTAGCCAATGATTTAATTCTTTTAATTATCTTAACTTTTGTATTCGTATGTTTTTTTAATTTTGGCTGTTCACCGCCCTGAGTCCCTCTGGGAGAAGGGCGGTATACAAATTAAATAAATAAATAAATAAATAAATAAATAAATAAATAAATTATACTATACTATACTAAAAGGGACATGGTGGTTCAGTGGCTAAGACACTGAGCTTGTCGATTGGAAGGTCGGCAGTTCAGCGGGCCGAATCCCTAGTGCTGCCGCGTAACGGGGTGAGCTCCCGTGACTTGTCCCAGCTTCTGCCAACCTAGCAGTTCGAAAGCATGTAAAAAAATGCAGGTAGAAAAATAGGGACCACCTTTGGTGGGAAGGGAACAGCGTTCTGTGCACCTTTGGCGTTGAGTCATGCCGGCCACATGACCGCGGAGACGTCTTCGGACAGCGCTGGCTCTTCGGCTTTGAAACGGAGATGAGCACCGCCCCCTAGAGTCAGGAACGACTAGCACATATGTGCGAGGGGAACCTTTACTTTTACCTTTACTATACTATACTATTCTAATTCTTCTATGATTCTATTCTTATTCTTTTCTATTTTTATTTATTTACTTACTTTGTCATGTTTATATAGTGTATATTGGAGGTGGTGACCCTCTGAGAGCTGTCTGCAACAAAATTTCATTTTAATGTATGCCGAGTAGGGTACATTCAAAGTGACAATAATGTTAGTTTAGGTCTAAGTTGTGTCTGTATCAACACAATTCTTCAAATGCCTCCCAAATGTGGAGACTGAGCTCTATGTCCATTTCTAACCACAAGATGTCAGTAGAAGATGGGGATATTTCCTTTTAAGATGCTGCCCACTCTTTAAAAAACTATGGGTAATTCCTTATCCTGTGTACAACATTAAGTGCCATGCGTGAATTGTGGAAAGGAATGACACACGCACCCCAATGATTTTGTGTGTGTATGTGTGTGTGTGTATTGCAGAATTACTTGCTGAGGCACAAAGAGCATGAAAGCGGATAGAAAAATAGAAAGGGCTGAAGCAAGGCATTAAAAAGACGCCTCTTGTTGTATAAATAAAATATAAGGGAGGAAAAAATGGAGAGGAAAAAAGACTCAGTTTTCCAATAACTTAATCGTGGCTTTGGATTCCGGTACAAACAGTCCTCAATTTATGACCATAATATTTGGATCTGAATTTCCATGGCTAAGCAGGACACTTGTTCAACGAATTACACCTAATTCTGTGACTTTTTTTCCCCCTTTGCGCCACAGTTGTAAATTGAATCACCGAAGTTGTTAAATGAATCGCACTTGTTAAGCAAATCTGGCTTACCCCATGGACTTTTCTTGTCAGAAGCCAGCTAGGGAAGATTGAAATGGTGATCAGTTGATCCCGGGGCACTACAACAGTTGCAAACATATGTTTGTTGCCAAACACCCAAATTTTGATCATGTGACCTTGGGGATGCTGCAACAGGCGTGAAGATCCTTTGTAAGACATTTTTTTTCAGTCTCTTAGAACAGTCACTAAGCGTTTGGTTCTAAATTGAGGACTATCTATAGCGTCCTGCTGTGATACCCATAAATATATATTATTTATTTAAGTAGTTTTTCTCCCTCTCTTTAGCAAGCCATAGGTTATTTGTAACCTTTTCTTGGTTACAAAGAATACCTCCTGTTGCTTTCTTCTCCAAATCTCAACTTGATACATTGGGGAAGTTGCACAATCCTTCAATGACATTTTGTTACTAGATCTTATTCACCTGCAAAGTATAAATGGAGTTCAAACTCTAAGCAGAATAAGAGTTTAAAGCAGGGGTGTCCAATCTTGGCCACACTAAGACTTGTGGACTTCAACTCCCAGAATTCCCCAGCCAGCATGCTTTAAGATGGGTGGATTGTGGGAGTTGAAGTCTCCATATCTTAAATCAGAGGCCTTCAAACTTGGCAGCTTTAAGACTTGTGGACTTCAACTCCCAGAACTCCCTAGCCAGCATGCTTTAAGATGGGTGGATTGTGGGAGTTGAAGTCTCCATATCTTAAATCAGAGGCCTTCAAACTTGGCAGCTTTAAGACTTGTGGACTTCAACTCCCAGAATTCTCCAGCCAGCTGGCTGGAGAATTCTGGGAGTTGAAGTCCACAAGTCTTAAAGCTGCCAAGTTTGGAGACCCCTGCTGTGGAGCATGGGTCTCAAAGTTACCAAGGTTGGGAATCCTTGCTCTTTTAACTGGCTGGGGGGAATCCTGGGAGTCGAAGTCCACAAGTCTTAAAGCTGCCAAGTTTGAAAACCTCTGTCTTAAAGGTTGAGAACCAGTGGTCTAGACAAGGGATATCCAGCTTTGGCCACTTAAGACTTGTGGACTTCAACTTCAGCCACGGCTGGCTGAGAAATTCTGGGAGTTGAAGTCCACAAGTCTTAAAATGACCAAAGTTGGAGACCGCTGCTTTAAAGCTTAAAATGTTCTCTGTATCTTAAAAGCAGCCAACAAACGGTCCTTAGTTTTGAAGCTGAATAATTGTTCTCTCCGATCAAAACGATGCCCAGATCTTTCCAATGCAAACATGCTAACCTGTTCCTGGTTTTTGTTATTAAAATTCAACTCACAGTGTCAATACACAAATCTACCATGGCATAAAGGAAGTAATTTGGGCATTCTGATGCTTGGCTGAAAGAAATTTGGACCGAGGGATGGAAACTTCTTGGGAATGGAACGTTTTTCCGATCTTCAGCAGCTAGAACATTGACCGTTGCAAACGCTGTTCTGTGCTTGGTAATAAAATAGTTTTCTTGCAAACCACAAGCAGTTTGTCCCCTTAAATAGAAAGGTATGCTTTCCTCCCCACTCTGTCCTAAGAAAATAAAAGTGATGAAACAAGTACATCGAAAATATTTATAATACTTCAGCCTTAATATCCCATTGGCTTTTACATGACTGTATAGGTAGGCCTCGACTTACGACTGTAATGGAGCCTGCCCATCACGGTGGCAAATCGTGACAATCATATAACGGGTCAAACAGGCGACTGACCCAAATTTATGAACTTTTTTTTACGACAGGTCGTAAAATAGGGGCAAAACTCATTTAAGTGTTTGGAGACTACAGTTGATCCAGAATGCAGCCGTGCGAGCTGTCGTGGGTGCACCTATGTATTTATTTATTTATTTATTTATTTATTAAATTTGTATACCGCCCTACTCCCGAAGGACTCAGGGCGGTGAACAGCCATGAAATAAAACATATAAATACAAAATTTAAAATAGATTAAAACGAAATTAAATAATTTGGCTGAACAGATTAAAACCCCAATAATTTAAAACCAAATTTAAAATTTCCATTTAAAAAGGGGAAAAAACTTAGGTCAGGCCGGCTTGGTGAAATAGAAAGGTCTTAAGCGCGTGACGGAAGGTATGCAGATCCGGGATCCTCCGTATCTCCGGGGGGAGCTCGTTCCAGATCGTAGGTGCCCCCACAGAGAAGGCTCTCCCCCTGGGGGCCGCCAGTCGACATTGTTTGGCCGACGGCACCCGGAGGAGCCCCTCTCTATGGGAGCGTACTGGTCGGTGGGAGGCTATTGGTGGTAGCAGGCGGTCCCGTAAATAGCCAGGTCCTAAGCCATGGAGCGCTCTAAAGGTGATAACCAAAACCTTGAAGCGCACTCAGAAGACCACCGGGAGCCAGTGCAGCTCGCGCAGGAGACGTGTTACATGGGAGCGCCACGTCGCTCCCATCACCACCCGCGCGGCCGCACTCTGCGCCAGTTGGAGCCTCCAAGTGCACCTCAAGGGGAGCCCCATGTAGAGAGCGTTACAATAGTCCAAACGGGAGGTGACGAGGGCATGAGTGACCGTGCGTAACGAGTCCCGATCCAGAAAGGGACGCAACTGGCGGATCAGGCGAACCTGATGAAAAATCCTCCCGGTCACGGCCGTCAAGTGCTCTTCTAAAGACAGCCGTGAATCCAGGAGGACGCCCAAGTTGCGAGCCCTCTCCGTGGGGGCCAATGATTCGCCCCCAATAGTCAGCGATGGCACCAGCTGACTATATCGGGACGTCGGAAACCACAGCCACTCGGTCTTGGATGGGTTGAGCCTGAGCCTGTTCCTCCCCATCCAGATCCGTACGGCCTCCAGGCACTGGGACATCACTTCAAGGGCATCGTTGGGGTGGTCTGGGGTGGAGATGTACAGCTGGGTGTCGTCAGCGTACTGATGGTATTCCACCCCAAAACCACGGATGATCTCACCCAGCGGCTTCACATAAATGTTGAAAAAAAGGGGCGAGAGAACCGACCCTTGTGGCACCCCACATATAAGGGGCCTCGGGGTCGACCTCTGCCCCCCCGTCAACACAGACTGCGACCGGTCGGAGAGAAAGGAGGAGAACCACCGTAGTACGGTGCCTCCCACCCCCAACTCTTCCAACCGGTGCAGCATGATGTCATGGTCGATGGTATCAAAAGCCGCTGAGAGGTCTAACAGGACCAGGACAGAGGAGCACCCCCTGTCCCGAGCCCTCCAGAGATCATCCACCAACGCGACCAATGCCGTTTCCGTGCTGTACCCAGGCCTGAAGCCCGACTGGAACGGATCTAGATACGTCGTTTCATCCAGGTACTGGGGAAGCTGTCGTGCAACCACACTCTCAACAACCTTCGCCACAAAGCGAAGGTTGGAGACTGGACGATAGTTAGCCAATACTGCAGGGTCCAGGGAAGGCTTCTTGAGGAGAGGTCTCACCACCGCCTCTTTCAAGGCGGCGGGAAATACACCCTCACCCAATGAAGCATTTATAATCCCCTGGAGCCAGCCTCGTGTCACCTCCCGGGAAGCCAGCACTAACCAGGACGGGCACGGGTCCAACAAACATGTGGTCGCATTCAGTCTACCCAGAATCCTGTCCACGTCCTCAGGGGTCACAGGATCAAACTCATCCCAGATAACATTCTCAGGACCTGCCTCCGTCATCCCCGCTGGATCTACCCAGTCGGAGTCCAGATCTTCCCGAATCTGAGTGATTTTGTCATGCAGATACTGCACAAAATCCTCGGCTCTTCCCTCCAAGGGGTCCTCCCGCGCTTCCTGGTGGAGCAGGGAGCGGGTCACCCTAAACAGGGCGGCCGGGCGATTATCTGATGATGCAATAAGAGCAGCAAAATGGGTACATTTTGCTGCTTTTATCGCCACTAGGTAATTCTTAATATGAGATCTTACCAGTGTCCGGTCAGATTCAGCACGACTGGCCCTCCAACTACTCTCTAGGCGTCTTTTCCGGCGCTTCATCTCCCTTAGCCCCTCAGTGAACCAAGGAGCCAGGTGAGATCGGCACCGGGTCAGAGGCCGCAAAGGCACGACTCGATCCAGAGCTCCAGCAGCCGCCCTATCCCAGGCGGCCACTAGGTCTCCAGTCGAGGCGTGAGCCAGAACCTCAGGGATTGGCCCAAGCTCCATCTGGAACCTGTCAGGTTCCATCAGGCGCCTGGGGCGGTACCATCTTATCGGTTCCGCCTCCCTGCGGTGGGGTGCAGCGGTTCGAAGGTCAAGGCGAAGGAGAGAGTGATCCGACCATGACAAGGGCTCGATGACTATATCCCCTATCTCGAGATCACTCAGCCACTGTCCAGAGACAAAAACCAGATCCAGCGTGTTTCTCCCCGCGTGTGTAGGGCCATGAATTAACTGGGTTAGGTCCATAGCCGTCATGGAAGCCATGAACTCCCGAGCCGCCTCAGATGCCTCACCCACGGACGGCAGGTTGAAATCCCCCATGACCATAAGTCTGGGGGTATTAACCGCCACTGCGGCGATGACATTGAGAAGCTCGGGCAGGGCTGCTGCCACGTGGCAGGGAGCCAGGTACATGATCAGCAAACCCATCTGAACCCCATGACCCCACTTCACAAGGAGGAACTCACAACCGGCTGTCTGAGGAACAGTGGTCTCCCTCGGCCTAAGGCCTTCTCTAATAATAACCGCTACTCCCCCGCCCCTCCCCTGTAGCCTCGGCTGATGGAATGCGTGGAAGCCTGGTGGGCACATTTCTACCAGAGGGACCCCTCCCTCCGGGCCCAACCAGGTCTCCGTAATACCCGCCAGGTCCGCTCCCCCCTCCTGAACAAGATCACAAATGAGGGGGGCTTTATTTACTACAGACCTGGCGTTGCACAACATCAGTCGCAGGCCCAGGCCCTGAGGGTCTGTGCAACCTGGAGAACGAGTGGAGCCTTGGGGGCCACACACATTACACCAATTCTCCGCGAGCTGCACTGGCTCCCTATTGGTCTCCGGTCACAATTCAAGGTGTTGGTTATTACCTTTAAATCCCTACATGGCTCAGGGCCAGGGTATCTTCGAGACCGCCTTCTGCCACATAGCTCCCAGCGACTGGTAAGATCCCACAGAGTTGGTCTCCTCCGGGTCCCGTCAGCTAAACAATGCCGGCTGGCGGGTCCGCGGGGAAGGGCCTTCTCTGTGGCTGCCCCAGCTCTCTGGAACCAGTTACCTCCTGAGGTCTGGACCATCCCCATCCTATTGGCCTTCCGAAAAGCGGTGAAGACCTGGCTCTTCCGGCAGGCCTGGGGCCGTTGATCTCGCTGCTGCGATCTGGCGAGATCCGGCCATGAATGGCGTAGATGAGTTTTTAATGTTTTTAATTTTTAAATGTTTTTTATAATGATTTTTTAAAATGTATTGTGAGTCACCCTGAGTCTTCGGAGAGGGGCGGCATATAAATTTAATTAATTAAATTAAATTAAATTAAATTTAACAAATGTCTCGCTTGACAACAGAAATTTTGGGCTCAATTGTGGTTATAAGCCGAGGATTACCTGTACCTTATGTGCTAGTCCCTTCCTTTTGGCTTTAGCTAAGCCAGACAGCCATGCACCAGGTTCATACATCTCTCTAGGTGTATTTCAAGAACCTAGACTGTTTAGTTTGGCTTAGCATGTTACACGAAACCAGCTCCTCCTGCTTCCCTCAGTAGCTGTTCCTGAACCAGGTCTTCACGCCAAATGCTGATATCTAAGTCAGAAGCCACTCGTAAAGAGATAAAATGTGACACCCAATTTATTTATTTACTGGGCTGGTTAAGTCATTGCAGTCAAACCGACTCTGAGCAACGTGCAATTATGCAAATCTGTAACTTGAGTTAACAAGAGAAAAATAAGCAGGATACACGGAACAATAGCATAAGCAAAATCAGAATTAAAAAAATCCATCAATCGCAAAGCAATCATACATAAATCGGGAATTTAAACTCTTAAAATCAAAGGAAACCACTTGTTGTGCAGAGAAATATTCCTAAGAACCCTCCTCTGAAGGTCTTATATTTTTTTGTAGTAAACTGGGGGGAAAGGGACACTATTCCGGAGAAAGGACAATGACAGAAAAGGCATTCTTCCGCGGCCCATCTCTTGAGTGAGGGGAGAAAGAGTTAATTTCTGATTGAAAGGAGCCTAGGCTTATTCAATTTTATTGGAAAGGCAGCTTTTACAAGGGGAAAACAGTCCTGCAGATAACCAGACCTTGAAGCATGAAAAGCTTTAAAGGTAACAAGAGATAGGATATGGGGGCCTTGGGGATATTATTAATCTTGGAGTCTTTTGAAGATCCCAGACATGAAGACAGATTATCCAAACAGACATTTGATGAATTGATATCCAAAAAATTCTTTGATGGAGCCCTTGAGTAACTGAGTAGCCTTGAGTAAAAACACTAGGTAAAGAACAAGAAATTGTAGAAAGTAGCAGGCAATTTATTTACAGGTTGCCCTCGACTTACGACCACCATTGAGCCCGACATTTCTGTTGCTAAGTGAGACAGTGGTGAAGCGAATTTCTCCTCCCCCCATTTTATGACCTCTCTTGCCACGGCTGTTAAGCGAATCACTGCAGCTGTTAATTCAGTAACATGATTGTTAAGTGAATCTGGCTTCCCCGTTAACTCTGCTTGGCTGGAGGTCGCAAATGGGGATTGTGTGACCCTGGGGCACGTCACCAATAGGAACCAGTTGTCGAGCGTCCAAATTTCGATCACGTGACCTTGGTTGTATTGCAACAGTCGTAAGTGTGAAGAAGAGTCTTAAGTCACTTTTTTCAGTGCTATTGTAAATTCAAACAGTCACTAAATGAACTCTTGTAAATCAAGGACTACCTATATATTCTCTCTGTCTGTCTGGCTCTTTCTCTCTCTCTCTC
The DNA here is from genome assembly GCA_022577455.1 of Arizona elegans. NCBI lineage: Eukaryota > Metazoa > Chordata > Lepidosauria > Squamata > Colubridae > Arizona > Arizona elegans. The sequence continues at coordinate 88,305,396 of JAKOOJ010000007.1, read as the reverse complement.
TCTCTCTCTCTCTCTCTCTCTCTCTCTCTCTCTCTCTGTCTCTGTCTCTCTCTTTCTTTCTCTCTGTGTCTCTTTCTCTCTCTGTCTCTCTGTGTGTCTCTTTCTGTCTGTCTCTCTGTCTCTTTCTTTCTCTCTCTCTCTCTCTCTCTCTCTCTATGTCTTTCTCTCTCTCTCTCTGTCTCTGTCTCTTTCTTTCTTTCTCTGTCTGTCTTTGTCCCTCTCTGTCTGTCTGTCTCTTTCTTTCTCTCTCTCTGTCTGTCTGTCTGTCTCTCTCTCTCCGTCTCTGTCTCTCTCTCTGTCTCTCTTTCTTTTTCTCTCTGTCTCTGTCTCTCTGTATGCCTCTGTCTCTCTGTCTGTCTCTTTCTTTCTCTGTCTCTCTCTCTGTCTGTCTCTTTCTTTCTTTCTTTCTTTTCTTTCCTTTCTCTGTCTCTCTCTCCATCTCTGTCTGTCTCTTTTTCTCTCTGTCTCTGTCTGTCTGTCTGTCTCTTTCTTTCTCTGTCTCTCTTTCTATCTCTCTACATATACATACATACATATATATACACATACACACACACACACACACACAGAGAGAGAGAGAGAGAGAGAGAGAGAGAGAGAGAGAGAGAGAGAGAGAGAGAGAGAGAGACACCATTAAATAACCAGTGGCATCAATTCAGGCTCCAAAGGTTCTTCCAAACAATATGTTTTTTCATAACTTAAGGAAGATACCAGGGCTGATCAAATTTCAGAGGTTAGGCTCTTCCAAAGATCAGATACACAAGCAGAGATACCGCTGGTGAGCCTCCCACCTGCTTTACCCCACAGGAGTGGCGAACCCACAAACAGACTCTCTCAGGACACGAAAGGGTGGGAGTGCCGAGAAGACCATCCTGCAAGGACTCCCGTGGAGATTTGAGAGAGCGAGAGCAGGAGTTCGAGTTGTTGCTCCGGAGCCAACAGGAAAGCTTTTGCACAGCCCCGGAATGGTTACATAACGGTGCTTGTGTTGACAAATAACCATCAGCAACCAATCGGACGCATTTTGGATGGATTCTGGGTAGCCTTCAAAAGCCACATTATTCTAGAGAGAGAATTGCAGGAGACCGAATGAACCTGGATGGGGCTTCCTGCAGGACCACAACTGGCACACTGAATTCTGATTCTGGGGAGGGTCCTTGAGGCCACAGCCTCCACCTCCCCATCCAGGAGTTTCCAGATGTCCTGGAGGAACCTGGCTTTGCACATCTGTATCTTCAGGGCAGTGTCACCCTTGCAAGAGAACACCGGATATATCTAGGAACCTCATACAGGAATTCTGTTTCAATCCCACTTTGATTTATTTTCTCCTCTCCAGACCTTCATGGCTTCCAGAACCTGGGCCAAGACATGGAGAGTATTATAACAGAATTACAGAGTTGTAATTTTCAGACAAATGGCCATCCAGGCTCTTCTTGAAAACCTCCAGCAAATATCACTGGAGATTTCAGCAATTCAGAGCCTCGGTATCATTCCCTCCTTGCAGGTAGTCCTCAACTAACGACTGCAATGGAGTTCACTATTTCTGTCGCTAAGCGAGACATTTGTTAAGTGAGTTTTGTCCCATTTTACGTCCTTTCTTCCCACCGTTGTTAAGTGAATCACTGCACTTAAGTTAATAACACAGCTGTAAAGTTAATCCGGCTTCCCCGTTGATTTTGCTTGTCGGAAGGTCGCAAAAGGGGATCACTTGACCCCTTGGACACTGTAACCGTCATAAGTAGGAACCAGTTGCCAAGTGTCTGAATTTTGATCCCATGACACGGGGATGCTGCGGTGGTCCTAAGTGTGGGAAACGGACATAAGCCACCTTTGTCAGTGCTGTTTCAACTCCGAACGGTCACTAAACGAATATTTATGAATCAAGGACTTTCCTGTACCTCCATAGAAATGTCCAGGTGCCAGACTTCAGGGCCGACATTGGACCGAGGACCTCTTCTTCATAAATAATAGAGCCGGTATAAAATTAGACAACCATATTTCAACACATCTGTTTACTGACTCCAGATCTCTCTGCAGGCCTGCAATTAAGTTCGGTGTCAGACTACGATGCTATCTCAAAATGAAATGAATTTCCAAATTGCCAATCTTTAAGGAAATCTTTCTTTAATTGAGCACAGCCACCGGATCATGACTCCACGCGGACAAGACTGACCTTTTGCCCCCCAATCCCTCCCTTTCCGATCCCCAAATGTCTGCTTCTCATTGGCTATCTTCCAAGTCATTCTTCAGACTTCTTTTCTCGTCATTTCCCAGGAATGTGCCTCCTCCCCTCATTTCCACGACAACCCGACCTCAAAGGGATTTGGCAGGCAAAAGTTTCAGAGTTTATCTCTTGCTCTCCTCTGCTCTCTCTGCCAGCGTTTAAACGCTGACATCCAGCTTCGCCTCTCCAGCTCAATATGTAAATAATAATAAGGAAAGCTTGGAGACAGATTCATGACCCAGGAAGGCAACTGCCAAAGAACCAGAGATACTGGCCTTTTTTTTATGAGCAAGGGCAAGCTTTTAATTCTGTGCAACTTCCAAGATGTAAAAAAATGAAAGACTTATTCCTGTCCTGCAGTTTGGCCACACACACATTCAAGGAATGTCCCATCATCTTCAGTTGAAACGGTTTTTCTTTTTAGCAGACCCAGCCCTGCTGATGATCCTTGCCCACCTTCTAAGTGGGTGGCAAGCCATTAAGAAAGGGAAATACCTGGAATATCACCTGAAAGTGAGATGGTTTTTTTTTTTTAAATTTGATTTATATGCCGCCCTTCTCCAGAGACTCAGGGCGGCTTACAATGTGCTAAGCAATAGCCTTCATACTTTTTTGTATATTTATACAAAGTCAGCTTATTGCCCCCACAATCTGGGTCCTCATTTCACCTTCCTTTGAAAGGATGGAAGGCTGAGTCAACCCTGAGCCTGGTGAGATTTGAACTTGCAGTAATTGCAGACAGCTGGTGTTAATCACAATGCTTTAGTCTGCTGCGCCACCAGGGCTCTTCAGATTCAGATCACTTGCAAAGACCTTCCTTATTTATCGCATTTATTCTTTATCGGTGATTGCTTTCCATCTCGGGTGGGGAATCCAAAGGAATGCGAGTGATGCTAGATGCCATTGAGAGGTCTCAGAGAATAACATGAATCACGTGAAGTCTTGACACCACTTTATAAGGCCTTGGTAAAGGCCACACTTGGAATGCTGCATCCAGTTTTGGTCGCCACGATGTAAAAAAGATGTGGAGACTCTGGAAAGAGTGCAGAGAAGAGCAACCAAGAGGATTAGGGGACTGGAGGCTAAAACATACGATGAACGGTTGCAGGAACTGGGCATGGCAGGTCTAGTGAAGAGAAGGACCAGGGGAGACATGATAGCAGCATTCCAATATCTCAGGGGTTGCCCCAAAGAAGAGGGAGTCAAGCTATTCTCCAAAGCACCTGAGGGCAGGATAAGAAGCAACAGGTGGAAACTAACCAAGGAGAGAAGCAACCTAGAACTAAGGAGAAATTTCCCAACAGTTAGAACAATTAACCAGTGGAACAACTTGCCTCCAGAAGTTGTGAATGCTCCAACACTGGAAGTTTTTAAGAAGAGATTGGACAACCATTTTTCTGAAGTGGTGTAGGGTTTCCTGCCTAAGCAGGGGGTTGGACTAGAAGACCTCCAAGGTCCCTTCCAACTCTATTCCTATTCCTATTCCTATTCCTATTCCTATTCCTATTCCTATTCCTACTCCTACTCCTACTCCTATTCCTATTCCCATTCTATTCCATTCTATTCTCCTTTCCCCCTCCCTTCTCTCCTTTCTCCCTCTCCCCCCCTCTCTCTTTCTCTCTCTCTCCTCCCTCCCTCCCCTCCCCTAAGGGTGACCGTTTTTGAAGCATCGCCATGATCCATGGGCTCGAAATTCAGTCTGGGTTCGCAACCAGTTCATACTTAATGACCGCTGCTCTGTGTCTCGAGGCGACATCATCCCCTTTTGCGAACTTTTGGCCAGCAAACTCAACGGGGAGGCCAGGCTCACTTCACAACCTCGCTAACAAATTTGTCAACCGCAGCGATCCACTTAAAACAACCGTGGCAAGGAAGGTCGTGAAACAGTTCAAAACGCACGTAACAAATGTCTCACTTAACAACAGAAACGTTGGGCCCCGTTGTGGTCGTACGCCGAGGACCATCTATAACGAAATTGAATGATTGAGTTTTTCTGTTCCGTCCCCCCTCCCCGGCAAGTTGGCCAGGTCGAGCCGGCTATGGCGAGCTGGCTACAGCCAACTGATCGCGGTGAGTTGTCCCATTCCTCTGGCCGGAAACTTAGTCTGGAATTCATTTTACGTACCAAGAGAGCTTCCTTAAAAAAAAAGGCCCCCGAATCAAACCCATCGGGCTGTGGGTCGGTAGTAAAAAAAGAGCAGTGGAAAGAATCTGGTGTGCGTCGGGCTGCTGAAATGAGCACAGGACACTCTGCACTTTCCCCAGCCAGACGGTTCCCATTTTTCCTCTCCTGCTTTGGAATTAAAGTTCGCTTTTATCTTGAAGCCCGGCCACATATTAAGCCGGTTTTATCGCCAACGTTTTGCATAAGGAGGCCTGGGTTTTTCTCGCTGCTCCTTCTCCACCTTCCTTTTCACAACGCGACTTGGCTGGCTTGCTTAGATCCAGAAGCCAGAGATAAGCTGCCCTGCCTGATAAGACAGTGACTGTAGGTAGGGCGCATGTTGGACTTGGACCTATGGGAAATCTCAGGGTGAGCGTCGTGATGGACTGTATAGAAGCCATGTGTGTGTGTGTGTGTGTGTGTGTGTGTGTGTGTGTGTGTCTATGTGTGTTGCAATTTGTCTGATGTTCTTAGGGCCTAGCAAGCTCCTCTTTCAATGTGCTGATTTAGGTTGTAAAATACAGATTAGAAAGAGCTGGACTTTTGGATGGTTGTCTCAAAAATGCTTTTTTTTTTCTTCAAGAGGTAACTGGACTTTCTGGTTTGTCTTTGAAGACGTTTCGCTTCTCATCCCGGAAGCTTCTTTTTTTTTTAATTTGACTTATATGCCGCCCTTCTCCGGAGACTCAGGGCGGCTTACAATGTGCTCAACAATAGCCTTCATCCTTTTGTATATTTATACAAAGTCAGCTTATTGCCCCCACAAACTGGGTCCTCAATTTACCTACCTTAGAAAGGATGGAAGGCTGAGTCAACCTTGAGCCTTGGCGAGATTTGAACCTGCAGTAATTGCAGGCAAGCTGGTCTTAATAACCAGCTTAATAACAGGGTGCCTTAGACCACTGTACTACCAAAGCTCTTTGGCTCTGACTTGGATGTGCGGGGGAATGGAAGGATTAGCATTAGAAGGGTTAGAATCCTTCCATTCCCCACCATCCATCCAGCTAGAGCTGAGGAAGCTTCTTGGATGAGAAGCGAAACGTCTTCTGTAGAGTGAAAGGATTTATACTCCTTGCAGACAGTTGGTCATTTGCATCCTTTTACAGGGGCGTTGAGGCCACTTAGAGGTTGTCCATGTCCTCAGAGACACCCAAGTGGAGCAAATGGTGGAAGAAAAAGACTCTGCAATTCCAAAAAGGCTCTAAACCCATTTGCACCACTTGGGTGACCCTGAGGACACAGATAAAACTTCCAAGTGGCCTCAACGACCCTCTAAAATGACGAGCTGTGACGATGCAAATGACCAGCTGTGTGCAAGGAATATCAGTCCTTCCATTCCCCACCATCCAGTCAGATCTGAGGAAGCTTCTGGGATGAGAAGCGAAACATCTTCAAAGAAAAACCAGAAGGTCCAGTTGCCTCTTGGAAAAAAATGCACCTTTGGGGCAAAATATCAGTCTATAATTACAAGATTCGGTAATATCTGTTCGGCAAAACTTATACCACTTTACCATTTAATGTCTATATAGCTGGATCTTGTTCACTGCTCTATGCAGGTCTGATGGGATCATATAGATGTGCAAAAGATAAAAGAGCATGAACATATATAACAGGTGTCAAACTCGAGGCCAAAGAGTCGGATCTGGCCCACGGGGTGCTTAGATCTGGCCCACAGGGCCGCCCTGGAAAGAGCAAAGGACCAGCCTGCAGTGCCTCTGCCAGCCAAAATAGAGACACCCCCCCCCCCACTCCGAGCTCCATTTTGGCTGGCAGAGGGCTGCAGAAGGACATCGCGGCCGAAAACGGATGTCGAGCTGGCCCAACCTGGCCCACCTGAGGTCAAACACAAGCCTGATGCGGCCCTCAATGAAATCGAGTTTGACACCCCTGATATATAATATATAATATTCTTCTATTGTAGAAAGGCAAACTATATGAAGCCCTGAATCCTGCGCTCTCCATCCCGTGAGACCACAGGTAGTCCTCGACTTACGACCACAATCCAGCCCAAAATTTCTGTGGCTAAACAAGACAGTTGTTAAATGAATTCTGCCTCACTTTTATGACGTTACTTGCCACAGTTGAGTGAATCTGGCTTCCCCCTTGACTTTGCTTGTCAGAAGGTCGCAAAAAAGGGGATCACGTGACCTCAGGACGCTGCATCCGTCATAAATGTGAGTCAGTTGTCGAGCATCCAAATCGTGTGACCCATGGGGGAACGCCATGACAGTCGTACGTGTGAAAAACAATCCTGAGTCACTTTTTTTTCCAGCGCCGTGGTAACCTCGAACGGTCCCTAAACGAACTGTTGTTAAGTCGAGGACTGCCTGGATAGCTTTGCAAAGCTAGTCAAGTTTCCATAGATATTGGCAAGATTCTGATACGATCCGAAATAATTTCCTTTTCAGCCGAGCTAGGATCAGAAAGACGAAAGGTTGCTAGGGATCTCGGCTCGGACCAGAAGTTTCCTACGGGGTGGAAAATTGGAGAGACAATGGGAGAGGAAGGGCCTTTTCCAACGGAGGAAGTCTGGTGCCCGGTGATAATGGAGAATCCAAGGGGACGTTTTGCGGTGGTGGGGGGCATAATAAAGTGCGAAAAGCACGGCAAATCACAACTCGGACTCCTCCCATCGGCCACGTTACTCCGGGCTAATAAACAAGGCCATCCTTTTCTCGGATTTGCTCCCTGCTCTTGCTTTCCTCCCCTCCCCACTTCAAGCGGGACGAAAAGAACCATCCAGGATCCAATCTGATCCCGGTTCATTTTGAGAAATATTTTCCTACACCGTCCCCGCGAGATTCATTCCGTTGAAAGAAATGTCCATCTGGGTTCAGTTCCAAGCTGGGAGAAAGACACTGGAAACATGGAGGCTGATTGGAAAGATGGTTTAACGGTGAAGCAGAAGTGCATGTGATTCTGGGGCAGCTGACAAAATGGAGTTGGGAGAGGGTGGGGTTTTTTTTATACCTTCTCTGGGCTTTGTAGTTGAGCTCCCTGTTCCTGTGCAAGAACATGTCCTTTAATATTCTATTGGCTGGTGTCAGATCCCTAGGGTGGGGTCATGTAGGGGTCATAGCTGGCTCTATAGGCAAAAGAGGAAATGCCAATCCTAGCTGTTTGTCTGAGCTCCCAGGTTTGGTTGAAGTTTGGACTGCTCTGTGATGATGCAATGAAGGGCCTTGTGTTCTGAAAGGGTGTTGGGCAATTCCTAGTGTGGCTTAATGGCTTTGCCCCCTGTTTTGGAACTTGAGTGAGGGGCTGCTTCTAATCCTACCATTCGGCCTTTGTTTCGACATATCCTGTCTTGAGTGTGGATTTCTGCCCGCAGTATTTGCTTTGCCTGTGAATAGAGCTATCTAGATGCTTGTCTTCCTTTTTCAATAAGCTCTTTATGTCTTGAGTGCTAAGGAAAGTGGGGGCTGCTTTCTGCCTCTAAAAAAAACCACCATGTTTCCCCATTTCTCATTTAGGGAAATGTAATATTCTGCCCCCCCCGCCCCCCCCCCCCCAATATTCCTCAAAATATTTTATTCTTCTAGGAGGGTGGGTGCTGACTTTCTACAATTCCAAAGAACGTTGCTGCCGTTCTCCACTCTAAATTTGGAAATTAGGGTAGGATAGTCTTTGGCTCCTAGCAAAGATGCTGTTGGCAAGACAACCTCGATGCCCACCCACCAAAATGAGTCTGTCTGTCTGTCTCTCTCTCTCACACACATATCTATCTATCTATCTATCTATCTATCTATCTATCTATCTATCTATCTATCTATCTATCCCCTTCTCTCTTTATCTCTATATTTCCTTCCTTCCTTCCTCCCTTCCTTCCATCCATCATCTATCTATCTATCTATCTATCTATCTATCTATCTATCTATCTATCTATCCCCTTCTCTCTTTATCTATCTCTATATTTCTTTCTTTCTTTCCTTCCTTCCTGCCTTCCTTCCTTCCATCCATCATCTATCTATCTATCTATCTATCTATCTATCTATCTATCTATGTATCATCTATCCCCCTTCTTTCTTTATCTATCTCTATTTCCTTCCTTCCTTCCTTCCTTCCATCTATCCATCCATCCTCTATCTATCTATCTATCTATCTATCTATCTATCTATCTATCTATATCCCCCTTCTCTCTTTATCTATCTCTATTTCCTTCCTTCCTTCCTTCCTTCCTTCCATTCATTATCTATCTATCTATCTATCATCTATCCCCCTTCTCTCTTTATCTATCTATATATTTCCTTCCTTCCTTCCTTCCATTCATTATCTATCTATCTATCATCTATCCCCCTTCTCTCTTTATCTATCTCTATATTTCCTTCCTTCCTTCCTGCCTTCCTTCCTTCCTTCCTTCCATCCATCATCTATCTATCTATCTATCTATCTATCTATCTATCTATCTATCTATATCCCCCTTCTCTCTTTATCTCTATTTCCTTCCTTCCTTCCTTCCATTCATTATCTATCTATCTATCTATCTATCTATCATCTATCCCCCTTTTCTCTTTATCTATCTATATATTTCCTTCCTTCCTTCCTTCCTTCCTTCCTTCCATCCATCCATCCATCCATCCATCCATTATCTATCTATCTATCTATCGCAGAAAAAGAAAACAGTGGTGAACTAAGGCTGTGTCCCTCCCCACCTCTGGAATTGCGGATTAAGGTTGTCGAGTCCAAACCCTTGCCATTCTCCTGTCTTCGGGAACTGGAGGAAGCTGCTAGAATTACTAATTGCCGCTGAGCTGAAAATGGGCAAAACAGCATGGCTGCCAGGGAATTATAGGAGCGGCTACTGTCTTTGAAATCCTCGCTCTTCGGATTTCGGGCCCTATTTTTCCACTTGTTGACAAGCTTAATGCTGTTCCCAAGCAGGCACTGCGATCCTATCCACTTTTACTCATGAGATATACAGGCAGTCCTCTACTTACGACCAAAATTGAGCCCAAAATGCCCGTTGTTAAGTGAGACATTGCAATTTCTGCCCCACGATATGGCCTTTCTCACCACTGTGGTTAAGTGAATCATTGCAGTGGATAAGTTAGTTACTCGCACGGTTGTTAAGTGAATCAGGCTTCCCCCTTGACTTGACTAGTCAGAAGATTGATCACATGACCCTGGGACACAGCAACGGTCATAAGTGTGAACCAGCTGCCAAGCGTCTGAATTATGATCACGTGATCATAATTCAGTTGGTCGTGACAGTCATAAGTCCCTTTTTTCCAGTGCCGTTGTAAGTTTGAATGGTCACTAAATGAACGGTTGTAAGTCAAGGACTGCCTGCATTTGCAAACATGCTAATCCGCCTGCTTCTCCCAAATGCCTAACTAGACTTAAATCTAAGCAAGCTTGGCATGTTGTACGGATACAACTACTGTGTCTTTAATTAATCTTTGTTGTATGAACCCAACCACTTGCCACCAGAAGTTGTGAATGCTCCAACACTGGAAGTTTTTAAGAAGATGTTGGATAACCATTTGTCTGAAGTGGTGCAGAGTTTCCTGCCTAAACTGGGGGTTGGACTAGAAGAACTCCAAGCTCCCTTCCAACTCTGTTATTCTGTTCTATACTGTGCAATTTTGGCTATATTTTTATTTATTGTATTTTTGTTCTGCTTTTATTACTTTACAAAGGTAGTCCTTGACTTATAGCCATTCATTTAGTCACCGTTCAAAGTTACAACAGCAATAAAAAAGGGACTTTTGACAGTTTTTCCCACTTACAACCATTGCAGCATCCCCGTGGTCAGGTGATCAAAATCCAGATGTTTGGCAACTGACTCCTATTTATGACAGTTGCAGTGTTCCCAAGGTCACGTGATCCCCTATTGCGACCTTCCAAGCCAAGTCAATGAGCAAGCCAGATTCACTAACAACAGTGTGTTCTGCCCCAGCAACGGACCCCAAAGAACGCAGCACACTCAAAGTCTGTACAAACCTTAGTTTGCTAAATTAAATCAGTCTTTTTCAAATAAAGGCTGTTAATTCACTTTCTTAACAGCCTGCAGGAATCCAAAGAATAAATAATCGTAATCTTACTATGGTTGGCAGAAAGCCCAGAAGCAATTTGCAGAGAACTAAGATCAGGACGCGAAGGAGAGTGAACAAAGTTGTTTCCTGCAAATTGCTTCAGTCGGTGTTCCTCCTTAAATAGGCTAAGGGAGTGGCCAATTAGCCCCAAGCCTTACTCTTGAGGAGATCTCCTGAGGAACCACTCCTGCCTTTTGGCAACTCTGCGCGCCCGTGCATCGAGAAGAGGCTCCTCCTCTTCGTCCTCTTCACTTAAGGGAGCTTCTGGAGGTTCTGAAGGCCCTGGCTGAATCCCCGCCTCTGGCACCACATCTTCTCCAGCCTCCTCATTGTCTGACTCGAGCGCCAGCTGCACAGGCTGTTGGCGCAGCACCACACCAGCCTCCTCGCTGTTGGAATCAGCTACTAGCTGCACAGGCCGCTAACAGGCCACAACACAGTGTTACTAACTTAACCACTGCAACGGTTCACTTAACGGTGGCCAAGAAGGTTGTAAAACGGGACAAAGTTCACTTAACCAATGTCTCACTTAGCAACGGAAATTTGGGCCTCAGTTGTGGTTGCAAGACGAGGGCTTCCTTTGCTTGTGGTTAATTTTTTAACACTCAAATAGCAGGGAGCTGTATAAAAACAGTCTATATTCCATGTCTATTCCCTATTTACATCATATCAAGGTTATTTCCTCGTCTTAACTTGAAAAATTGGCACCGGTCTCGTCTTGCCGCCTGCGAAAAGCATTATTCCAAATCACTTTAACATAACAACCAACATGATTGAAACTCTAGCCTTTTAAACCGGAGAGAACAACATCGGTCGGTCGGCGAAGAGGAAGGAACTGGAGAATTCCTGTCCGGTCTGAAACATTTATTTTGGATAACGCCGGGTGCGAAGTTAAAACGGCTGTCACATTAAGCTCTGCAACTTTCTGGATAAACTATTAGCAGGAGAAGATTTGGGTTTGAGACCCGGGCAATAACTCATGAGATTACCGTAAAGTTTTTCTTTTTCTTTTATAATGGGAAAAACACAGCGTCTCTAGATTAATAGTGCGACGTATTCAGGCAGCCGGCTGGGTTGCTTCATTTTAGCTTAGTAGTGTTATATTAACCGAGTCTTACGGTTCAACAAATCATATTTGAAATAAACCCGGCTTTATATTCTGAGTAAAGGGCCCCATTAGCTACTTATGATGGACACGCTCTCTATTCAACTTCTTTGGAATCCTTAGAGGGTGGTAATTTCGGGACACCTTCTGTTCTTAGGAGACCGCAGCCTTAATCTTCATATAAAATATTTATTTGTTTGTTTGTTAGAATAAAAAGGTGACTTGTGAGTGTTTTTCACACTCACCATCGTTGGAACATCTCGAGGGTCACAGCAACCAAATTCAGATGCTTTTTTTTTTTTTTTTTTTTTGCTTTAATTTATATGCTGCCCTTCTCCGGAGACTCAGGGCGGCTTACAATGCGCTAAGCAATAGCCTTCATACTTTTGTATATTTATACAACGTCAGCTTATTGCCCCCACAATCTGGGTCCTCATTTTACCTACCTTAGAAAGAATAGAAGGCTGAGTCAACCTTGAGCCTGATGAGATTCGAACTTGCAGTAATTGCAAGCAGCAGTTGTTAATGACAGTGCTTAGTCCACTGTACTACAGGCTCTTTAATCAGCTTGGCAACTGATTCATAGTTATGACGGTTGTAGCATCCCCCGGGGGTAATGCGATCCCCTTTTGTGACCGTCTGACAAGTAGAGTCAATGGGGAAGCCAGATTCACTAACAACCAGGTTACTCCCTGATCAACGGCAGTGATTCACTTAACAACCATGGCAAGAAAGGTCATAAAATGGGGCAAAACACACTTAACAAGTCTTGTTTAGCGACAGATATGTTGGGCTCAATTGTGGTCGTAAGTGAAGGACCACCTGTATACCAGAACTGAAATAAAGTGACTTAGGACCAGTCCTCACACTTATGACCGTCACAGTGTCTCTGCAATAATGTGATTAAAAATTTGGCACATTTTATGACCTTTCTTGCCACAGTTAAGTGATACAATCAAGATCAAGTGAGGTGCTTAGTAAGACCACACCTAGAGTACTACATCCAGTTTTGATCTCCACACTATTAAAAAAAAGATGTTGAGACTTTAGAAAAAGTGCAGAGAAGAGCAACCAGGATGATGAGGGGACTGGAGGCTAAAACATACGAAGAACGGTTGCAGGAACTGGGCATGGCTAGTCTAGTGAAGAGAAGGACCAGGGGAGACAGGAGAGCATCTTCCAATATTTGAGGGGCTTCCCCAGAGAGGAGGAAGGGGATCAAGCTATTTTCCAAAGCACCCGAAGGCCAGACAAGGAATAATGGATGGAAACTGAATAAGGAGATATTCAACCTGGAAATAAGGAGGAATTTTCTGACAGGGAGAACAATCAACTCATGGAAGAGAAGTTGCCTTCGGAAGTGGTGGGAGCTTCATCCCTGGAGGTTTTCAAGAAGAGACTGGACTGCCATCGGTCAGAAATGGCGTACGGTCTCCTGCTTGGGCGTAGGGTTGGACTAGATGACCTACAAGGTCCCTTCCAACTATTAATCTGTAACTGATCTGTAACTGAGAGGACATTTGAAGATTATTCTGCCTTTTTGGGGGGCAGGTTCTGCGGCTAATCTCCCTGTTCTCCTCCCTCCATTTTTTACAAGTACACATCTTGCACAACTAAAGCATCCCTTCTGGTGTCCAATCCTGCAGAAGATACCTTGGTATGCTGTCCCAAGCGTGCGACATTCAGAAATGGTAAACCCCACTAACTCAATTTTTATGGCTGCAATGGTGGCCTGTTGAAAATAAACGCAACCGCCTGAATTTGCAGATCCTACTAAACCCGTAAGCCGTGTTTTACAAAATTGCAAGGGCTAGATTTACACAACAAGGCCGAGCAAAATCTAAAACACACTTTAGCTGAGAGCGATATTTAAACCCAGCCTTGGCCTGTGAATTAGACCTCTATTGTTTAAACTAAATCATTATAGACTTAAAAAAAAAAAGAGGTCGCCAACTCCTTGGTACAGCATCTGCTAACTATTTCAGACAGCTGCTGTAACTTAAATAGCATTTTGAGTTCATGGGATAAGAAATAGCACGTTGAAACAAAAGCAACCGAACGATGAAGTGTGGCCCAGCAAAATTGAATTCTGCACAACCAGGCAGATCCTAACTGGGTATAGGATCAGGAAGAGATCAGTAACAAAAGACAACTTTAATCTGCAGTTTTGGTTCTTATATAATTTGTCGCGTAGTCAGTCAAAACATTAGACTGGATTTCGCATTTTGATCCCCCCAGCCGAGTTCTTCTCAAGGAGAGTATTGATGTTTGATGGAATTAAAGCTACATGATTACAATTGTTTATTACATTTTTATGCCACCCCATCTCCCCGATACTTTGGGCCACTTACAAACCGTAAAAAGAAAAACAGAAAAATGATTTATAAGTCCCTACACGATAAAGGAAACAGTGATTCTTAAGCATAACCCCACCAAAAGGATGAGTAACTAAGCATGCCTTGATTTTACAATCTTTCTTGCCGCAGTCATTAAGTGAATCATTGCCGCTATTAGTGACAACAGTTGTTAAGTGAATCTGGCTTTCCCCCCTTGTCTTTGCTTGTCAGTTTCTACTTGGAAACCGCTTCTGGACTTTGTGCTCAAGGTGGGGGAAAAAATGAAACTTTGATTTTGGGTTTTATTTTATTTATCTTATTTTATTTTTCAGATTTCTATACCGCCCTTCTCCTTTCGGACTCAGGGCGGTGAACAGCCAAAGTAAAACATTTGCACACAAAAGTTAAAATAGATTTAAAATAATTAAATAAAGTTTGGCCCATAATTTAAAACATTTCAATTAAAACCAATATCAAATTTTAAAAACCCAACATAAAATCAGGACAGTTTTACCAATTAGATAGACTTGTTGTTATAGAAGTGGCTCGTTTATACTATTATGGAAAAGTAAAAAGTGGAGGTTTGATGTTGGTGCCTTATTCTACTGCACCAAAGGGAGTCGAACGTCAATGCCTTTTTTTTCGCTCTTTTTCTTTCCCTTCTCTTTCCCCTTCCCTATTTTCCCTACGATTTACTTTTCTATTTTCTTTGTATGCTATCTTATAAACAAATAAAAACCTGTTTAAAAGGTTTTTGCTTGTGAGAAGGTCGCAAGAGGGGATACTGGCAACACCGCAACCGTCATAAAACAAAATTCAAAGAATCGGCCACTTGCCAATCGTTTGAATTTTCATCACGTAACTGTAGGGAAGCTGCAATGATTGTAAATGCGGAAAAAGGGTCGTAAGTCACTTTCTTGGCTGCCGTTGTAACTTCCAGCAATCGCTAACTGAGCGGTCGTAAACCAAGGACTCCCTATTTCGAGCAGCAAAACTTCACTTTGAGCAGACATACCAGCCCGAGTCCAATAAATTTGTCTACTGGCAAGCATTCTGGTTTTTCCTGCTCGTCTGGGCTCCCTTGGTGCAAGATTAACTCCGAAGGGGAGAGAGTGGAGAAGTTAAACAAACAAGCCGGGATGCCAGCCAACTCAAAGGAACTTGCTGTCAAAGCATCTTTAGAGAGGGAAAGTAGAAATTAGGGAGGGGAAAAAAAAAGAGTTAACCAGATGGCATAACCATCACATTGACATGCTCTGGCCAGACCGGGCAGCCTCCAATCTCAAGGGGCAAATATCCTCTGCAATTCAAAGGCACAGAATGCACCATTTCCAATTCCCCGGGCGGGATTCGCTGATGTCTGGTTCAGCAGCATTGCATTTTTCAACCTGATCTTTTGCTGGGTGACGAAGAAAGAAATGATTAGAAGCAGAAACCATTAAAAGATCGGGACGCCTTGTGCACGGTCACTCATGCCCCAGTTACCTCCCGTATGGACTACTGTAATGCTCTCTACATGGGGCTCCCCTTGAAAAGCACCCGGAGGCTCCAACTGGTCCAGAACGTAGCCGCGCGGGTGATTATGGGCGCAGCTCGTTACGCCCATGTAACACCTCTCCTACGTGAGCTGCACTGGCTCCCGGTGATCTTCCGGGTGCGATTCAAGGTGTTAGTTATCACCTTTAAAGCGCTCCATGGCTTAGGACCTGGGTACCTACGAGACCGTCTTTTGCCACCAATAGCCTCCCACCGACCAGTTCGTTCTCACAGGGAGGGACTACTCAGGGTACCGTCAGTCAAATTATGTCGACTGGCGACTCCCGGGGGGAGGGCCTTCTCTGTGGGGGCTCCAACCCTTTGGAATGAACTGCCCCCGGAGATACGGAATATCCCTGATCTCCGTGCTTTCCGCCGTGCCCTCAAAACCCTGATGTTCCAACAGGCTGGGCTAAACATACGAACATGTGAATGATTTTTAAAATGTTATCTAATTCTGGGTTTTATTTAATTGACCAAACTAAGTAATAATTTTAATTAGCAATTTTATGATGTTTATGTGTCTATATTTTTCTTGACTGTACACCGCCTTGAGTCCTACGGGAGAAAGGCGGTATAGAAATGAAATGAAATGAAATGAAATGAAATGAAATGAAATGAAATGAAATGAAATAATGAAATGAAATGAAATAAAATAAAATAAAATAATAAAATAAAATAAAATAAAATAAAATAAATAAAATAAATAAAATAAAATAAATAAATAAATGGCACAGAGGCGTGCAAGGAGCCACGGTGGTGAGGTGGCCGTGGAGATTTATCCAAGTCAGGTGTATCGCTCAATGTCTATGGAGATTCTCAAGTCATCCAGGTCCTGGTTGTCCCAAAGGTGCTTCCAAGAGGCAGCTGGACTTTCTGGTTTTTTTCTTTGAAGACGTTTCGTTTCTCATCCAAAGAAGCTTCTGTTTGAAAGAAAAGAAAAGAAAAGCTGAAGAAGCTTCTCGGACGAAACGTCTTCAAAGAAAAATCAGAAAGTCCAGTTATCTCAAAGGTGGTTTTTCCAAAAAGCAACTGGACTTTCTTGGATTTTTGTTTTGTCTTTGAAAACGTTTCGCTTCTCAGCCGAGAAGCTTCTTTCGTTCAGTTTTGAAGAACTGAAGAAGTGTAAAAAAGACGCTGAGACTCTGGAAAGAGTGCAGAGAAGAGCAACAAAGAGGATTAGTGGGACTGCAGGCTCAAACATATGAAGAACGGTTGCAGGAACTGGGTATGTCTAGTTTGATGGAAATAAGGACTAGGGGAGACAGGATAGCAATCTTCCAATATCTCAGGGGCTGCCCCAAAGAAGAGGGAGTCAAGCTATTCTCCAAAGCATCTGAAGGCAAGACAAGAAGCAACGGATGGAAGGAGAGAAGCAACTTAGAACTAAGGAGGAATTTCCTGACAGTGAGAACAATTAATAAGTGGAACTCCTTGCCTCCAGAAGTTGTAAATGCTGCAACACTGGAAGCTTTTAAGAAGATGTTGGATAACCAATTGTCTGAAGTGGTGTAGGGTTTCCTGTCTGGGCAGGGGGTTGGACTAGAAGACCTCCAAGGTCCCTTCCAACTCCGTTATTCTATTCTATTCTATTCTATTCTATTCTATTTTATTCTATTCTATTCTATTCTATTCTATTCTATTCTATTCTATTCTATTCTATTCTATTCTATAATAATTCATTTAACAACTGTGACAAGAAAGGTCGTAAAATGTTGCAAACCTCACTTAACGGTCTTGCTTAGCAAAGGAGATTTTTGGGGTTGTAAATCGAGGACTATCTGCAGTAAATTTGTTTATGGAATGAAGAAATTATCTGTCCGTCCGTCTGTTCCCCACTTCTAATTTGAACATGGAAGAGACAGGCGAAAAGCTTTGGAGTTTAATGGAAAATAGCGCTTTATACCTTCAGCTTGATTGGCTATACAGGTAGTCCTCGGCTTACGACCACAATGGAGCCCAAAATTTATGTTGTTAAGTGAGACATTTGTTAAGTGAGTTTCGCCCCATTTTACGACCTTTCTTGACCTTTCATTTGTTAAGTGAATCACTGCGGTTGATAAGTTAGAAACCTGGTTGTTAAGCGAATCTGGCTTCCTCCTTAACCTTTCTTGTCAGAAGGTCGCAAAAGGGGATCTTGGGACACAGCAACGGTCATAAGTATGAACCTGTTGCCAAGCATACTGAATTTTGATCACGTGATCAACGGGGAGATGCTGGAAAGGTCATAACTGTGAAAAACGGTCCTAAGTCCCCCTTTTTCAGCACCGTTATAACTTCGAACGGTCACTAAACAAACTTGTTAAGTTGAGATATTCTTAATCATCCGTTTTCATGTACTGAGAATGTAGCCAGAAATTTTTGCCATAACTCTCAGATTCACCGGGCTTGTAAAGTGTTTTACTTTAACCAGGGGTGAAATGTAAAATTTGTTACTACCTGTTCTGTGGGCGTGGCTTGGTTGGGGGGGGGCGTAATGTGTCTGGGTTGGCGTGGCCAACTTTTTTTTTTTTTTTTTAACTTTTCAAAGCATTTTTTCTAATGCTTTGAAAAGCCTCTGCCATCAGGCAACACAGCTGGGATCGTCAGAGACTTTTCAAAGCCATTTTTTTAACCACCTCTTCGGCCAAGAGGTTGCAGAAAAAAATGCTTTGAAAAGCCTCTGACGATCCCAGCTGAGCCGCGTGATCGTCAGAGGCTTTTTTTTTAAAAAACTTTTAAAAGCATTTTTTCGTCAGAAGAGGTTGTAAAAAAAATGCTTTTAAAAGTAAAAAAAAGAAAAAAAGCCTCTGATGATCGTGCGGCTCAGCTGGGCATGGTGGGGGGCCGCAGGGATTTTTGCTACCTGTTCTCCGAACCACCCGCCTCCATCGCTACCGGATTGGGCAATCCGGTCCAAACCGGGAGCATTTCACCCTTGACTCTAACTCAAATGAGGCTGGTTGGTTTGTGATTTAGCACATTTTTTTTTAGCCTGTTATGTGATGCTTAAGCTATAATACAGTTTAACTGCTCAGTTACTCTACATGTACATGCCCCATGAATACATCCATTTGGTTAAGCGTGATTTATTAGGTTCTACGAATGCAGCCACCTGTCCTTTGAACCTGCCAGAGAGCTGTTCCTTTCTGATTAGAAACGAGCAAATTTTGTTAAGAAAGCGACTTCCCTGCAGCTGGACTTGGATCAGCGGCAGAAACTCTCTGTCTGCTCCACAGCTGGACCTTTAAACCCGTGAACTGAAGACTGGGGGGGTGGGTGGGGGAAATAAGAATAAAGGAGAAAAGTTTTTAAAGGATCCAGTTTTCTATCCACCCCTTTTCTAAGTCTTTGAAGTAGGCAACCGTGGAGATTGATGGCTTCAACAGCTGAGTTGTAGAAAGACAACCCATAATAGACGTTTACTGATGGGGTTCCCCAGAGACGCTCAGGATCTTCCTGTTAAATCCCAAACTGGTTTCACTTTCTCCCCTAAAGGAAGCTGTGCCATTGTTCAGTCTTCCTCAAGTAAATATTTTGGAATTTCTAATTTTCCTAAGAGGCTTACAGCCAGTCTAGAGAAAAGAAGGATTGGGGGTGGGTGGGGGGGGGGCATGATAGCAGTCTTCCAGCATTTGAGGGGCTGCCCCAAAGAAGAGGGGGTCAACTTATTCTCCAAAGCACCGGAAGGCAGGACAAGGAACAATGGATGGAAACTAATCAAGGAGAGAAGCAACCTAGAACTAAGGAGAAATTTCCTAACAGTGAGAACAATCAACCGGTGGAACTGCTTGCCACCAGAAGTTGTGGGTGCTCCAACACTGGAGGATTTTAAATAGAGATTGAACAGCCATTTGTCTGAAATGGCATAGGGTCTCCTGCTTCAGCTGGGGGTTGGACTAGAAGACCTCCAAAGTCTCCTCCAGCTCTATTCTGATTGACTTTTGCTGAATCATTAGCTGTCTCAGCTTTACTCTGCATCGGCAGCATAAGGCAACTAAGCTCAAGGCCTTGGTTGGTGAGATCAGAACAAAGATTTGTGAGTTAATTGCTGTAATTATCCCTGAGGTAGGTCTGTCACAACTTTGAACAGTTGTTAAGCAATTGGTCGTATGTCGAGGTCTACCTTTATATAGGATCTTCTCAGTCAGGCGTGTAATTTAGTGTAAGATTCCAAACAGAAGGGGAAAAAAACGGTTTATTGATTTTTTTTCCCATTTGCTCCTTTTCCAGAGGCTCTGAGCAGTTTGCCACAAAATTAAAAACACAGGCAATCCTTGACTTAAAACAATTCCTTTAGTGACTGTTCAGAGCAGAGGTCTCCAAACTTGGCAGCTTTAAGACTTGTGGACTGGAGAATTCTGGGAGTTGAAGTTCACAAGTCTTAAAGCTACCAAGTTTGGAGACCTCTGGTTCAGAGTCACAACGACGCTGAAAAATTTAATTTAATTTAATTAATTCAATTTATATGCCGCCCCTCTCTGAAGACTCAGGGCAGCTCACAGTACATTTTAAAAAATCATTATAAAAAAAAACATTTAAAAATTAAAAACATTAAAAACATTAAAAACTCAAAAAAGTGACTTAAGACCGTTTTTCATACTTATGGCCGTTGCAGCATCCCCAAGGGTCACGTGATTTAACATTTGGATATTTTGACAACTGTCTCATATTTATGACAGTCACAGAGTCTCCGGGGTCATGTGATTCCCCTTTGGCGACCTTCCGACAAGCAAAATCCACGGGGAAGCCCGATTCACTTAACAACCGTGTGGCTCATTTAACAACGGCAGCGATTCACTCAACCCAAGCGGCAAGAAAAGTCGTAAGACGGGGCAAAAACTCACTTGACAAATGTCTCACTAAATTCTGGGCTCAATTGTGGTTGTAAGTCGAGGACTGTCTGAATCAAACCTTCCAGCGATGCACAATAAATTTCAGGCACTTTGTAGGCCTACTTTAAAGTCATTTGAGGTCATTTTTAAAGCTTCCTCAGCAGCCGCCTTAATTATTAAGACCGATGGAATTGACAGCACTTATCTGTTTAATTATTTCATCTTTAATACCACCCACTCAATGAGTGACTCCGGGCAGCTTGCAAAGAATTGGAACCATTTTAAAAGCTTCTGGGCGGGATAAATTAGATGCCTCCCACCATTGCTGGCACTTAATGTGGGACCACACGTAAACCTTGCTCAGAGCTTGTTGGAAGAACCAGGCCTTGTTCCTTCCTGAACTAAAGTAGGATCATGGCCACAGGGCTGGCACACCTTCTGTGGGCCACCACAGGGCATTGTTGAATCAGTGGAGCTCAGAGCCTGCAATAACCCTGTTAGATTTTAATACATGGATGGGAAGCATTGGGACGAGGCAGCCCTGCAAATAGCCAGCTCCAATCTCACCAAGGATTTACAAATAACTAGCACCTTGAATTGTGCTCACCAGAACCTCCCTGGTGTAACCAGTGCAATCTGGGAAGGTGTATAGAAGTGTCATCACTGCTGCACTTTGGACCTGATGATGATGATGATGATGATGATGATGATGATGATAGAATATAATAACAGAGTTGGAAGGGACCTTGGAGGTCTTCTAGTCCAACCCCCTGATCAAGAATGAGACCCTACATCATTTCAGACAAATGGTTGTCCAACCTCTTCCTAAAAACTTCCAGTGTTGGAGCATTCACAACTTCTGGAGGCAGGTTGTTCCACTGAGTAATTGTTCTCACTGTCAGGAAATTTCTCCTTAGTTCTAAGTTGCTTCTCTCCTTGATTAGTTTCCATCCATTGCTTCTTGTCCTGCCTTCAGGTGCTTTGGAGAATAGCTTAACTCTCTTCTTTGTAGCAGCCTCTGAGATATTGGAAGACTGCTATCATGTCATCCCTTGTCCTTCTTTTCATTCAACTAGACAGACCCGATGATGATGATGATGATAATGATGATGATAAGGATATCGATTAAGTCGTATCTGACTCATGGCAATTCTCTGGGCTAGGTCTCTCCCCATCTTCCAATTTGGGAATAACTTTGGTGTCCTAAAATGTAAAACAGATGCTTCTTTTTCTTTCAAAACCCTAGCACTTTTGATGCGCCTTCTCTTTCTGGTTTTTGGAATAATATATATATCCTCCTAGCATTAACCATATGTAAATAAACAGAAAAAAAAAAAACCTTTTCTGCCCGCAGGTACCCTTTGCGGCGAGGAAGTTCGTTCACGTTTCTAACTCCTGGATCGCACTGGGATTTTAATTTGGTAAGTCAAAGTCAATGGATTTTCTGCTTCCTTTTGTTTGCCCATTGTACCATGTTTGTGCTACAAGTGGTTTTCATGCAAGGCAGAAGTGAAATTATAGCAACGTTTCTTAACCCTGGTAACTTTTAAGACGGGTGGGTATGGCTGGGGGATTCTGGGAGTGGACGTCCACCCATCTTAATGGGTGGATGATTAGGGGATGGGAAGATAAAACCTATGAAGGACAGTTGCAGGAATTGAGTATGTCTAATATAAGGAAGAGAAGGGCCTGGTGGCTCAGCAGACTGATAGCATTGTGATTAACACCAGCTGTCTGCAATTACTGTAAGTTCGAATCTCACCAGGCTCAAGGTTGACTCAGCCTTCCATCCTTTCAAAGGTAGGTGAAATGAGGACCCAGATTGTGGGGGCAATAAGCTGACTTTGTATAAATATACAAAAGTATGAAGGCTATTGCTTAACGCATTGTAAGCCCGCCCTGAGTCTCCGGAGAAGGACAGCATATCAATAATAAAAAAAAAAGGACATGATAGCAGTGTTCCAGTATCTCAGGGGCTGCCACAAAGAAGAGGGAGACAAGCTATTCTCCAAAGCACCTGAGGGCAGGGGAAAAAAGAATGGATGGAAACTAATAAAGGAGAGAAGCAACCTGGAACCGAGGAGAAATTTCCTGACAGTCAGAACAATTAATTAGTGGAATGAATTGCCTTCAGAAGTTGTGAATGCTCCAAAACCGGAGCTTTTTAAGAAGAGATTGGACAACCAGTTGTCTGGAATGGTATAGGGCAGTGATGGCTAACTTTTTTGCCATCATGTGCCAAAAGTGGGGGGACTGTAGTGATGGGGGGGGTCATGCACATGTGTGCCCCCCCCGGGCATACCTCGCCCCCACCCCCCCCGGGCATGCAAACGAAACACTCCTGTGTGACCATCGCTTTTGGCATGGTGGGCCTGGTAGGCCCATTTTTTGCTCTCCCCAGGCTCCAGAGCTTCTCTAGGAGCCTGGGGAGGGCGAAAACGGCCTTCTCCATCCCCCCGGAGACCCTCCGGAGGCTGAAAACAGCTCGTTTGCCGAATTCCTGTCCTGTGTGTTTCTGGCCTCGGGGTGTGTGGGGAAGGCTGTTTTCGCCCTCCCCAGGCTCCTAGAGAGGCTCTGGAGCCTGGGGAGAACAAAAAAACCCCCAGGCCCTCTGGAGGCAGGAAACAGCCTGTTTCCCTACTTATGGGTGGCCTAGAAGGTCCAAAAATCAGCTGGCTGGCACGCACATACATGCTGGAGCTGAGCTTGCGTGCCTACTAATATGGCTCCGCGTGCCACTTGTGGCACGTGTGCCATTGGTTCGCCATCACAGGTACAGGGTCTCCTCCTTGAGCACGGGGTTGGACTAGAAGATCTCCAAGGCCCCTTCCTACTCTGTTATTCTGTGAAAGCATGCTGTATGGGAATTCTGGGAGTTGAATTCCACCCATCTGAAAGCATTCTGGCTGTGGGGGGCGGGGGGAAGGATTCTGGGGGTTGAAGTCCACCCATCTTCAAGTTATCAAGATTGAAGAAATACAGAACCAGAATGTTGGCTTATCTTCATCGCTTTTAGCAGAGCCCTCCATGTCGGCTTCTCCCTCCTACTTCCTTCCCTTTTAATTGCTGGCTGTCGTCCTTTCATCTCGTAAATCAAGGCAGCCTTTTTCCCCTGGGGGTTTATCCTCCATTATAACAAAGAGTTTTTAAAAAGTAATGCAACCGTATGATCTTAGCTTCCCCGCTTTGATCCTGTGGGTCAACGAGGCGGTTCTTTAAGGCAGCGATCCTAATCTATTGCCATACCCAGGAAAAAGGAAAATAAAAAAAAAGTTAGAAATCATACTTTTTGCTTCTCTTAGGGCACCCTCCAAATGAAAAAGGCCTTTTTTTGAAAAGCAGGGAGTGCCAAATTTTATAGCTCTGATATTTCAGTATTTTTATGCCAGATTTGAATAAGGCTGCAAAATCAGCGTTCGTTTAATCCTCGATGTACAACTATAATTGAGCCCAAATTTTCCCTTGCTAAGCGAGACGGTTGTTAAGCGAGTTTTGCCCCATTTTACGGACCTTTCTTGCCACCGTTTGCTAAGAGAACCCCCTGCAGTCGTTAAGGCGAGTAACCCGGCTGTTAAGCGAATCTGGCTTCCCCACGGACTCGGCTTGTCCGAAGGTCGCAAAAGGGAATCGTGACCTCGGGACACTGCAGCCGTCGTAAGTCCATGCCAGTTGCCAAGTGTCTGAATTTTCATCACGTGACTGGGGGGGGGGGGGGGGATGGTGCAAACGTCATAAATGTGAAATATGGTCATTAATCACTTTTTTCCCAGTACTGTTATAACTGCGAATGGTCCCTAAATGAAGTAAGCCAAGGATTACCTGTAATACCATCATGTTCCATGTGTTTTGGAACAGGGTCTCCAACCTTGGCAACTTTAAGACTTTTGGACTTCAACTCCCAGAATTCCTCAGCCAGCAAAGCTGGCTGAGGAATTCTGGGAGTTGAAGTCCACAAGTCTTAAAGTTGCCAAGGTTGGAGACCCCTGTTTTGGAAGACGTATGAAGGAAATCTGGCATCTCCCTGGCCTAATCGGGGCCTCCATTCCGCTTGTAAAAGAATGTCCCAAAAGTGCTTTTTCAGGAGGCAACTGGACTTTCTGGTTTTTTTCTTTTGAAGACGTTTCACTTCTCATCCAAGAAGCTTCCTCAGTTCTGACTAGATGGTGGGGGAATGGAAGGATTGATATTCCTTGCAGCCAGCTGGTCATTTGCATCCTTTTAGAGGGTCATTGGGATGCGATGGCTCAGTGGCTAAGATTATTATTATTATTATTATTATTATTATTATTATTATTATTATTATTTATTGAATTTCTATACCGCCCTTCTCCCGAAGGACTCAGGGCGGTGAACAGAATAAGATTTCATATACATATAATATATATTTATAAACAGTAAATAATAAATTGAGTCAACTTAGTGTATCTGCTAAGACCTTGGCATAGAATTTAGATGTTTATGCTAGCCCTGCTTGTTGAAACAGAAAGGTCTTCAGGGCACGTCGGAAAGTGCGAAGATCTGGGATTATTCGTATTCCAGGGGGTATTTTGTTCCAAAGAGTAGGTGCCCCCACAGAGAAGGCTCTCTCCCTTGGAACTACTAGACGACATTGTTTTAATGATGGTACTATGAGTAGGCCTAGTCTGTGAGAGCGTATTGGTTGGTGGGAGGTTATCGGTTGCAGCAGGTGGTCTCGTAAGTACTCAGGTCCTAAGCCATGGAGCACTTTAAAGGTAAGAACCAACACCTTGAAGCGCACTCAGAAGGCCACCGGAAGCCAGTGCAGCTCGTGTAGAAGAGGTGTTACATGTGAGCGCCATGTTGCTCCCATAATTACTCGCGCAGCCGCATTCTGGACCAGTTGGAGCTTCCGGGTGCACTTCAAGGGGAGCCCCATGTAGAGAGCATTGCAGTAGTCAAGTCGGGAAATGAGAGCTTGAGTGACTGTGCGTAATGAGTCCCGGTCTAGAAAGGGATGCAATTGGCGAATCAGGTGAAGCTGATGCTGAAGATGCTGAACTTGTCGATTGGAAGGTTGGCAGTTCAGCGGTTCGAATCCCGAGTGCCGCGTAATGGGGTGAGCTCCCGTTCCTTGTCCCAGCTTCTGCCAACCTAGCAGTTCGAAAGCAGGTAAAAAAAATACAAGTAGAAAAATAGGGACCACCTTTGGTGGGAAGGGAACAGCGTTCCGTGCACCTTTGGAGTTGAGTCATGCCGGCCACGTGACCACAGAGACGTCTTCGGACAGCGCTGGCTCTTCGGCTTTGAAACGGAGATGAGCACCGCCCCCTAGAATCAGGAACGACTAGTACATATGTGCGAGGGGAAAACCTTTATCTTTACCTAGAGGGTCATTGAAGCACTTGGAGGTTTCTCTGTGTCCTCAGGGTCACCCGAGTGGTGCAAATGGTTCTTGTAGTCTGCAATTTTTTCCCCCCCTCTGGAAATCCATTCCTGATCCCACACCATTCCAAGGATCTTCATCCCAAATTGGATAGCTAAAAGTCTGTAGAGATTCTCAGTCCTCCAGGTCACGCTTGTCCCAAAGGTGCTTTTTCAGGAGGCAACTGGACTTTCTGGTTTTCTCTTTTGAAGTCCAGTTGCCTCCTGAAAAAGCACCTTTGGGACAGCCATGACCTGGAGGACTGAAAATCTCTACATAGTGTAGAAGAAGCAAATTAAAGCAAATTAAACTCAAGGTGAGGAGAATAGAAGTGCTTGGGTTAACTAGAAACCTCGTCATTCTGGTCTTGACATGCATCTCTAAAGAGAGAAATGCCTGTTCAGTATCCCATAAATTAAAAGGGATTAATAATTCTTGGAATTATGCTGTTTCTGCCCTTTTAAGATCTTTTCTTGGGAATTATTCGGTTTACTCTTAATCTCAGCCTGGAGTTCATTATATTACTAAGGCACATGGTTAAGGGGGCTATTTTAAGCTCATTTCAGTAGAAAAGGCGAGTAGAAAGTCAAAGCACTTGTGCTGTATAAATGCTTAACTGTATTTTTAAATACGATGGGCACTGGACAACTCATGACTCACTGGGTCAGCCTTCCAGAGACATTAAGTTAGCTAAACAGAAACAGAATGACCACAGATGGAGAGAAAAGCAGTGCGAGCTGTAAATTTCTGATTTCCTGCTGGCTTCCCCATTGGCGTTGCTTGTGGGAGGCTAGCAGGAGCTTGGAAATCATTCCTCCTCCTCCTCCTCCTCCTCCTCCTCCTCCTCCTCCTCCTCCTCCTCCTCCTCCTCCGACCCTTGGAACTGCCCATCACTTTGCTAAGAGGAAGAGGAACAAAGGGAGGCATGGAGTTGTAAATTTCTGATTTCCTGCTGGCTTTCCCATTGGCGTTGCTTGTGGGAGGCTAGCAGGAGCTTGGAAATCATTCTTCTTCTTCCTCCTCCTCCTCCTCCTCCTCTGACCCCTGGAACTGCCCATCACTTTGCTAAGGGGAAGAGGAACAAAGGGAGGCATGGAGTTGTAAACTTCTGATTTCCTGCTGGCTTCCCCATTGGCGTTGCTTGTGGGAGGCTAGCAGGAGCTCGGAAATCATTCCTCCTCCTCCCCCCCTCCCCCCCGGGAGCTGCCCATCACTTTGCTAAGGGCAGGGGGGAAAAGGGAGCCATGGACCATAAGGAAAACCCTCTGCATCCCATCCCAGCATACTCCCAAAGGCCTCCTCTCTCCAGGGTGGAAGAGAGCTCACCTGTCGACCGTTGGCATGGCCCCCTCCCCAGCCAGCCCTACTTCAGCAGAAAACATCAAAGTTGTTCCCTCCTCCTTCCTTCACCTCCTACATCGTTAAGAGGTTTCAAATTTCGATCTTGGTTCCCAAGCAGCGAACGGTCGCTCCCCCATTGTGCCTTGCCGTCTGCAGGGGAAAAAGCGGCAGAATCCGGGAGGGCGGAGTTAAAAGAGGGACCAGTCTAGAATCCCTACGTAGCCGCAAGCAGATTTAAGTCTCAACTTCCCTTGAATTCCACTGACCCTTATCTAATTGCAAGCAGGTGCTGACCGTTACTTGAGAATATTGCTGTGCATGGGCTGTTTGGCAATAAATCAATTTAATTGGATCTTCACGGGTGGACCTGGTCTTTCGGACCTGACAATTGGGAGCGAGAGCAATTTCTGACATCCTTCCAGCTTCCCCAATGATTTTGCTTGCCGGAAGCTAACAGGGAGCATCGGCAATCACTCCTCCTCCTTGCTTGACTCGTGGAACTGCCTGCCACTTGACTGGCGAGGAGGAGGAGGCCCAGAGGGAGCTGTGGATTGCAAGGAACCCTGCACCCCCCCACTCCCCATCCTGGCGTGTCTCCAAAAGCCGCCCCCCCCCCCCAGGCAGGCATTGACCCACAGACACAATAAGAGAAATGTGAATGCTTTGCCTGTCTTATCACCACTACAGTAGTCCTGAACTTACAACCATTCATGTAGCGACCGTTCGAAGTTACGACGGCACTGAAAAAAGTGACTTACGACCGTTTTTTCCCACTTTCGACCGTTTGCAGCATTCCCATGGTGACATGATCCAAATTCAGATGCTTGACAACTGACTCATAACTCACAACGGTTGCAGTGTCCTGGGGGTCACGTGACCCCCCTTTTGCGACCTTCTGACCAGCACACCAGATTCACTTTACAACCGGGTTAACTCACTTAACGACTGCAGCAATTCACTTAGCGGCGGCGGCCGTAAAGCGGGTAAAACGGGGCAAAACTCACTTAGCAAGCGTCTCGCTTAGCGACAGACCGTTTGGGCTGAATTGTGGTTGCATGTCGTGGACTACCTGGAGACGTTCCCTTGAACTGTTAACGCCTCACTTGCCGTCTTGCCCAGCTTTGCTTGCGCTGTTGTGTCTGCAACTATTTTAATTGTGTATTTGGATCAAGCCACCCAGAATCTGCCCGACTGGGTGGGCCAGAAAAAACATCCATTCATTAATAAAGTCTGCGATTTCAAAGGGCCTTTTTTTTTAAAAAAAAAAATAAAGAGGAACGACAGATATATTGTTAGAAATAATATGAAGTTAAAAAAAAACAACAACTCTGAACTTCTGCCAAAGACGTTTTCATGCTTTATAGAAGATGCTCGCTGACCTCATCCTCGTGGAAAGCCATTTTACAGAAAGAAGGGGGGAAAAATTTATATTTTCCCCCCCTATAATAACAGTTACTGCTTTTCATCACTTTTACTGAGCTTTTGATAATACCGACGGCTTTTTTTTTTCCCCTTTCTTTCCCCCCCCCCCCCCCGGTTTCTCACAGACCGTATTCTGCATTAAATACATTTTTTCCATGCGAGCGGATCTTGGGAGAATTGGACGGCTGGGCCTCCTGTTACTTCGCGTGTCAGTGGTTTTCTCATTTTCTGTATCCGATTTAGCGCAGAGGAGGGAGAGCCGGCTAGCTTTGCCGTCCAGCGTTCGGTTGTTGGTAGGAACCTCAGCACTCCGTGCCGAAAAGAATTAAGGGTCCTGTCGAGGCAAGCCCCGTGAAACAGGTCTAGCCAGTCTGGCAAAAACAAACTTTTGAACTTCCTTTCAAGTCTGGAATTGGAACGGGGGAGAGTAAAGCTGAATGGCAGGAATTTTATATAATGCAGAACATAGTCACCTACGGTGGGAACACAGCTAGAAGGTCACAGTCGCCGCTACCAGTTTTCCCGAACCGGCTGAATACCCCCTCTATATATGTCAGAGGTGAAATGTTCTTGGTTCGGACCGGATCGTCTGATCCGGTAGCGATGGAGGTGGGTGGTTCGGAGAACCGGTAGCAAAAATCCCTGCACACACCCCCTCCCATGCCCAGCTGAGCCATGAAATCATCAGAGGCTTTTTTAAAAAAAAAAAAATTTAAAAGCATTTTTTCTACAACCTCTTCGGCCGAAAAAAATGCTTTTAAAAGAAAAAAAAAAAACCTCTGCTGATTGCGCAGCTCAGCTGGGATCGTCAGAGGCTTTTAAAAGCATTTTTTCTACAACCTCATAGAAAAAATGCTTTTAAAAGCCTCTGACGATCCCAGCTGAGTTGCCTAATCAGCAGAGGCTTTTTTTTCTTTTAAATGACGATCCAAGCTGAGTTGCCTGATCGGCAGAGGATTTTTTTTTTTCTTTTAAAAGCCTCTGACGATCCCAGCTGAGTCGCCTGATCGGCAGAGTCATTTAAAAGAAAAAAAAGCCTCTGACGATCAAGCAACTCAGCTGGGATCGTCAGAGCCTTTTGAAAGCATTTTTTTTTACAACCTCTTTGCCGAAGAGGTTGTAGAAAAAATGGTTTTAAAAGTAAAAAAAAAAAAGTGGCCACGCCCACCCAGTCACATTAACCCAACCCACCCACTGATATATGTATATATGTACTGTATATATCTCTATGTGTGTGTATATTGTTGTTAGTCGTAAAGTCGTGTCCGACCCATTGCGACTCCATGGACAACGTTCCTCCAGGCCTTCCTGTCCTCTACCATCCTCTGGAGTCCCTTTAAGCTCATGCCGACTGCTTCAGGGACTCCATCCGGCCACCTCCTTCTCTGCCGTCCCCTTCTTCTTTTGCCCTCCATTGTTCCCAGCATGAGGCTCTTCTCCAGGGAGTCCTTCCTTCTCATCAGGTGGCCAAAGTATTTAAGTTTCCTCTTCAGGATCTGGCCTTCCAAAGAGCAGTCAGGGTTGATCTCCTCTAGGACTGACCGGTTGGATGGCCTTGCAGTCCAAGGGACTCGCAGGAGTCTTCTCCAGCACCAGAGTTCAAAGGCCTCCATTCTTTGGCGCTCAGCCTTCCTTATGGTCCAACTTTCACAGCCGTACATTGCAACTGGGAAAACCATAGCCTTGAGTATACACACTTTTGTTGGCAGGGTGATGTCTCTGCTTTTTTAGTATGCTGTCTAGATTTGCCATAGCTTTCCTCCCCAGGAGCAAGCATCTTTTATTTTTATTTATAATATATTTTAGACGTAAGGGTGAAAAATGGTTATAAGTCACTTTTTCCAGTGCCACTGTAACTTCAAACGGTCATTAAATGAACTATTGTAAGTCGAGGACTACCTGTGCAGCAGTACAGAGACCTTGCATAGAATTTAGGAAGATTTTGGGACAGTCGCTCCATCCTCTCTCTCTCTCTCTCTCTCTTAGCCCAGCCTACCTCACAGGGCTGTTGTTATGTGGAAAATGGAGGAGACGTTGCATTAGATTCGTTCCCCACTTTGAGTTATTTGTAAAAATAATAAAGGTGGGATGCAAATAAAGAAATAAATAAGAGGGAACCTCTTTGTATAATAAGAACTTTATCCGGAAAGGTAGGACAGAAAATTATATCCTTTTTTTTTTAAAAAAAGATGTAAATGGATAAAATTTGGAACAAAATTGGTTGAGGGAATGTGAGTAATTGTACCTATTTTATACCAGATCAAATCCTTGCTCTAAAAAGAAGTAATTTTATGTTGTATGTCTAAAAAAATAAAATAATAAAATTCAAAATAAATAAATAAATAAGAGGGAACCTCTTTGTATAATAAGAACTTTATCCAGAAAGGTAGGACAGAAAATTATATCCTTCTGGACAGTGGAAACTTGCTCTCCCGGAGGGCAGCTTCACTTGCAAGAAGTGATAAGATGAAAAGATAATTACAAGTTTTATTGGTGGGTAGGAACTAACAGCAAGAGAGGCTGACAATTCCCCCATCACCCACGGGGAAAAAAAATATTTTTCTTTTATAATAATAATAAATATAATTGTGAGTTCAGGAGCCCCAGCCGGTAGGTATCTTATTGCATTAAGTACATTCTTGAAATAATTCCAGGTGTCAGGGTTATATTAATATAAGCCTCTTGCCTTCATTTTCTTTTTTTTCTTTTTTCTGTTCTTTTCATAAACACTTTTCATCACTTATACAAGTAAAAGGACATTTTTGAAACCTATCATTTACATGTCAAGTCAGAATGACGTAACCAGAATGACATTCATCCTGCTAGTTTATAACTTTTTTTTTTTAAAGAGAGTTTTGAGGTTGGATTTTTCTTTTTACGACGAAATGGCCCACGTAGCAAACCAGATCCCATCCGTAGATATTGAAGCGTCTTGCATAACGGCTGTTGTTGTTTTTTTTCCTCTCTTCTTGCAGAAAAGGAAGCGGAGGGAGAAAGACGATGACGCAGTCAGTATTTGTAGCTTCGATCTGAAGGTAATTAAAATATTTTACCCTGAATTTACTGCCCATTAAAAACGCAGCGTCTTTTTGAGTCCAAGCGGGAAGAAGTTCGCGGGCTCGTTTTCGTCTTGCTCCTGACCCATCGGACAAGAGAAAAGCCAGGATTCTTTTAATCTGTCTCCTCAATCTCTAGTCGACCCTCTGAATGCAAACTGAACTGGAATAAGGAGAATAGAGCCGGAAGGAACCTTGGAGGTCTTCTAGTCCAGCCCACTGCTCAAACAGGAGAACCTATACCAGTGCCAAAAGTGAGGGGAGTGGGGGGGGGGGTCGGCCACACGCGTGCCCATACCCATAATTCTATGCACCCCGCCCCACGCATGTGTGCGTGACCCCTCCCTGCGTTTCCCCCGCTTTTGGCATGTGATGGCACAGTGGGCCTGGTAGGCCCATTTTCTGTCCTCCTCAGGCTCCAGAGCCTTTCTAGGAGCCTGGGGAGGGCGAAAACTGCCATCCGCACCCACTCCCAGAGGCCTTCCGGAGGCCAGAAACGGCCTGTTTGCCGACTTTCCAATGGGCCCAGAAGGCTCAAAAATCAGCTGACTGGCGTGTGCGTGTGCAGCAGAGCTGAGCTCGTGTGCCCACCGATATGGCTCTTGTATGCCACCTGTGGCACGCGTGCCATAGGTTCGCCATCACGGACCTCTACCGTTTCAGATAAGTGACCGTCTAGTCCAGGGGTGTCAAACTCGATTTCATTGAGGGACACATCAGGGTTGTGTTTGGGCATGGCCATCTCGACATCACTCCTGTCATGGGTGCCTGTGGTGGCCCGAGCACTCTGCCAGCGGGGAAGCCGTGGTGGCTGAAAACGGAGCTCGGGAGCCCATTTAACTGGCAGAAGCACCGTGGACCAGTACTTCACTGTTTCCAGGGCGGCCCCACGGGCCAAATCTAAGTACCTCGCGGGCCAGATCCGTCCCCCACAACTGCTTGCCACCAGAAGCTGTGAATGCTCCAACACTGGAGGTTTTTAAGAAGAGATTGGACAACCATTTGTCTGAAATGGTATAGGGCCGTGATGGCGAACCTATGGCACGCGGAACCATATTAGTGGGCATG
Source organism: Arizona elegans (assembly GCA_022577455.1). Lineage (NCBI taxonomy): Eukaryota > Metazoa > Chordata > Lepidosauria > Squamata > Colubridae > Arizona > Arizona elegans. The sequence continues at coordinate 88,272,912 of JAKOOJ010000007.1, read as the reverse complement.
CCAGTTTAGCTCTGGGGCGCATGCGCGCGCCAGCCAGCTGATTTTTGGGCCTTCTGGGCCCACCAGAAGTAGGGAAACAGGCTGTTTCCTGCCTCTGGAGGGCCTTGCGGGGTGGGCAAGGTCCATTTTTCTTTCTTCCCTGGCTCCTGATCCTCTCTATTTATCTGGGAAGGGCGAAAACAGCTTTTCCCACTCCCTTGGAGGCCCTACGGAGGCTGAAAGGGCCCATTTCCCCACTCCCGGTGGGACAGGAAGTGACGTTTTTTGCTGTCCCCAGCCTCCAGAGGCTCCTAGAGACTCCGAGAGAGGCTCTGGAGGCTGGGGACAGCAAAAAACGTCACTTCCTGTCCCACCGGGAGTCGGGAAATGAGCCCTTTCAGCCTCCGTAGGGCCTCCAAGGGAGTGGGAAAAGCTGTTTTCGCCCTTCCCAGATAAATAGAGAGGATGTGGAGCCAGGGAAGAAAGAAAAACAGGCCTACCAGGCCATCAGGTGCCCAGGGGGGTGGGGGGGTTGCACACGCATATGTGTGGGCACGTGTGCGCGCGACCCTCCCCCACCCTCCCCCCTCTCCTGGCACGTGATGGCAAAAAGGTTAGCCATCACTAGTATACGGTTTCCTGCCTGAGCAGGGGGTTGGACTAGAAGACCTCCAAGGTCCCTTCCGACTCTGTTCTTCTGTTATCTCCGCTCAGCCCTCGTCTTTTCCCTGTACGTAAGTCTGCATATCCTTGGCAATATACGAAAAAGTAAATATTGTGAGATTTGAATCCACTGAGCGCTTGGTTCTTAAGAGGGATTTAGGTCAGGGACAGCCTACTGTATGGCTTTGAAAAAGATAGGGTTCTTCCATTTTTTTTTAAAAAAAAACATAACATTATATTGCTTCTACTACTTGTAAGACACAAGACCTTGTAAGAAAATAAACTTTGAAAACGAGACACAGTTCTTCGGGGAAGTTGTACGTCTAAAACCTAAAAGTTTGTTGATGTTGTCGTTTTAGAGTGCAGTCTATTTCTTAGAAAGTCAGTTCGCAAGTATTATTGAATCATCTGGCCACTGATGATTTCTTCTGAACTTTCAAAAATATAAATTTCCTAGGAAGAGATTTCTGCTTTCCGTGGTCTAGGATTTGGGGTTAGGTGGCTTCAGATCACAGGAAGTAAAATCTGAAAGAAGAGTTTGAGGTTTGATAGGAAGCGTAATTGAATTTCTCTCCTGGAATTGTATGCATCCCACTATCATCGTTACCCTCTTTTGAAGGATAAATGAGGAGTCCTTGGGGCTCTCTGAGCTTGGTGCTTTTCTTGCAGACATTTCATTACCCAAATTAGGTAACCACATCATCTGATCTGCCAGTTGACTAGCACTCGTGATGTCATGTAGTTTGGGTGATAAAATGCCTGCAAGAAAACCGTTTAAGCTCAGAGAGCATTAAGGACTCCACCCAATCCTCCTCCTCCAACCCCCCAACCCCACCCCCCAAAGCACTGATGATATTAACTAGTTGGCTCATGAAATGCCTGCAAGAAAAGAACCAAGCTCAGACAATGCCAAGGACTCCAGAGTGGTTGGCCTCCTCCTTCTGCCCCCTCCCTGCAACCCCCCCTCTCTTCTAGCACTGAGGATGCTTCTTAGGTTGGATCATGAAACGTCTGCCAGAAAACCAAGCTTATGGAGCACCAAAGACCCCGCAGTCGTTCTCCTCCTCCTCCTCTCCACAAACCCCACTCTCTTCCAGCACTAATGATGTTCTCTAGTTGGGTCATGAAACATCTGCCAGAAAACCAAGCTTATGGAACACCAAAGACCCCACAGTCCTCTTCCTCCTCCTCCTCCTCCTCCTCCTCCTCCTCCTCTCCACAAACCCCACTCTCTTCCAGCACTGATGATGTTCTCTAGTTGGGTCACGAAAGGTCTGCCAGAAAACCAAATGTCAACTTGCAAAGCTTTCAAGTTGCCGTGAGCAGGAGGGAGGGAGAACTGAAGTGAATGCCATACATTCTTCCTGACCGCAATCGGAAGGAGGGTGTTAGGTTTCACAGCCAGCCAAAGTGGTTAATTGGAGAATGTGATTTATGACACGGCCAGAGAGGAGGGGAGAGACAGGGTCATAGGGGAACGTAAATCTACGCAGGATCTGTCCTGACTGCATCCCAGTATTGCCGGAATGTTGCTCCTAATAAATGACTATATTTCCTTTGAAGTTTGGATCATGGCTCATGAATTAATTAGGGCATCTTTCGGAAACTTGACACCAATCTTGCAGAGCACCAAGGACCCCGTTGTTGTTGTTGTTGTTGTCCTCCTCCTCCTCCTCCTCCTCCTCCTCTCCCAAACCCTAGCCCTGATGATGTTCCCTAGTTGGGTCATGAAACGTCTGCAAGAAAACCACCCAGCTCAGAGAGCATCAAGGACTCCACATCGTTCTCCTCCTCCTCCTCTTCCTCCTCTCCCCCCTTTTCTATTCCACTCTGCAAACCCCACTCCCTTCCAGTACTGATGATGTTACCTTGTTGGGTCATGAAACGTCTGCAAGAAAACAACCAAGCTCAGAGACTGCCAAAGGCCCCACATTTCTTCTCTTCCTCCTCCTCCTCCTGCTTCCCCTTCTCCTCCTCTTTCTCCTTCTGCAAACCCCATCTCCCTTCCAGTACTGATGGTGTTACCTTGTTGGGTCACAAAACGTCTGTAAGAAAACCACCAAGCTCAGAGAGCACCAAGGACCCCCACAGTCCTCTCTTCCTCCCAAATCCTTCTAGCATGGATGGTGTTACCTAGTTGGGTCATGAAATGTCTGCAAGGAACAACCAAGCTTGCAGAGCACCAAGGACCCCACGGTCCTCCTCCTCCTCCTCCTCCTCCTCCATCTCCTTCATCTCCACCTCCACCTCTACCTCCTCCTCCCTGCAAAACCCCTCTCCCTTCCAGCACTGATGATGTTACCTATTTGGGTCATAAAACATCCACGAGAAAACCACCAACTCAAGAGAGCCCCAAGGATCCCTTATTTCACCCCCGACTTACAAATATTCTCCTTGATCAGAATGATCCATGGTTGTTTTATTTCACCTGGGGGAGATACCCGTCTTGGCGAATTGATGCTGCTTATCAGTGCCAGCCAAAGCCGCCTTTTTCCTCTCTCACGCCAGGCCTGTCTTCAAGCTTGCTGCTGTGGCACTCCCTAAAAATGTCAGTTTTCTGCGCCAAACCCTTATTCCCACCTCCGCCTCTCCTAAATCAACACCTTACCTCTTACCTTACCTGCCCTTTCCTGGGCCTGCCCCAACCGCTACTGAGCCCTTTTCAAATCTCTTTTATTTATTTATTTATTTTTGTCTTGTCACCACTGCCTGAAGCCAGTTGTACCTTTTTAAAAATTTTTATTTATTTGCACAGGCGGTCCTCGACTTACGACCGCAAATGAGCCCCAAGCTTCCACTGCTAAGCGAGACCATTTGTCCAGTGAGCTTTGGTCCGTTTTATGACTTCTTGTGAATCCATTGCCTTTGTTACGGTAGTAACACGGTTGTTAAGCGAATCTGCCCCCCCCCCGAACTTTGCTTGTCTGAAGTGGCAATGCAACCGTCATAAATATGAACCAGTGGCCAAGCCTCCAAATTTTGATCGTGTGACCACGGGGAGGGGGATGCCGCAACGGTCGTAAGTGTGGAAAAACGGTCATAAATTATTTTTTTTCTGTGCCCTTGTAACTTCGAACGGTCACTAAATAAATGGTTGTAAATCAAGGATGACCAGTATCCCGCTTTTATTATTTTTACAAATAACTCAAGGCAGTGAGTATATCCAATGCACTTCCTCCTCCTCTTTTTTCCCACGACAACCCTGTGAGGTGGGGTTGGGCCGAGAGAGAGAGAGAGAGGGGGGGGGGGGACCGGGCCAAGGTCAAAGTTTTAGCATAGTTGCCATCTTGCAAAAAGAAAGAAAGAAAGGAAGAAGAGAGAGGGAGAGAGAGAGAGAGAGAGACGGGGCCAAGTTTTAGCATAGTTGCCATCTTGCAAAAAGAAAGAAAAAAGAAAGGAAGGAAGAAAGAAAGGAAGAAGAGAGAGAGAGAGAGGTCAAAGTTTTAGCATAGTTGCCATCTTGCAAAAAGAAAGAAAGAAAGGAAGAAGAGAGAGAGAGAGAGGGAGAGAGAGAGAGACGGGGCCAAGGTCAAAGTTTTAGCATAGTTGCCATCTTGCAAAAAGAAAAAAGAAAGGAAGGAAGGAAGAAAGAAAGGAAGAAGAGAGAGAGAGAGAGGTCAAAGTTTTAGCATAGTTGCCATCTTGCAAAAAGAAAGAAAGAGAAGAAAGGAAGAAAGAAAGAAAGAAAGAAAGAAAGAAAGAAAGAAAGAAAGAAAGAAAGAAAGAAAAAGAAAAAAAGGGAAAAAAAAGCAGCAATTAATTTGTCTGCTTAACTTCAGAGGGCTTAAGTCTACGAAAATGGGTTTGCACAGAAGATTGCTGACAAAAATCTGCCGTACATTTTTTTTAAAAAAAAGCTCTCCAGAAAAATGTACTCAGATAAACATATTTACGGTTCTCGGGGCAGTCTGTACCGGCTGTAAAGGAGATTAAATAATGTGTACTTTGAACAGCAGGAACTCGGTGTAAACAGAGTTACTGATAAATGCCACACTTGTGTTTAAGGAAACCAGATTAAAACAGTCAGAACCCCACTGAACAGCTTTAATAGCTGAACCAACCCCACTCTTTAGCACTCAAAAGTCAAGTTGGGGGAAGGTTAGGCCTTCACGATTAGCATTTCAAGTTCTTCCAGTCCTCGGGTAAAATAATTTGCATTTCCCTCTCACGTTCGGCTGGCTGGATTTATGAGTTTTATTTTTCATTTTAGATGCTTTTAAATCCCGCCTTTATTATTTTTATAAACAACTCAAGGCAGCGAATTGCTCCTTTCTTCTCCTAGTTTCCCCATAACAACAACCCTGTGAGGTGGGTAGGGCTGAGAGAGAGGGACTGTGCTCAAAGTCACTCAGCCAGCTTCCAAGCCTAACGCAGGACTAGAATTCACCATCTCCTAGTGATTGGCCTAGTCACCCAACTTGTTTTCCTAAGGCAGAACTAGAACTCACATTTTCCTAGTGATTGGCCCAAAGTCACCCAGCTGGCTTTCCTAAGGCAAAACTAGAACTCACATTTTCCTAGTGATTGGCCCAAAGTCACCCAGCTGGCTTTCCTAAGGCAAAACTAGAACTCACATTTTCCTAGTGATTGGCCCAAAGTCACCCAGCTGGCTTTCCTAAGATGGAACTAGAACTCACATTTTCCTAGTGATTGGCCCAAAGTCACCCAGCTGGCTTTCATCTTATGGCGGAACTAGAACTCACATTTTCCTAGTGATTGGCCCAAAGTCACCCAGCTGGCTTTCATCTTATGGCGGAACTAGAACTCACCATCTCCTGGTGATTGGCCCAAAGTCACCCAGCTGGCTTTCATCTTATGGCGAAACTAGAACTCACATTTTCCTAGTGATTGGCCCAAAGTCACCCAGCTGGCTTTCCTAAGGCGAAACTAGAACTCACATTTTCCTAGTGATTGGCCCAAAGTCACCCAGCAGGCTTTCCTAAGGCAAAACTAGAACTCACATTTTCCTAGTGATTGGCCCAAAGTCACCCAGCTGGCTTTCCTAAGGCAAAACTAGAACTCACATTTTCCTAGTGATTGGCCCAAAGTCACCCAGCAGGCTTTCCTAAGGCAAAACTAGAACTCACATTTTCCTAGTGATTGGCCCAAAGTCACCCAGCTGGCTTTCCTAAGGCGAAACTAGAACTCACATTTTCCTAGTGATTGGCCCAAAGTCACCCAGCTGGCTTTCCTAAGGCAAAACTAGAACTCACATTTTCCTAGTGATTGGCCCAAAGTCACCCAGCTGGCTTTCCTAAGGCAAAACTAGAACTCACATTTTCCTAGTGATTGGCCCAAAGTCACCCAGCTGGCTTTCCTAAGGCAAAACTAGAACTCACATTTTCCTAGTGATTGGCCCAAAGTCACCCAGCTGGCTTTCCTAAGGCAAAACTAGAACTCACATTTTCCTAGTGATTGGCCCAAAGTCACCCAGCTGGCTTTCCTAAGGCAAAACTAGAACTCACATTTTCCTAGTGATTGGCCCAAAGTCACCCAGCTGGCTTTCATCCTATGGTGAAACTAGAACTCACCATCTAGCCTAGTGCCTTCCCAACCAGACCAAACCGGCCCGCTCATCAACTCTCAGAAAATAGGAGAAATAATGACGTCTTTTATTAGCGTTCTCCCTTCCTCTCTCTTTATCCAGCAGATCTGATCCACTGTGAAATAAATGGGTTGCATGTGGCATGTTTTCTCCCAGCTAACTTAACCCTGGCTTACTCAATTAAGCGGCCAGTGGAGCGGTATCCCTCTAGAGCTATGGCTGGCCCTAACCCCATTAGCCTTTTGGGGGGAAGGTCTTTGAAGTCCTGCCCTCGCCACAGGTGTTTTTGTTAGAAATTTAGGGGACTAATTAGCAGCTGTTTTCTCTTGGCCCTTCTTTCTTTCTTTCTTTCTTTCTTTCTTTCTTTCTTTCTTTCTTTCTTTCTTTCTTTCTCTTTCTTTCTTTCTTTCTTCCCCCCTCTCTCTCCTTCTCTCTCTCAATCTTTCTTTCTTTCTTTCTCTTTCTTTCTTTCTTTCTTTCTTTCTTTCTTTCTTTCTTCCCCCCTCTCTCTCCTTTTCTCTCTCAATCTTTCTTTCTTTCTTTCTTTCTCTTTCTTTCTTTCTTTCTTTCTTTCTTTCTTCCCCCCTCTCTCTCCTTCTCTCTCTCAATCTTTCTTTCTTTCTTTCTTTCTTTCTTTCTTTCTTTCTTTCTTTCTTTCTTTCTTTCTTTCTTTCTTTCTTTCTTTCTTTCTTAGCTCAAGTGGAGATTAATGCTTTGTGTAACCTCATTAAATGTGTAAACTCTCTGCTCCCTGCCAATTATTTTCTAGCTGATAATGTAGACCTGGCTGCAATCTGTGGGGTGTGCATAGTTTCAGCTTTCAGTGGAATTGCAATGGAAGGAATATCTTCTGGCGGATGAGATCAGGGGTCTCCAACCTTGGCAACGTTAAGCCTGGAGGACTTCAACTCCCAGAATTCTGGGAGGGGAATTCTGGCTGGGGAATTCTGGGAGTTGAAGTCCTCCAGGCTTAACGTTGCCAAGGTTGGAGACCTCTGGGTTAGATGGAAAGGCAGATTCAATATGGACCCCATGTTTGCTCCAAAACTTCCCTCTTCGTGTCCTCAAGACCTCTTAAAGACCATTTAAAGTTCATAACTGGGCCAGAATATAACAGCTTGCCAGGGCTGCCCTCTCACCTGTTTGCCCAGGTAAACCACTGCTGCATGAGCTCCTTAGGCTGCCAGCTTCTTTCCAGGTGCATTTCCAAGGTGGCAATTATTACCTTTAAAGCCCTACGTGGCAGAAAGCCAGGTAATTTGAGGAGGGCCTCTACTCCCTGCAGAGAAGCTAAAATGGTGGGCTGTTCCAGTTCTCAACCCAGCCATCCTCTGCCCTGTAGGAACCTTTTTCACCAGGATCTGGCAGATCCCACCCTCCCAGAAAGCCTTCTAGGGCTGGCTGTTCCTCCAGGCATTAGGATCCGGTGAGGCTAGAATCCAGGCTGAGGGTCAGGGACTTGGTTTTCTTACTGTTGTGAGCTGCCCAGAGTTTTACAAGGTGGGTGGCCATATAAGAGGATAGGTAAATGGATGGATAGGTAGGTATATTGGTTAAATAGATAGGTAGATAGACAAGTAGATAGTTGGTTAAGGGGACAGATGGATAGATAGGTTGATAGATGGATATATAGGTTAGCTTCTATAAAATGGATAGATAGGATAGATAGATAGAATGGATGGATACATAAATGGATAGATAGGTATGTTGGATGGATAGGTAGGTAGGTTGGTTGAGTAGATGAATGGATAGATTGGATGTGTGTGTGTGAGAGAGAGAGACAGAGAGAAAGACAGAAGATTGATAGAGTGGATGGATGGGGATAGGTAGGTAGGTAGATAGGTTGAGTAGACAAATGGATAGTTTGGATGGATGTAGATGGATGGATGGATGGATGGATGGATGGATGGATGGATGGATAAATACATGGATGGATGCAAGGATGCATGGATAGATGGATGCATGGATAGATGGATAAATGGATGGATAAATGGATAGATGGGTAGATAGATGCATGGATGGATGGATAGATGATAGATAGATAGATAGATAGATAGATAGATAGATAGATAGATAGATGATAGATAATTTTGTCCTAAGTCTTAGGGATCCAGTGTGTGTTTTTTGAGATACCTCAGTGGCTGGTTTCACCCTACAACCTGAAAATTTCTGAATTTGCTTGGGATTTTTGAGACTTTTCTATTTCTACTTATCCGTTGACTATTCTTTGAGTAGGGAAATTAACTAATACCTACGGAGTTGTTATTTCAACAGTAGTGCCGGTTGTCATCAATAGCGTAAACCAGGGTTTAGCCTTGGAAGAGCGTGGAAGCTTTAAAAAGCGGTCACTAGCTGTAAAGGCTTGAAGAGCAGTGACTTATGACCCTTTTTCACAGTTACGACCCTTTGTAGCATCCCCATGATGGTGTGATCAGATTTCAGATGCTGGGCAACTGACTCGGACTTATGACTGTTGCTGCGTCCTAAGATAATTTTGCCAAAAGCTATCACTTCCTTCTGGGTTTTGCCCAAACCAGCCCACAGCAAACCAGGAGTTTGCTTAACAACCACTGATTTGCTTAACGACCACTGCAAAAAAAATAAAAAAATTAAAATCAAGTTAGGTGCTGGTGGCGGTGACCTGATTTGCAACCGTCGCAAGTTACAACAGTTGTACGAGAGGTTCCATTCTATATCCTAACTTGAGGACTATCTGTCGGTAGTGATTCATTTCTAACCTATATAAACAAACACGCTTTCTTTTTTTTTTTTTTAAACAAAAAAAAACCAGACGTTCTTGATGCAAAATTCTTCTTTTTAGAATCTAGTATTTTTGGAGCCTGCGCTTGGCTGACGAGAAAGGAAAGTTTGGGTGAGCCCAGGTAACTTCACAATTACTCACTCAGCATCCTCCCGGCCCTGCCAAGCTACATAGGGCTCTGCCCCCACCTGTCATTGGATACACAAGCCACCACAATTTGGTTGCTAACACACACCAGCCTCGCCCTTTTGTTGAAGGCGCTCTTGACAGCTTGACAATGAATCCCTATTATGTTTATTTATATATACGATGGCAGGATTAGTGCTGAGACAGCATAAACAAGGAAGGCATTAGCTAAAAGCAACTTTCTCAGTCTGGTAACTTTCTAGACGATGTTCGGCCGTTATGTCATATTTTATTTTTATTTCATTTTCTATTTTCAAACGGTCGCTGTTGTAAGTCAAGGACAACGTGTGCAGTTTTTAGGCGCCATTTGTCACGGATAAGAAAAGCTTGCAATCATGTCTGGGGTATGAATGTGTCTAGCTTTTGTATGGAGGGAAGTGTTGGCTGAGAACCCAACAATCTGCAGTAAATATTAGACATATTGCAGGAAGCAAAGGGGGTTTGTCTGAAAATCGACATATCCTAGACTAAGGTAGTAGTAATAATAATAATAATAATAATAATAATAATTATTATTATTATTATTATTATTATTATTATTATTATTATTATTATTATTTTATTTCTATACCGCCCTTCTCCCGAAGGACTCAGGGCAATGTACAGCCTATTTAAAAACACAGACAAAACAACAATTAAAATTTAAAATAATTAAATAAATTTGGCTCAGATTTAAAACCCAAAAAAATTTAAATACCCCAATTTAAAACTATTATGTATTAGTAGTTGTTGTTAGTTGCAAAGTCATGTCCGACCCATCGCGACTCCATGGACAACATTCCTCCAGGCCTTCCTGTACCTCTACCATCCTCTGGAGTCCATTGAAGCTCACGCCGACTGCTTCAGTGACTCCATCCATCCACCTCCTTCTCTGCCGTCCCCTTCTTCTTTTGCCCTCCAACGTTCCCAGCATTCGGCTCTTCTCCAGGGAGTCCTTCCTTCTCATCAGGTGGCCAAAGGATTTGAGTTTCCTCTTCAGGATCTGACCTTCTAAAGAGCAGTCAGGGTTGATCTCCTCTAGGACCAACCGGTTGGATGGCCTTGCAGTCCAAGGGACTCGCAGGAGTCTTCTCCAGCACCAGAGTTCAAAGGCCTCCATTCTTTGGCCTTCTCAGCCTTCCTTATGGTCCAACTTTCACAGCCATCCATTGCAACTGGGAAAACCAGAGCCTTGGACTATGCGCACTTTTGTTGGCAGGGTGATGTCTCTGCTTTTTAGTATGCTGTCTAGATCTGCCAGACTAAGGTAGTTAATGGAAAAAATAATTGAGTATGGTGAAAAAACAAATTTGTGTAGAGATAGTCCTTGATTTACAACAGTTTGTTTAGTGACCATTTGAAGTTACAACGGGACTGAAAAAAGGGACTTATGACCATTTTTGATCTATCTATCTATCTATCTTTGTTTTTCTTTCTTTTTCATAGGTTTTATGTGTATTTCTCTTTAGCCAGGTTCTACCTACGTAAACCAAGATATTATGCAGCCCTAGTTCAGTGAAATCACAATTCACTAGTTTCTGGGCTTTTTTTCTTCTGGCAGCCAGCAGACCCTTTGCTGCCGATAGATCTATTTCGGCCTCATAAGGCCTCATCAGTTAGCCACACCTTCATCTCATGTATCCTCCCTGTAAAGGTACAATATTTGTTTTTCTTTCTTTTTCATAGGTTTTATGTGTAATTCTCTTTAGCCCGGTTCTTCCTACGTAAACCAAGATATTATGGTATAAACTAGTGAATTGTGATTTCACTGAACTAGGGCTGCATAATATCTTGGTTTACGTAGGTAGAACCTGGCTAAAGAGAAATACATACATACATACATACATACATACATATATATATATATATATATATATATATATATATACACATGAGATGTGGGTGTGGCTTACTGATGATGGCTAACGAGCCAGAAATAGATCTATATAAGTCTCTCACCAGGCAGCAAGGGCCTGCTGGCTGCCAGAAGGAAAAAAGCCCAGAATCGAGTGGATGTGACTCCACTGAGCTAGGGCTGCAGAAAAACCTTGGTTACGTAGGAAAAACCTGGCTAAAAGAAAAACACACACACACACACACACACACATATAAAATTCATATGCTTTGCAATATATATGACACAACATATATGACAGTTGTAGTGTGCTGGGGTCATGCGATCCTCTTTTGCGGGGAAAGCCAAATTCACTTAATAACCGTGTTATTAATTTAACAATTGTAGCGATTCGCTTAACAAACGTGGCAAGAAGAGTCGTAAAATAGGGCAAAAGTCACTTTGCAAATTTCTCACTACGCAACATGGATTTTGGGCTCGATTGTGGTCATAAGTCGAGGACTGCCTGTTCTTCAGAATGTTTACTAAAGATGAGGGAATTGATTAGGAAATTTTAAGGTGCGAATACCGGTAGAAAGGATGTGGTTAGGTTGAGAATGAATTCCTGTTGCAAGAAGTGGAAAGATTGTCCCTGTGGTTACTCGGTGATAGGGAAGTGGAAGATGGGCAGAAAGGAAATGAATGAATTCTCCAGAAGCATACGTGGTAACACAAAGAGCTGAATGGGGCTGAGACTTGGAGTAACCGGCGTGAAAAATGTGTATCGTGGTTTGGTTATTCAGAGAAAACGAATCAATATCGAATCGCAAAAAAAGACGAGGGATAGGGTTGAAAAGGACGTTAAGAAATGAGAAATTTGTGGTTGGATGAAGCTAGGGGAAAAAAAGAAGAGAAAAACAAAAGGGTAAAAAATGAAAAGCGGTACAGGATAGTCCTGAAATTCCAATCACAATTGCAACCAGCATTTCCGTTGCTAAGCAAGACGGCCATTAAGTGAATCCTGCCCTTTTGTCAGATGGTCCCGAACGGCAGGTCACATGACCTTGGGACGCCGCCACCATCGTAAATATGTACCGCTTGAATTTACGATGGTTGCTGCATCCGAGGGTGACAATTTGTAACCTTCCTAGCCGCCTTCCAACAAGCAAAGTCAACGGGGGAAGCCGGATCTGCTTAATGACTATGTGCTTCACTCAACGACTGTGGCTGTTCACTCACTCAATGGCCGTTCAGTGAACGGCCATTGCAAAACAGCACATCAAATTGGTGCAACTTGCTTCTCGCTTTGCAGTGGACATTTCAGTCCCCATTGTGATTACTACGACCTGTAGTAAGGGGTATCCTTTTTTTTTTTCTTAGTTCAAAGCACAGATAATAAATCAGTGCTTTTATCTACGGGCAAACCCTTTAAAGTGTGCACCATCTTTTCATCAAGGCTCTAGTATTCCCTTTGCAAAGGATTCGCGACGAATATTGTGTCGTCGAAACTTAAAATTGATTTGATTGTCTCTGTTGCTTCCAGAACCTGATAGACCAGGCCTGTGAATTGTTTTTTTTTTTTAATCTACCTTCGGATGTTAGCCAGTTTCAGATGAGCTTTTTATAAAAAATGGGGGGGGGGGAGAGCCAAATATGTAATTTATAGTTTGGATTATTAGACAGGATGGATTATAGAAAGAAAAGCAATATGATGTTATATTAGAGAGAGACGTTATGTGTACTTCTAAGCTTTGAGAAGAATATTGGATATCATTTTTTTCCTTCCTATTTTTCTTCATCTCCTCTCCTCTCTCCTTCCATTCTTCCTTCCTTCTCTTCTCTTCTCTTCTCTCCTCTCTCTTCTTTCCTTCCATTCATCTTCCTTCCATCTCTCTCTTCTTCTCTCCTCTCCTTCCATTCTTCTTCCTTCCATCTTTCTCTCCTTCTCCTCTCCTCTCCTCTCTCCTTCCATTCTTCTTCCTTCCATCTCTCTCTCCTCATCTCCTCTCTCCTTTCATTCTTCTTCCTTCCATCTCTTTCCTTCTCTTCTCCTCTCCTCTCCTCTCTCCTCTCTCCTTCCATTCTTCTTCCTTCCATCTCTCTCTCCTTCTCCTCTCCTCTCCTTCCATTCTTCTTCCTTCCTTCCTTCTCTCTCTCCTTCTCTTCTCTCCTACCCTTCGCTTTAATTTCTTTCCTTTTCTATTTTTATTTATTTTGTATTTATTTCTATTCTTCCTCACTTTATATTATTAGTTCCTATTAGGTTTTAGCGTCTTGTTTTCAAAGTTTTAATAAAAATTACACACAGATGTTAGGCGGCTACAGGAAACTTTTAGCAAATTCACTAAGGCAGGTGGAGTTGCTGGCTGATCCCCCCGTCATACACTTTGCAGCTGGTTCTACAGCAGCTGGATGGCTGCTGGTTGAGGACAATGGAGAAGGAATCATTTGTTTAGTCCATTGACACAGGGGTAGTAGACCAATAAGGAATGCCTGCCTTCTGTAAATGAACTTTTAAAATCCCTCCATGTATTAAAGGAAATCAGTGTCAGGTCTGCCACTTGGCTCCCACTTTTGCCATGCTGAATGCCAGCCTGAATGGCTTGGCTTTGCTCTACAGGTAGTCCTCGAGTTACAACTACCACCAAGCCCAGAATTTATGTTGCTAAGTGCAACCTCTGTTAAGTGACGTTTGTCCCCTTTGATGGCTTCTCACAGTTGTTAAGTGAATCCTTGGATTTGTTTCCTGGTGCACTTGGAAGTTCTTGTTCTAACTTACATAAAAAAAAATTAGTCCCACCAGATGAAAAATAGCACACGCTAGCGAGCAAAAACTACACTCGTTCTGTTTCTTCCTCAATCTGGTGTTCTTGTTTAAGTGGGGAAATTCCTCCGGTAAGAACTTTCGCAAACCGGGAAAAAAGCAACGTAAGGAGCAAAATGGGAGTCCTATCCTACACTCAGGAATGATGCTTTAAAATACTTGCCTTTCTCTGAAGTCAGATTTGGGGAATCCTTAACTGGTTTTGGCTAGCAGCTTGTGCAAAGGCATCTTATTAATACCCATGACGAACACGCATATAATTGAAGGAGGCTATGACCAGGTCAAACACTTGGGGAAAATCCACCACTTGGTCTGAATTTTGCAATGCCATCTCGCTTCGACATTCCTGCGGGAAGTATTTATATCCATGTCCCAAAAAAAGCAAAAAAAATAAATAAATAAATTCTCGTAAATGGATGACATTTTTAGCAGATGTGCGCTGAGAATCCCAGGACGAGCTGTGGTGGGTCAGACCAAGGCAGGTCAAGGAGTCAAGCAATGGCTCTGGGAACCCACAGCAGTGGGAACATAGCACTGGCAATAGCACATAGAGTTATATACCGCTTCACAGGGCTTCAGAGCCCTCTCTAAGCAGTTTACAGAGTCAGCCCCTTGCCCCCAACAATCTGGGACCACATTTTACCCACCTCGGAAGGATGGAAGGCTGAGTCAACATTGAGCCAGTCAGGATCGAACTGCTGGCAGTCGGCAGAATTAACCTACAATCCTGCATTCTAACCACTGCCCCACCAGGAAGAAGAATGAGAAAGGGAAGAAGGAAGGAAGGAAGGAAGGAAGGAAGGGCAATAGCTCTTAGACTTATCTATTGCTTTTCAGTACTTTCCAACTCTCTATAAGCAGCTTAGAGAGTCATCCTCTTGCCCCCAACAATCTGGGTCCACATTTTACCCACCTCGGAAGGATTGAAGGCTGAGTCAACCTTAAGCCTGTCAGGATCAAACTGCTGGCAGTGGGCGGAAGTCGTCTGCAATACTGCATTCTGACCACTGTGCCACCAGGGTCCTTCTTTCCTTCCTCTTTCTTTCTTTCTTCCTTCCCCTTCACTTCCTTCCTTCCTTTCCTTTGCCTTCCCTTTCTTCCCTTTAATTCTTTCCTTCCTTTCTTTCTCCTTCCTTCCTTCCCCTTCCCTTCCTCCCTCCCTTCCTTCCAAATTCTGGGAGTTGAACTCCACAACTCTTAAAGTTGCCACAGTTGGACGTTCCTGATTTACACAAAGTGACAGAACTCCGTTCATCGGAGCCAATTATGATCTGTTGAAAACAGTTGGAGCGACACATGTCCTTTACTCCTTCCTTACCACGCAAGGGATATATTCCCATCCTCCATTTTGTAGTTTGCAAACCATGAAAGGTTGTTTGCAACAAACCTGGGAAACTGTGATTTTTCCCACACTGGGGTGGAGAATTTGCTGTTAGATTAAGACTAGATTTGAAAGGGTTGAATAACAGAATCACGGAGTCGGAAGGGACCTTGGAGGTCTTCTAGTCCAACCCCCTACTCAGGCAGGAGACCATATACCGTTCCAGACAAATGGCTATCCAGTCTCTTCTTAATCTCCTCTTTCCAATGAAAACAGGGAGGAAGGAGGCCAGGAGTAGTGGAGAAAATGCAATTTGATATTAATTCCCGATTTGCAGGAGCCAGATGTTTGCTGGCGTTGTTCCCTCTTATCGGTTTACCGGCAGCAAAGGAGATAACCTAAAAAGGAAGTTTCTATGGGTGGAAGAGCAGCAGAGCGAATCAAAGAAAGGATGATGAAAGAAAGCTACAGAATAGATAAAAGAAAAAATAAATAAATCAGGAGGTGTCTGGTAGCATCTTTTCAGAGCTTTTAATTTCAGATGCCTTGTTTCATTTCTCATGTATGCTTATGGCTGGCTGGGGAATTCTGGGAATTGAAGTCCACCCATCTTCAGGTTGCTGAGGAAGACTACTGTACAGATAGTCCTTAACGTACGGCCACAATTGAGCCCAACATTTCCGTTGCTAAGCGAGACATTTGTTAAGTGAGTTTTGCCTCATTTTGTGACCTTCCTAGCCACCGTTGTTAAGCGAATCACATGGTTGTTAAGTGAATTTGGCTTCCCCGTTAACTTGGTTTGTCAGAAGGTTGCAAAAGGGGATCATGTGACACCCCCCCTCCCTCCAGGACACTGCGACCATCATAAATAGGAGGCAGTTGCCAAGCATCCGAATGTAAATCACATGACCATAGGGATGCTACAATGGTCATAACTGCAAAACCGTCAGAAGTCACATTTTTCAGTACCATTGTAACTTTGAACCATCGCTAAAGGAACTGTTGTAAGTCGAGGACAACCTGAATTTTTGAGGTAAATCATTTCTGAGGTCACATGATCCCTTTTTGCGGCCAGACAGGCAACGTCAACAAGGAAGCCGGGTTCACTTCACAAACCGTGTTCCTAACTTAACAACTGCAGTGATTCACTTAACAACTGTGGTGAGCAAGGTCGCAAAATGGGGCTGAACTCACTTCACAATGGCCTCGCTTTTCACCATGGAAATTTGGGGCTCCGTTGCGGTCGTAAGTCAAGGACGACCTGTATTGAAAATTGAGAAAAGATTTTTTTTAAATTGTATTATCATATTTGTATGTGTGTGTATGTGTGTGTGTGTATGTATGTATGAATATATATATATATATATATTTGTTTTCTTTCCTTTTCATAGGCTTTATGTGTATTTCTCTTTAGCCAGGTTCTTCCTACGTAAACCAAGATTTTTATGCAGCCCTAGTTCAGTGAAATCCCAATCCACTCGTTTCTAGGCTTTTTTTCTGGCAGCCAGCAAACATATATATATAATTATATATGTAATTATATATAGTTATATATTGTGTCTTTTTCTTTTTCGTAGTTATATATTATATATATATTATATGTATATAAATATATATATAATTATATATATATAATTTTCTATTGTGTACATTTATTAGTGCTTAATATAAAATACTAATAATATTAAGTATTAAATACTAATATTAATAATGTTACATTAATATTAATGTAAACAATAGAAAATTAATAAAATTTATATAAAAAAAGAAAGCACGATAATACAATTTTTTTTAAAAAAAAACTTTTCTCATGGATGCTGTTTCTTTATTATTATTATTATTATTATTATTATTATTATTATTATTATTATTATTACGTTTCCTCCTCTTCGGTTTGCCATGACTGTAATAGGGAAGAATGTTAAAAGCAAAGAACTTCAAAAGGGAACCTAAGCAGAGCAAATAATGGTCCTCCCGCTCGGATTTTGGCAAACCCCAAAGCCTTGAAGTCGAAATGTTTACTCTTTTACGTCAATTCTTAAGATCAAGGGAAGAACAGCCCGGCCAGGCTCACCAAAAGCACACAGACACACTGCTATATATTCCTTTGCTTGCGGGATTGTTTTCATGGCCTTGGGCACTTAGCTAAACTTTTAAAATATTCCCCACCCCTTTTCTCTCCCTCTCTCCAAGAAATAGACAAGTCTGGGTGAGGTAGGATCAAAACCTGTAATAAATTCCCCAAAAAACAAAAACAAAAACGAGAGAAGTACTTGCGGAAGAACGGAACTCTCTATTTTTTCAAGGTGCGAAATTATAGTTTTTGATATATAGATAAATGATGCAGCCAGGATCAGGCCTCCCGTCAAGCACGATCTGAATGTCTTTCTTCATATTTCATACCTATGGATTTTATTTCTTAGATTTTTAATCCTGCCTTTGTTATATTATAAGTCACTTGAGGCGGCGAAGGTTCCTAATACTTCTTCCCTCTCCTGTTTACCCCCAACAACAACCCTGTGAGGTAGATTGGGCCGAGAGAGAGAGGGATGGGATCAAGATCACCCAGCTGGCTTTTATGCCTAAAGCAGGACTAGATTTCCCCATCTCCTGGTGATCGGCCCAAAGTCAATCAGTTGGCTTCCATGCCTAAGGCGGGACTAGAACTCACCATCTCCTGGTGATTGGCCCAAAGTCACCCAACTGGCTTTCACTCATAAGGTGGGACTAGAACTCACCATCTCCTTGTGATTGGCCCAAAGTCACCCAGTTGGCTTTCATCCCTAAGGTGGGCCTAGAACTCACCGTCTCCTGGTGATTGGCCCAAAGTCATCTCACTGGCTTTTGTGCCTGAGGCAGGACTAGAACTCAACATCTCCTGGTGATTGGCCCAAAGACACCCAAACGGCTTTGATGCCTAAGGGGGGCTAGAACTCACTGTCTCCTGATGATTTGGCCCAAAATCACCCAGTCACCTTTGATTCCCAAGCGCAAGACTAGAACTCACCGTCTCCTGGTGATCGGCTTAAAGTCACCTAGCTGGCTTTCATGCCTGAGAAAGGACTAGAATTCACCATCTCCTAGTTTCTGAGCCAGCACCTTAACCACTACACCCAAGGTACATTTTATTTTCTCCTCTTCTGTTATCATAAACTCTGAGCTGCTTGAGAAAACACCTTATTGCTTTGTTCCTAGGCAGAAACACCGATGTGCAGGTTCTACCGTAATCCACTTCCCTTCCAAGGCAGGCCGTTGGTCTGCCTCATTTCAATTGGAGTTCTTCTCTCAAACATGTTAACTAACTAATTTCCATTTGGTAGGTAGGTAGGAAAAGATGGAAGGAAGGAAAAGTTGGAAGGAAGGGAAGGAAAGGAGGGGAATACTAGGAAGGAAGGAAGGAAGGGAAAATAGGAAGGAAGGAAGGGGAAAATAGGAAGGAAGGGGAATACTAGGAAGGAAGGAAGGAAGGAAGGAAGGGGAAAATAGGAAGGAAGGGGAATACTAGGAAGGAAGGAAGGGGAAAATAGAAAGGAAGGAAGGAAGGAAGGAAGGGGAAAATAGGAAGGAAGGAGAATACTAGGAAGGACGGAAGGGGAAAATAGGAAGGAAGGGAAAATAGGAAGGGAGGAAGGGGAAAATAGGAAGGAAGGGGAATACAAGGAAGGAAGGAAGGAAGGAAGGAAGGAAGGAAGGAAGAGGAAAATAGGAAGGAAGGGGAATACAAGGAAGGAAGGAAGGAAGGAAGGAAGGAAGGAAGGAAGGAAGGAAGGGGAAAATAGGAAGGAAGGAAGGGGAATACTAGGAAGGAAGGAAGGAAGGGGAAAATAGGAAGGAAGGAGAATACTAGGAAGGACGGAAGGGGAAAATAGGAAGGAAGGGGAATACTAGGAAGGAAGGAAGGGGAAAATAGGAAGGAAGGAGAATACTAGGAAGGACGGAAGGGGAAAATAGGAAGGAAGGGGAATACTAGGAAGGAAGGAAGGAAGGGAAAATAGGAAGGGAGGAAGGGGAAAATAGGAAGGAAGGGGAATACTAGGAAGGAAGGAAGGAGGGAGGGAAGGAAGAGGAAAATAGGAAGGAAGGGGAATACAAGGAAGGAAGGAAGGAAGGAAGGGGAAAATAGGAAGGAAGGAAGGGGAATACTAGGAAGGAAGGAAGGAAGGGGAAAATAGGAAGGAAGGAGAATACTAGGAAGGACGGAAGGGGAAAATAGGAAGGAAGGGGAATACTAGGAAGGAAGGAAGGAAGGAAGGAAAGAAGGGAAAAAACGACACCAATGAACATGTGTGTGTGTGTAACACTGTAATGAATTCCAGTGAATTTATTCGAGATGGTTTATTGGTGTGTAACACACACACATCAACAAACCATCCCGAATAAATTCACTGGAACTTGAATTGCAACGAATTGCCAGTGTGTCGTCCATCTTCTCTTTAAAAGCTCTTAAGTTCTCTGGGAAATGTACATTATTATACTTAGACGAGGGTTTCTTTTTTTTTTCCCCTGCTGCATTCTGAAAACTTTTATTTATAATTTGTGATCTGCTCAGATTATATTTTCATAAGAAAGCCTGACAGTTTTGGGAAACCCCACTAAGTGCCTACATGAACTTGGGAAGGGGAGGGGGGGTTTCCTCTACCCACCCACCCCATCACCTTCTTTAAAAGCCGTTCCATTCATTCATTCATTGGTGTCCTTAAGGGAGCTGCTTCTAAATATAGGGCAGCCCTGCTGATAAGACTGGGGAGAGGAGGAGGGAAGATGGAATACATGGGAATAGGGAAGAGGAAGTTAGGTTTATGGAGATCCAACTTCCTTGATTGCTGGAAGAAATGACCTGGGCTTCCTCATTAGGCCTGATGGAGAGATAACAGGAAAAACAAAGAGTTTGCGCAGGGATTCGGTACTCCTCAAGTTACAACTGTTCCTTTAGCGACGGTTCAGGGCTACAGCGCCCCTGAAAAAACTGATTTAGGATCATTTTTTTACACATATAAGTCATAATTATGTAAATTTTAAATTGGTTTTTAAAGGATTGGGGTTTTAATACGTTTGGGCCAAATTTGTTTAATTCGATTTTACTTTGTTTTTAAATTTTGTATCTATGTATTTTTACTGTTCGGCTGTTCACCGGCCTGAGTCTTTCAGGAGTAGGACGGTATAAAAATAAAATAATATAATAAAATAAAATAAAATAAAATAAAATAATAAAATAATAAAATAATAAAATAATAAAATAAAATAAATTAATAATAAAATAAAATAAAATAAAATAATAAAATAATAATAATAAAATAAAATAATAATAATAAAATAAAATAAAATAATAAAATAATAAAATAAAATAAAATAAAATAAAATAAAATAAAATAAAATAAAATAAAATAAAATAAAATAATAAAATAATATAATATAATATAATATAATATAATATAATATAATATAATAAAATATAATAAAATAAAATAAAATAAAATAAATAATAAAATAAAATAAAATAAAATAAAATAAAATAAAATAAAATAAAATAAAATAAAAAAATAAATATTAAAGGTGGGAAGATTTTGAAGTGATTTATCTCAAAAAACAGCCATTTTAACGGGTGTGTGTAGACTTTTTTTCTATATCCACTGTAAATACCGACTCTGAAACTGAGCTGAATTCAAGGTTAAAAGCACCGGAGCACCAGAAATCCTTGGCCTGGAATTGTCACCGTACAGGTAGTCCTCGACTTATGACAAGAAAACAGCCCGACATTTCCATTGCTAAGCGAGACGGCGGTTAAGTGAGTTGGGCCCCATTTTACGATTTTGCGACAGTCGTTTTATAAATCCCTTCTTCAGTGCCGTTCACTAAATAAATGATTGTAAGTTGAGAATTGCCTATAACCTCCTCATGGTAACATGAGGTTTGATAGCGAAGCCTACTCAGGAATACCTCGACAGCTTGCAAAGTTAGCATTGCTTGGTGGTCTCCTTTCCTGCTTGGTTTTTGCAAGCCGCTAAAGTTAGAAGCCATCGGTGGTTTGTTCGGGCTTTCAAATCAGGGTTGGGCTGCTGGGGGTTCGCAGGGGTTCAGGAGAACCTATAGCTAAGATTCTGTGCAGTTTGGAAAACCCCCAAATCCCACTCCTGGCTGGCCCCGCCCATCTCAGGAGTCCCTCATTTTGGATGCAGGTAAGTGCAGGGCGTGCGTGGAGACTCGGGGAGGGCGAAAAACGGGCCTACCGGAAGTTCAGGAAGGTCGGAAACAGGCCCATTTCTGGCCTCCAGAGGGCCTCCGGTGCCTGGGGAGGCCATTTTCACCCTCCCGGAGGCTCAAGCAAAACCTCTGGAGCCCAGAGAGGGCAAAAACACACACACACACACACACACACATCCCGCCGTGGTGCAGGAGGCCGACTAGGCCACGCCTGCCATGGGCATGCCCACCCAGCAATCGGACAGAGATCCCCTTGCTAAAATTTTTGAAGCCCACCCGTTAGACAATTCATTCCCATTGTCTGTTCGTCGACGGTTGTGTTATCGTGTTGTCTGAAAGCACCACAAGCGTCCATGATTGAATTCCCTGTATACATCTAACCCTTCCGTTTGGCTTATCTTTAAATGGCCCCGAACTAAATTGAACTAACCTAATCAGAGTTTAGGTTTAACTCTCTGTGCTGGGAGGGGATCCATAAATTGGAAGTGGATTAAATGAAGTTGTGCAAACACAGCTTTGCCGAAAGGCTGAACTCTTTTAATTTCTGGATAAGGGCCAACCTTAGTCCTTAATCAACTCTTTGGAGAGCCGGATTTGCACAATACCCTCGGCTATAAATCTGCCAGTTACATTTTCGCTGAGTCAAATCGTGTGAACCCAGCTGATGCTCAAACACAATACAGTTCTCGGCTTACGATCGCAATTGAGTTTCTCTTGCTGAGCAAGACAGCGGTTAAGTAGATTTTGTCCCGTTTTACGACCTTTCTCGCCACGGCGGTTAAGCGAATCACGGCAGCTGTTAAGTTAGTCACACCATCGTTAAGCGAATCCGGCTTCCCCCACCCCCTTTGCTTGCCCGAAGGTCGCCAAAGGGGATCAAGTGCCCCCCGGGGACACTGCAACCGTCATAAATACGAACCAGTGGCCGTGCATCATGAATTTTGATTACATGCAACGGTCGTTAAGTGTGAAAAATGGTCATAAGTCCCCTTTTTTTCAGTGCCGTTGCAACCTCGGTCACTCAGTGAATAGTTCAAGTTGAAAACTAAGGTACTTCTATAGCTATATTCATAGAATACATTCCCCCATAACTTACACAAATAATATTCATTGGCTGCATTTTTGTGACATGCCATGGAATGGAATGGAATGGAATGGAATGGAATGGAATGGAATTGAATTGAATTGAATTGAATTGAATTGAATTCTTTATTGGCCAAGTGTGATTGGACACACAAGGAATTTGTCTTTGGTGCATGTGCTCTCAATGTACCTAAAAGATACATTCGTCAAGAATCATAAGGTACAACACTTAATGATAGTCATAGGGAAACAGTCAATATAAGTCTTAAGGGTACAAGCAACAAAGTTACAGTCATAAGTGGGAGGAGATGGGTGATGGGAACGATGAGAAGATTAATAGTAATGCAGACTTTGTGAATAGTTTGACAGTGTTGTGGGAATTATTTGCTTAGCAGAGTGATGGCATTCAGGAAAAAACTGTCCTTGTGTCTAGTTGTTCTAGTGTGCAGTGCTACATAGCATCGTTTTGAGGGTAGGAGTTGAAACAGTTGATGTCCAGGATGCGAGGGGTCTGTAGATATTTTCCCAGCCCTCTTTTTGACTCGTGCAGTCTACAGGTCCTCCATGGAAGGCAGGTTGGTAGCCATGGTTTTTTCTTCTGCCGTTCTAATGATCCTCTGAAGTCTCTGTCTGTCTTGTTGGGTTGCAGAGCCAAACCAGACAGTTATGGAGGTGCAGATGTCAGCCAACAAGGTTACATCCCTGTTATTTGCAAAGCAGTTTTACAGCTTGAACAAATTTCTATGCCTTTTGAGCCAGCCTATAAATATATCCGAGAATATATTTAACATTCATTGTTCGTTAGCGAATAAAGTTTCTTCTCCACACGAATAGTTAGCCTATATTAGATGTTTATAGTTCAGCTGGATTTCTTAAGGTCAGTTTTTAATAGAGTCCTCCAACTGGGAGATGAAAGATAGCTGCCACACTGTTCAGACTGCTGGGCTCTCTCCCACCGAGTCACAAACCAATTTTTCCCTGGAAAATGGAGAAATCCCTAAAAGGCCAAAAAAAGGTTCTTGTTTAGAAACCCATTCCACATTCAGATGTAATTTCCAGTTAATTAGCCTAAAATATGCTTCAGAGTAGCCCCCAACATCTGGAACCTTGTCATGGAATGGAAAAACTGTTCCGGTGATTGAATATTTGCTGGTTTTGTCTAAATAAGAGCCGGTGTACCTTCCCTGCCTCTCTAACAAAGCAAACCCAGGCTCCTCCAGCTGTTGAACATCTGGGGGGGAAAAGTCGGTTTATTTGATGTTTCCTAGCGCTTCCAGGCCTTTGCTAGACTTTCATTAGAAGTGGCCACCAGGTCCATCGCTAAACAGCCCTCAAATAGAGAAACCGGTGCTGCCATGTGTGTTAATCCCTGGGGGGCGTGTGGTGTCCATAGATGTCTGTCTCACATCTGGAGGGGTTTCGAAGCCCACAATCTGATTAAAGGGGCTGCTCCTTCGGCCAGTTGCAAGGGCAGTTTTTGGGGCCAAATCAGGTTGCCAAGTCTTACGTTACACATGTCCTTGTGTTCTTGAGTAGCACCAGGAAACCCTGTAGGACCGTCTGCCCTGGGGTCTTGCAGAGAAGGGAAACCCCCTCCCCACAGTCTAGGAGCAAATGGTCAATACAGGAAAATATTTGTAGCTCAGGGTTGAAATGTGGGGTCCTTGGTGCTCTCTGAGCTTGGTGGTTTTCTTGTAGACGTTTCATGACCCAAATAGGTAACATCATCCGTGCTAGAAGGGAGAAGGCATTGTGGGGAGGAGGAGGAGGGGGACTGTGGGGTCCTTGGTGCTCTCTGAGCTGGGTGATTTTCTTGCAGACGTTTCATGACCCAAATAGGTCACATCATCAGTGGAGGGGAGTAGGGTTTGCAGAGGGAGGAGGAGAAGGGGAAGGAGGAGGAAGAGGAAGAGAAGAAGTGTGAGGCCCTTGGTGCTCTCTGAGTTTGGGGGTTTTCTTGCAGACGTTTCATAACCCAACTAGGTAACATCATCAGAAGAGGGGGGGAAGACCGTATCATCTTTGATGCTCTCAGCTTGGTTGTTTGCTTGCCGACAATTCATTAGCTAGAAAGGAGGGGAGCTTGCGAAGAGGAGGAGGAGGAAAAGGATTGCGGGGTCCTTGGTGCACTTGGTGGTTTTCTTGCAGACGTTTAATTACCCAATTAGGTAACACCATCAGTGCTTGAAAGGGTGTGGGGAGAGAGAGGAAGGAGGAGGAGGAGGAGGGTGTTGTCGGGCGGCGCCTGTGGGGTCCTCGGTGTTGGCCGAGCTTGCTTGCTTCGTTGAAGACGTTTCATGACCCAACGAGGTAATATCATCAGCGTTACAAGAGAGGGGAGGTTGTAGAGAAAAGGAGGAGGCGGATGGGGGGGGCTGTGGGGGTCCTTGGGGGCTCTCTCAGCTTGTTGGTTTGCTTGCAGGCATTTCATGACCCAACTAGGGAACTTAATCATTGTCAGAAGGAAGTGGGGTTTGGGGAGAGGAGGGAGGGAGGGAGGGAGGGGACGAAGGCCTGTGTGGTCCTTGATGCTCTCTTGAGCGGAGCTCTTCGCTTTTCAAGACGTTTCTCGCTCCAAGCTAGGTAACAACAACAACCATCAGTGCAGGAGCTGGTCAGTAACAGTAATGGAGTTGGAAGGGGCCTTGGAGGTCATCTAGGCCAACCCCCTGCTCTCGCAGGAGACCTGCACTAGGGATTCGAACCGCCGAACTGTCGACCTTTCTGATCGACAGTGTTTTAGCCACCGAGCACGTGTCTTGCAAAGGCCAGTTTCTCCACCATTGCGATACACGTGCTTGCAAACTCTCCTCCGCCCTGGGCCCCGCCGGAGCCGGACAAGGCGGGCGATGCGCGGGCGCCAGGTTGCAATTCCAGCCGAGAGCGCGGTTTCCACTCTTTCCCTCCCTCCGTCCCAGCCAAGGTGCGCGGGCAACCTGAACCCGGGGGTGGGTGGGTGTGGGGTGGGCGGAGCCCTTTCTCCCCGCAACCAATGGCCGCCGGGCCCCCGAAGCCACGCCTCATGGCCACGCCCCCGGCTCTTGGAGTGCGGCGCGCGGCGCGGCGGGGCTCAGTCGCCGAGGGGATCTCTTGAAGTGAGGTCATGCCGCTCCCGCCGCTGCCGTTTTGCCAGCCGGGCTCCGGCCGCCGGGAAGCGCCGGGCATGGGCTGGGGCCAGTAGCCGTTCTTTCTTTCTTTCTTTCCTTCCGTCCGGTGGATTTAAGGCTAAGCAGCCGGAGGACATGGTAGCGCACGATGACGCCGGGGGGCTGCTGCCCATTAAGCGGACTATCCGGGTGATCGACGCGCAGAACCAGACCTTCCGCGAACAGGAGGTAAAAGCGGGAGCCGGGTTGGAGGGACACCCCCCTTTCCCGGGCTTGCCTTGCACCCGCCGCCGCCGTCGTCCTCCGGTCCCAGCCCGCCCGGCTTGCCCGCCTTGCCCTGCGGCTCACGGCTTCTGCTGCTGCTTCTGCCGCCGCCGGTCGGTGCTGACTCAGCTCGCCCGGGGCTGCGCTGGACGCGTGGGAAGTTTCGGGCGCGGGGAGGGAAAGCCAGCCGCCCTTGGGACTGCCGTGCGAAGGCGGGTGCAAAAAAAAAAAGGGCTGTTTGCGCTTTTCCCCTTTGCAATCACTATTTTTATTTGATTGCATTTCTGCGCCGCCCCTCCCTCCTGCATGCAACGACCTTACCTTTGAATGTATGCCGATGAATGGACATTTTTTTTTAAAAAAAATGATTTATATGCCGCCCTTCTCCGGAGCCTCAGGGCGGCTTACAATGTGCTCAGCAATAGCCTTCATCCTTTTGTATATTTATACAAAGTCAGCTTATTGCCCCCACAATCCACAATTTACCTACCTTAGAAAGGATGGAAGGCTGAGTCAACCTTGAGCCTGGTGGGATTTGAACTCGCAGTAATTGCAGGCAGCTGGTCTTAATAACAGCTTAATAACAGGGTGCTTTAGACCACTGTACTACCAAGGCTCTTAAAGTGAGAAGAAAAGTTTCTATAATATTCTATTCTCTGGGCGGCTGGCAACAGGAGGCTGGAAGTGGCATTCCTTTTACTTTACTTTACTTTGATTTATATACCACCCTACTCCCGAAGGACTCTGGGCGATGAACAGCCAACAATAAAAGACATACATACATACAAAATTTAAAAAGCAGAAATAACATCGAATTAAATAGTTTGGCCCAGACAGATTTTTTTTTAAAAAAAAACCCAATCAATTTAAAACAAATGAAACTTTGAATATTAAAAAAATATTAAAAATTATTTAAAAAGTTGCATTGTGCGACTTTTTAGTGCCAAACGTGGGTCCCCCTTTCCGCCTTTTTTTTTCCTTTCTTTTTTCTTTTCATTAAAAAGGAGAATGTTTGTAAAACCCTTCACCTGGCTTTCTCTCCCCTCTCCGTTTACTTTTTCTAAAAGTTTCAAAACGGACTTTTTTTTTTAAGGTGTGTTATTATTAGCTGCAGCTGCATTGGAAAAGGCTTTGAGGGGGGGTGCGTTGTCTGAAAAGGAGAATTTTCTTATGTTGCTTTTTAAGTCCAGTTTGTCGTTTAAGGAACTTTGAAGCAAGTGAGGCTTAGTCACAGCTGCCCGGGATGGTCTCTAACTTGTTCCCCCTTCTCTGTTTCTGCTCATCGTATATCATCATCCCTGCAATTAAAATGGAAGGGGAGGGAAAAAAAGAACTTTTGTTTCTTGGGCTTCCCTTTGCAAAGGAACCGCAATTCATGTGCTTCTTACTTCAATTCAAGCAATGCTGGCTTGACTTCTTGGAAGTTGGTTTATTTATACAGATGAATGAGAGCTATCCCTTTCACAGGCTCCGTCTCCAAAAAGGGCACCTTAATTCTTTTTTATTAAATTTATTGGCTGCCCTTCTTACCATGGGGTAACTCTAGGCGGCTTACAATGTTTAAGAAGATAAAATAAACCATTACAAAAATCTAAATCTATTTTAGCCTTCCCTTTATGATGTCACCCCTCTAAAACTTTTTAAAAAACTTTGTGGGTGTGTTCTTCTCATCGTGTATCATCAAATGGAAAGAGGAAAAAAAAAACCCTTTGTTTCTTGGACTTCCTCCGCAAAATGAACCCATTCATCTGGAGAGAGGGTACTTCTCCCTTAAAAATGCAAGCATTGATGGCTTGATTTCTTGTAAATTGGTTTATTTATATGAATGAACGAGAGCTACCCCTTTCACAGGGTCCTTCTCCAAAAAGCCGCCTTATTTTAATTTTTTTTTATTCCTTCATTTAATAAATTTATTGCCTGCCCCTTCTTACCACGGGGTGGCTTAACAATATTTTTTTTAAAAAAAGATGAAACTCTACAAATTTACAAAATTTACAGAAATAGAAATGCACACAAAAAAATAGAACCATATTTTCGCCTCCACTTCATGATGTCTTGGTGAGCCTTGGTGGCGCAGCAGACTAAAGTGCTGTTAAGTAACACCAGCTGCCTGCAATTACTGCAAATTCGAATCTCACCAGGCTCAGGGTTGACTCAGCCTTCCATCCTTTCGAGGTAGGTAAAATGAGGACCCGGATTGTGGGGGCAATAAGCTGACTTTGTATAAAAAAAGAACACCGCTTAGGGAGCCCCCGAAAGCCCTACTAAGCAGGTATATACAAAAGTATGAAGGCTATTGCTTAACGCATTGTAAGCCGCCCTGAGTCTCCGGAGAAGGGCGGCATATAAATTGAACCAATAAATAAATAAATAAATAAATAAATAAATAAATAAATGTCACACACACACACACACTGTAAAACTTTTTTGGAAGTTGTGGGTGTGCGCGCACACCCCTGGTTGATAACAACATGTGATGTAATCATTTGAATCCCACAAAATGCATCGCCCGGAGATACTATCTGAAGTCAGAGTCACAAGAATGCCGGAGTCAAAAAAAAAACCCCAATCATCTCTCGCAAATGACAGCTTGTGACATGAGACATCCTGTCCGGAGACGTTTTGGTTTCCCTATGATTCACGGTTCTTCTTTAGAAAGGTGGAACTCCTCCGGGCTTCCCTCTCAGTGTTTTTTTGGACGCTGATGAAGAGAAAACAAACCTCAGGATTTCAGTAAGTTTCTGCCTTTGTTTGTTCTGGTTTTTTTTTCTTTCTGGGTGTCAGGCAGAGTTGATCCTCAAGTTAGACAGGTTGCCGGTAAAGGAGAATATTTGTACCTCAGGGTCCTGGGTGCTCTCTGAGCTGGGTGGCTTTTCTTGCAGACCTTTCATGACCCAAATAGGTAACATCATCACTGCTAGGAGGGAGAGGGGTTTGTTAGGAGGAGGAGGAGAACTGAGGGGTCCTCTGAGATTGGTGGTTTTTTTGAAGATGTTTCATAACCCAACTAGATAACATCATCAGTGCTAGAAGGCAGTGGGGTTTCTTGAGAGGAGAAGGGCTGGTGCTCTCTGAGTTTGGTGTTTTTCTTGAAGACGTTTCATGACCCATCTAGGTAACCTTGTCAGTGCAAGAAGGGAGTGATATTTGCAGAGTGGAGGAGGAAGAAGGGCTCTGTGGGGTTCTTGGTGCTCTCTCTGAACTCAGTGGCTTCCTTGCAGATGTTTCGTTACCCAACTAGGTAACATCATCAGTGCTGAGTCCTTCGGGAGAAGGGCAGGATATAAATTTAAATATTAAATTAAATTAGAAGGGAGTGGGGTTTGTTGGAAGGAGTAGAGGAGGAGGACTGAGGGGTCCCGGGTGCTCTCCAAGTTTGGTGGTTTTCTCTCAGACGTTTCATGACCCAACTTGGTAACATCATCACTGCTAGAAGGCAGGAGGTTTGTTGAGAGGACGACTGTGGGGTCCTTGGTGCCCTCTGGGCTTGGGGGTTTTCTTGCAGACGTTTCATGACCCAACTAGATAACATCCTCCGTGCTAGAAGGGGCTCATATGTAAACAGAGAGCAAACCCCACTGCCTTCTAGCACTGATGACGTTACCTGGTTGGGTCATAAAACGTCTGAGATAAACCAAGTTCAGTGAACACCAAGGACATAAACACCCTATGGCGAAGCACACTTTTTAGATTAATGCCAAGTAAACACCTTGGCATCAACGCAAAGCGTACAGCCTATGCCAGCCGTCGTCTAACCCTTGTGGGATTGAGGTTTGGCTCCCAAGTAGGTTGTCGGGTGTCGAATTCCGCCTCTGGCTCATTGGCGTATTTGTCATATACGTCATCCTTTTTTAAAAGGCGAAGGGTCAGGTGTTTTTCAACCTTTGTTTACGCGCATAATGTGTGAGCTTCAGCGACTCTTTGGAAGGCGAGATGGGCGTGGTCTCCGCGGCGCAGAAATTCTGGAAAAAAATATATATTTTGAAACCTCCCGTGTGGTTTTTCCTCCCCCGCTTTCCTTCCCCATTGTTCTTTTTTTCTCTCCCACCCCCCCATTGGAAAGTGAAAGTTGGTTTACTGAAAAACTGGCAAAGATTTCACAGAGATCTCCTTTCCCCCCCCCCCACTTCTTGTTTTTTCCCTGAAACTTAAAACTTGAAAAACTAGTTTAAATGTAAATGGTTGGGCCGATAGCTGTCGAAAGTCCAAAAGTTTGCTGTTCTTTTTCTTTTTACCTTTTTATTTATTTATTTATTTATTTATTTATTTATTTATTTATTTATTTATTTATTTATTTATTTATTGCTAGCAAAGTGTAAATCTCTTCAAAGTAAAAAAAATAAATAAATAGTTGCAATAAGTCCATTGTGGTATTGGCATTGGGCGCTTTGATATGCTGTCTTACCTTGGGTGTGATGGGCAGCTGGGTACCGTCCTCTGGTTCGGCTTCGGATTGCAAGGCGAGAGTGAGTTTTGCCCTGCTTTGTGACCTTTCTTTGGCCCAGCGGTTAAGTGAATCGCAGCACTTGGAGCAACACGGTCGGGGAATCACATGACCTGGAACGCTGCGATCCGTCATAAGTATGAACCAGTGGCTGGTAGCGTCCGGATTTTGGTCACGTGACCACGGGGTTGCCCCAATGGTCGTAAGTGTGAAAAACGGCCATAAGTTGCTTTTTTTCAGTGCCGTTGTAACTTCGAACGGTCACTAAACACGAACTGTCGTAAATCGAGGACTATGTGAATTGCCCCGTTTCTGAAAAATTCCAGCTCTTAGGTTCTGTCATCTTCTCTTCCATCCAGTTCTGCCATTAAACAAGAATATTATTTATTTGTAGAACTTACTCTAGCAGTTCTTGAGTTACGACCATCATTTAGCAGCTGTTAATATGGATTTTCTAAGGCAGTGTTTCTCAACCTTGGAAGATTGAAGATGGGTGGACTTCAACTCCCAGAAACCCCCAGCCAGCAGCGCTGGCTGGGGGATTCTGGGAGTTGAAGTCCACCCATCTTCAAGCTTCCAAGGTTGAGAAACACTGTTCTAGGACCTGCTTAGAACCCAAATTTGAAGTTCATTCTCTCTCTCCCTCCCTCCCCCTCTCTCCCCCCCTCTCTCTCTCTCACACACACACACACGTATGTCACATGACATTTTGCACACTTAGTAACTGCCTCACACTTACAGCTGTTTCGGGTGTCTCGTGGGCACCCGGCCGTGGTTTGTGACACTTTGTGGCCAGAAACACACACGTTGATTTCCAGTTTTCTGCCAAAAATACACCTATTGTGGACAATGGATTCGCTTAACGACTGCTGCATCCACTTAGCGGCTGCGGTGGTTCAACTTAACAACCATCACCACCACCCCCCCAAAAAAAATTGCAAAATCGGGCATGGTCCACTTACTGGCCCAGCACCACCTTAAAACTCTAACCCTGGGCTCAATTATGGTCGTAAGTCGAGGACTACCTGTATGGTTCTTGTGCTTCTTATAAGACTAGTTTGGGAGATAGGTAGCTGAGAGCAACCTATAAAAGCAGGTTAAAAACAAAGCACTGAATTTTAGGGATTTGGGGGTTTGATATCTGGATGATCAGGCCCCGCCCCATATCCCCTATAACCCCTATCTCTATAGAAAGGGCATTTTTCAGCCCTTTAAGATACAGAATAAACTTAATAAATTCTAAACCAGGGTTTGCCACGACTGGACATCCCTGGTTTAAGAATATATATATATATATATATATAACCTTATCCTGCTTGGCTGGGGAATTCTGGGAGTTGAAGTCCACAAGTCTTAAAAGTTGCCAAAGTTGGACGCCCCTGTTCTGAATTACAGAATTATCAACCCATTCGGGTGGCCCTTTGATCTGTAGCCACGTTACTTTGGTGTCGGCGTCTGTGGTTCCTTTATCTTCCAGGAACAAGAATCGATCCTGGTCCGGGCTCTCTTCTCCCCCGCCCCCCGCCCCCACCCCCAGTTAAGTGGAATGCATGACCTCATTCTTTAATATTCTTCGGCATCTCTGTCCCCCAGCAAAGGGCTCTGTTCTTTGTTCACTAATTTCTGAGTCTGAACTCCTGCATCGCTCAGCCTTTCTCAGCCGGGTTCTCCTCCTTGGTCCACTTCCTTTTTCCTGCAAGGGATTTAGAAAGCGTGGAAAAAACCCATCCTGCCTGCAAACTCAGCTACCCTCCGAAAAGTTCTGAAGAAGAAAAGTTCTGAAGACCACCAGTTTATTCCTCCCACTTTCATTCTCCCTAATGGGCTGGGCTTCTCCAGACTGGGATGCAGTAAAAAAAAAAAAAAGGGAGGGAGGGGGAGAGAATGAAGGAAGGAGAGACAGAGAGAGAAGGAAGAAAGAGGGAGAAGGGAAGGAAGGAGAGAAAAGGAAGAAAGGGAGGGAGGAAGAATAGGGAAAAGGAAACAAGGGAGAGAAGGAAGGAGGGAGAGAGGAGGAAGAAAGGAAGGACAAAGGAAAAGGAAGGAAGGAGAGAGAAAGAAGGAAGAGGAAGGAAGGAAGAAGAGGGAAAAGGAAGAAGGGAGGGAGAAGGGAAGGAAGGAAGAGGGAGAAGGGAAGGAAGGAGAGAGAAAAGGAAGAAAGGGAGGAAGAAGAGGGAAAAGGTAGGGAGAATTGAAGGAAGGAGAGAGAAGGAAGAGGGAGAAGGGAAGGAAGAGAGAAAAGGAAGAAAGAGGGAGGAAGGAAGGAAGAATAGGGAAAAGGAAACGGAGAGGGAGAGGATGAAGGAAGAGGAGAAAAAAGCAAGGAGAAGGGACAGAAGGAGAGAGGGGAAGAAGGGAGGGAGTGATGGAAGGAAGGAGAGAGGAGGAAAGAAGGAATAGGGAAGGAAGCCCATGCTCCACCATGGACCGTGGATGACATCTAATCCCTCGTGGGCCTTTCTGAGCTTTGGAGGAGAGAAATTTGGGAGATTTCTCGAAGTCAAAAAAAGTTTGGGAAACCACTCCAGTTGTGTGTAGCTGTGAAGGAAAACCAGACAACAATACACACTCTGGTGTTTCGCCCAGTGCGCTCAGCCAAGATTTTGTTTCGCACCCCCCTGATTGAACAACCTCTTAATTGGGCACCTTCCTGCAACATCCTCAGTCGTAAACTATGGTTTGCAAACAGCAATTGGCACGATGCTTGCAGCCCAGGGGAAAAAACTCATGTCGATTCAAGAAGATTTTGGCTTCTTTTGAGCTCTCTCTCTCTCTCTCTCTCTCTCCCTCCCTCTCCCTCTCTCTCTCTCTCTCTCTCTCTCTCTCTCTCTCTCTCTCTATATATATATATATATATATATATATATCTTTCTGTCTGTCTCTCTCTCTCTCTGTCTGTCTCTCCCTCCCTCCCTCCCTCTCTCTGACGCCACCAGTCTTGTGATGAAGTCAAACAAAAATAGCGGCAGTTTCCCCCACTGGAAATAAAAGTAACACAACTCACACCCACTCTGAGCAACACAAAAGTACACAATATTCCTTAAGCCACTCACATATCTGCCTATCAACGCAGGGAAGGATTACAGGGAGACCTGTACTTACAATAGTTCATTTAGTGACCCTTCAAAGTTAACCACGGCACTGGAAAAAGTGACCTGTGACCATTTTTTCACACTTAACGACCATTGCAGCAACCCTATGGTCACCGGGTCACAATTCAGACACTTCGCAACCGTCACATTTATGACAGTCGCAGTATCCCGGGGGTGTGTGTGTGTGTGTGGTGTGTGTGTGTCCCGTCATCCCCTCTTGGCGACCTTCTGACGAGGAAAGTCAGTGGGGGAAATCGGATTCGCTTAACAACTGCAGTTGATTCGCTTAACAACCATGGCAAGAAAGTCGTAAAATGGGGCAAAACCTCACTTCACAAAGGTCTCGTTTAGCAACATAAATATCGGGGGTTAATTGGGGTCGTATGTTGAGGACTACCTGTACAGGAGGAGAACCAAGGTCAGGTCTATTCCCAACCAGGTTCGTGCGGTCTAACCTTGGGCCAGAGGCGGACCTTTAGCCCCGGCCTGCCTCTCAGGGCTGTTGTTCTCGAAGCAACCTTGGAGGCAGGGACCGGCTGTCCCTTATTCTTTCCACATCTCTGCAAGCAGAAACTCAAATGTTACCCTGTAGATTAGCAAGGTTTTGTAATCGAAATGGGGAAGGCAGTTTGGGGCTGGGACCAGGAAATCTAATCAAAAGGAGAACCAGATCAAAAGAAAAAGGGGGAAAAAAAAAACAGATTACATTCTCAAGGGCACCGAAAAAGAAAGCACTTTCCCTGAGATCTAATACTTTCTGGGCTGCCATTCTCCAGACTTCTTCAACTGTTTGGAGAAGGCTGGTGTTGAGATGTGGCTTATCCTGGTTCTAGCCTGACCATGATTTCCACTTGTCCGGAACTAAGGTATTTGGTACCCATATTTCTATATTCCCTTTTGGGGGAAAAAAAAAAAATCCCACCTCCAATACATAATCGGTGGTATAAATTTATTTCTTGGCTTGGAATCCGGCTATTAAATTCTTGTGCGTTTAAATATTGGCTTTTTTGTTCTGCCACTCGGCTTACCTGCTTCCTATCTTTCCATCTCTTACCTGCGCTTGGCATAGGAAATCGAAAGGAGACAAACACGTTACGGGTAGTCTTCGACTTACGAGCCCTAAATTCCTGTTGCTGAGCGAGACAGCGGTTAAGTGAGGTTTTTTTTCCCCCTCATTTTCTCGCCACGGTGGTTACGTGAATCGCTGCGTTGTTAAGTTAGTCACCCGGTTGTTAAGTGAATCCGGCTTCCCCATTTGACGTTGCTCGTCGGAAGGTCGCAAAAGGGGATGGCATGACCCCGGGGACACCGCAACCGTCATAAGTACATGCCAGTTGCCAAGCATCTAAAGTTTGAGCATGTGACTATGGGGATGCTGCAAGATCCATCAGTTTGAAAAGAGGTCCTAAGTCATTTTTTTCAGTGCTTCGAACAGTTGCTAAATCAACGGTTGTAAGTCGAGGATTACCCGTATTCCTTCGGATTTTTTTACGCAGGGCATTATTTCCCAAGAGAGAGAGGAAAAAAAGATATTTTCTGCTGTTTCTCCCATCTCCTTCCAAGTTAATGGTCTTTGCCTTCGATCATTCCTTGCAACCAGGAAATATAGTTGTAGCCATTTGCCATGTACCTAAAAGAATGTTGCAGATGATGGATTTTTATCAACTCTCCCAATATTTGCCTAAAAGGCAGGATAGTTTGAAAACTTAACACGGGTCACGAAGCAGTTGGAAGCCTGCAGCCTAAAATCCTCCTGGTTCTTCTTTCAGACCGAGAAACCTTGCTTGTTGCTTGCTTCTAAGGTCATTGCTTAAAAATATGCAGAGAGAGAGTGAGAGGGACGGCTGGTTGTAAAATGAGAAAGAGAGAGAGAAAGAGAGAGAGGTGGATAGAGAGAGAGAGAAACATGGATGGGTGGGTGGGTGAGCTTGTGTGGGTAGGTGTAGAGGAGGGAGAGAGAGAGAGAGATGTAAACAGAGATAGAGCCATGAATGGGTGCCTGTGTGTATAACAAAATAACAGAGTTGGGACCTTGGAGGTCTTCTAGTCCAACCCCTTGCTCATCAGGAGACACTTTACCAGATGGCTATCCTGTCTTTTCTTAAAAACCTCCAGTGATGAATCACCCATAACTAAGGGAAGCAAGTTAAATTGTGTGTGTGTGTGTATATATGTGTGTATATAGGAAGGAAGGAAAGGAGGGGGAGGGAGAAAGGAAGGAAGGAAGGAAAGAAAGAAAGAAGGAAAGAAAGAAAGAAAGAAAGAAAAGAAGGAAGGATAATATGTAAATTTCTTTCGAGGCAGGGTGACTTGAAATAATGACCAATGATGTTTGACGTTGCACCCCCTGACCCCAACACTCTGTCCGTCCAATGCTCTTTAAGTCCTGAGTAAACCAGTTGTACAACTTGTTCTCTCATTTTATCTCTTTGCAGGAGCCTAGCAATAAACGTGTCCGATCTCTGGCCCGGGTCACCTCCTTGGCAAACCTGATTTCGCCTGTACGAAATGGTGCAGTGCGTCGCTTCGGACAGACCATACAGGTAAGTGGGCCTGAGACGGAGATATGGAGCGTGTATGTTCAAGGATCTTCTGATCCAGACAGGACTCGGGTGCCAATCCCCGACCCCACCCCACCCCCGTGCCAGGACGTTTCCCTTTAAAGTCGCTTCCTAATCCTGGGGAATCTTTTTAAGAGGCGAGGAGGAACGAAGCCAAGTTGAGGACGTGAGTTTGTTTATTGGCTTCGAAGCCATCTGTCCGACTCTAGTGGCTTGCACTTAAAATAGAAGAACAATGCAAAAAAAAAAAACCATAAAAAAACCCACCCAATGTGTTGGAACAAAGTGCACCGCAAACAACTGCTTGTAGTATCATGGGCTGCCCCCTGTCCCGAAACCTGGGAGAACAGCCAGATTTTGGGGGAAAAAAATTTCCGGAATATCGTCAAGTCTGTTTGGAAGAGTAATCCTGCTTTAGAAGAATAGGGTTTGGGGCTTCGGAAAAGCAAACCGGGATTTCCACCTCCCTATAAAGACCGCTGGCTTCGAATTCTTAGGCCGCCGTTCAGCGCAGACCTGGAAAAAAACAGTTTTTGCAGCTTTGTCGATCGAAAGGTCGGCAGTTCAGCGGTTCGAATCCCTAAGTGCTGCGTAATGGGATGAGCTCCCGTCACTTGTCCCAGCTTCTGCCAACCTAGCAGTTCGAAAGCAGGTTAAAAAAATGCAAGTAGAAAAATAGGGACCACCTTTGGTGGGAAGGGAACAGCGTTCCGTGCGCCTTTGGCGTTGAGTCATGCCGGCCACATGACCACGGAGACGTCTTCGGACAGCGCTGGCTCTTTGGCTTTGAAACGGAAATGAGCAACGCCCCCTAGAGTCGGGAACGACTAGCACATATGTGCGAGGGGAACCTTTATCTTGACTTAGAGTTGCAGAATGACATTTCCCCTTCGGCTGCATCGTTTTGTAGGCCTCAACGCATCAAAAGCCCGGGCCAACTTCATGCCCAGAGGGAGAAATGGGGGCATTTGGTTGCTACCGGCATGGAGACTGAAAATCCATCTGGGACATATTGTAGCAGGGGGTGAAACTTGGTTGTCCACCATGGGGACGTGTCCTCAACAGAACCTTTTGTGTAAGATCTTCAGTTTGCTTTCTCTAGGGTAAAAGTCTCCAAACTTGGTCACTTTACGACTTGTGGACTTCAATTCCCAGGATTCCCATGGCTGGCTGGGGAATTCTGGGAATTGAAGTCCACAAGCCTTAAAGTGGCCAGGTATGGAGACCTTTACCCTAGAGCAGTGTTTCTCAACCTTGGTAGCTTGAAGATGGGTGGACTTCAACTCCCAGAATCCCCCAGCCAGCAGCGCTGGCTGGGGGATTCTGGGAGTTGAAGTCCACCCATCTTCAAGCTACCAAGGTTGAGAAACACTGCCCTAGAGGGAATGATACCAAGCTTTGCTAGGACACTATTGCTGATATAGGTAGTCCTCAACTTACGACACTCATTTAGTAACCAAAGTTACAGCGGCCCTGAAAAAAAAGTGACTTACGGCCAGTTTTCACACAACCGTGGCAGCATCCCGATAGTCACGCGATCAAAATGCAGATGTTGGGCAACTGGCTCACATTTATGACGGGTTGCAGCGTTCTGGGGCTCTTAACCAGGGGGTCTCCAACCTTGGCAACTTGTGGACTTCAGCTCCCAGAATTCCCTGCTCTAAAGTGGCCAGTTGTAAGTTGAGAACTACCGACATACTTTCCTGAGCCAGGATCCGATTCATTAAACCTGGATGCATTATGTTTGGTTTGACAAACTCCGAGAATCGGGCATGGCTGATGTTTCCACCTGTCCTATACCGTCTGCCCTTACCTGCTCGGGTGGAGACCGTTTGGACAGGAACCGAACCGCCTCTGCTGGTGGCCCAGAACGCAAAAGGGTGAAAATAAACAGAATTTCTCACGCCCATCCCTGCTGACGGACCGTTTTTTTTTCTCTTCCTTCCCCATTTGTTCCCTCCAGTCGTTCTCCCTTCGCGGCGGCGACAAATCCCCGGCAAGTGGTCAGAAGCCGTGCAGCCGGCTAACGGCCCCCACCCCACCCAAAAGAAGGAACAGCGTCCTCTGGTCCGAGACATTGGACGTCACTATGAAGGAGACGCTGAGCACCAAGGAAATCAAACGCCAAGAGGTAAGGCTGGGCTCTGAGCCACAGGTACCACACACACACACACACACACACACACACACACACACACCGGTTCATGGACGACACTTTTAGGGTGCTAACATTCTAAATATGGAGAAAAAAAGGAAGTTTCCCCATTTTTACTGGAGGATGAGAAGGTGGCTTAAGAAGGAGACTCCAGTGAGTAAGCGGTAGTATTTCTGCATATCCTTCCCCACCGCCCCCAAGGCACCACATCATATCCTCTGTCTTGAAGAGCGTGTCCTCATCTGCAGAGGATAGTAATTTCGTGCTGCTAAGTAATTTGGAGAGCCAGTTTGCTCTAGTGTGAAGGAATCAGGTTAGAAACCAGGAGTTGGGAGTTCTAATCCCACATTAGGTATGAAAGCCGGCTGGGTGACTTTGGACCAATCACCAGGAGATGATGAGTTCTAGTCCTGCCTTAGGCATGAAAGCCAACTGGGTGACTTTGAGCCAATCACCAGGAGACAGTGAGTTCTAGTCCTGCCTTAGGCATGAAAGCTAGCTGGGTGACTTTGAGCCAATCACCAGGAGACTGGGAGTTCTAGTTCTGCCTTAGGCATGAAAGCCAACTGGGTGACTTTGAGCCAATCACCAGGAGATGGTGAGTTCTAGTCCTGCCTTAGGCATGAAAGCCTTGTAATATTTGAGGGGCTGCCACAAAGAAGAAGGGGTCAATCTATTCTCCAAAACACCTGAAGGCAGAATAAGAGTCAATTCATGGAATCAAGGAGAGAAATATGAAAGACATAAGAATACAAATAATAACTAAACAAATTGAGCCGATTGTTCAGTCTCCCAAAGGCGAAGGCGCTTGTTATAATCTGGCCTTTCGGTTTTTTTCTTGTGCTTGCAGGCGATCTACGAACTTTCTCGGGGAGAGCAGGATCTGATCGAGGACCTGAAGCTTGCCAGAAAGGTAGGCCTCTCCCTGCTCTGTTGACTTTGATTGATAACTCTGCAGGTGACTCAGTTTCTTCAAAGAGATTCCAAGCCGCCAATTAAAATGGGTTTTTTTTCCCCCCCTATGGCCTGGCCTCTCCTTCCTCCTCCTCCTCCTCCTCCTCCCTCCTCCTCTTCCGAATAGCAGGACAAGAGAGTCTGTTGACTGTACAGGTAGTCCTCGCCTTACGACCACAACGGAGAGCAGAATTTTTGCTGCTAAGCAGAGCGATGAAATGATTCACGGCTGATTTTATCACGTGGTTGTTTGTTTGTTCCCCCCGCCCGCCCCGCTGCAGTTGTTAAGCAAATGCGATTTCACTTTTGCTGCTTTTTTTTTTAATTGTTGCAAAGCAGTTGTTAAGTAAATCACACGGTCATTAAAAAAGCGAATCTTAAAAGTTGCCAAGATTGGAGACCCCTGATCCAAACTGGCGGGGAATACTTTCATCCCCAAAAACAGAGGTGGCTGTGAAGGAATTCCCATGGCTTAGGCCCAGGGTACTTGCAGGACCATCTCCAGCCGTTCTCCCATCGTCCTGTGCGCTCTCACAGAGTCGGCCTCCTCAGGGTGCCGTCCGCCAAACAATGTCGGCTGACGACCCCCAGGGGGAGGGCGTTCTCTGTGGGAGCCCCGACCCTCTGGAATGGATTGCCCACTGAGCTCAGGACAGCCCCCGACCTTCTTTCCTTCCGTCGCGAGCTGAAGACGTGGCTCTTCCGCCAACTAAACTGATCCGTTCGGGGGTACACTGGGATAATTTTAAATCGTTTTTTAATTGGGTTACCGATTTTAATTTGGTATTGTATTGTGATTTGTATTGAAGTTGTCATTTTGTAAGCCGCCTTGAGTCCCTAGGGAGAAAGGCGGCATATAAATCGCAATAAATAAATAAATAAATAAATAAATAAATAAATAAATAAATAAATAAGGATAGTCCTCCACTTATGACCACAATTGAGCCCCAATTTCTGTTGCTAAGTGAAACACCCGCCATGCTGGCTGGGGAATTCTGGGAGTTGAAGTCCACCCATCTTGAAGCTGGCACGGCTCTGCCATTCCCATCAGAAGTCTCCCAGCTGAAGATGCAACTTTTGGCTAAGAGGGTGACCTCTCCCTTTCTCTTATCTCCAGGCTTACCACGACCCCATGTTGAAGTTGTCCATCATGTCCGAAGAGGAATTGAGCCACATCTTTGGAGATCTGGATTCCTACATCCCCTTGCACGAAGGTAAAAACGCCCGGCCCTTCCCTAGCCGAATCAGGGTTTCTTCAACGTCCCAAATGGCTCGAGGCCAGACCCACCCAGGGTGTGACTCAAAAAGGAAAAAATGGATCCAGGAACATGTATCACTGTACAAATAGTTTCACGCTCCATTGAAATGCTCTTATAAAACAAACCCCCTCCCCCCCCCCCCCCAAAAAAAAACTCAGAATAGTTACGGATAAAGCGATATCTGTAAGGAAAAGCTACCTACAAGAGCTCAGAGGGGTTGTGAACCTGGCAATCAACCATCAATGGTGGCTTCTCCAGCCGTTTTTTATTTTCTAAATTCTTTATGATTTATTATCATTTATTCTTACGATCTTCTTTTATTTCCGCCCCTTTTATTGGTATTGTTTCTGTACCGGAGATAAATTCCTTGTGTGCGTAATCACACTTGGCCAAATAAAACATTCAAATTCAGATTTTCCCTGCAAGATATAGGATGGTTGAAGGAAATATATTGCTCTGGTCTGGTGCCAGCAGGGCTGAATCACGCCTGGATCCTGAATTCAAGCTTGTTTCCATGTAGCATTTCAAGTTAATTCAAATTTCACTCCTTCAGTGTAATTACAGGTAGTCCTCGACTTATGACCGGTTGCTTAACGACCATTCACAGTTACGGCCTCACCTGAAAAGTTGACACGACTGCTCTTTGGGTTGCTCGGCAACACGGCCACAATTCTTTAATTTGCAGCATCCCACGGTCACATACAGGTAGTCCTCGACTTACGACCCACAACTAGAAACCCCAAATTTATGTTGCTAAGTGAGACATGTGTTCAGTGAGTTCTGTCCCATTTTACAACTTTTCTTGGCACATTTGTTAATTGAATCAATGCAGTTGTTAAGTGGTTGTTAAGTGAATCTGGCTTCCCCCTTCGACTTCGCTGGTGAGGTCGCAAAAGGGGGTCACATGATCCCGGGATACTGCCACCATCATAAATGTGAATCAACTGTCAAGAATCCGAATCTAAATCACGTGACCGCAGGGACGCTGCAGTGGTCATAAGTGTGAAAAACGGTCATAAGTCACTTTTTCAGTGCCATAACTTTGAATGGTCACTAAATAAACGGTTGTAAGTCGAGGACTATCTGTCATTGCATTTCATGACACACCGGTTTTTGATGAAACCACACCCACAGTGAACAGTGGATTCACACTTACGACCGTTGCCACATTCACTTTAAAAACCACCGCAAGAAACATAACATCAGGTCGGCCACACGATCAACTCGTTTTACGGTTGTGACGACTTAATGACCGTAATGGGGCAGGCTCCATTACGGTTATAACCAAAGGACTTACCTGTATTTAATCCTTGAATTAAAATTTAAAAAGTTCCATTCCTTTGGAGAGGGTTTGATTGAATCTCTTCCAGTGTGTTTGCCTTTTTCCCCAATTCTCCTTTTCCCTTTTCCCTTACAGACTTCTTGGAAAAACTGGGGCAGGTGACCCGGCCGGATGGGACGGTGGAGCAAATCGGACCCATTCTTGTGGAATGGGTGAGTGAATCCTCCCAACCTCCCCTCCCGTCCGCTTAAAGCCTGCTGGTCATTATTTTATTCGGCTTCCGGATCTCGCTAAGTTTTCTGCTCAATTTAGTTATTCATTTATTGAGAAGACTTACCTGGCTGCCCGCTCACTCTTGTTGACTCTGGGCGGCCCCGATCCCTGTTGGTAAAAACAAAAAATGCAGAATAGTTAGATCCCTGATCCCTCTTCATTAAGAGGCTTCTTCTGCTGCTTCTTCTACTGCTTCTGCTTCTTCTGCTGCTTCTGTTTTTTCTTCTGCTTCTTCTTCTACTCCTTCTTCTGCTTCTGTTTCTTCTCCTTCTGCTTCTTCTACTTCTACTGCTTCTGCTACTTCTGCTTCTGCTTCTGCTTCTGCTTCTGCTTCTGCTGCTTCTGCTTCTTCTCCTTCTGCTTCTTCTTCTCCTTCTGCTTCTGCTTCTTCTACTTCTACTTCTTTTGCTACTTCTTCTGCTTCTTCTCCTTCTCCTTCTCCTTCTTCTGCTTCTCACCCTCCTCCTCTTCTCTCTCCTCCTTCTCCTTCTCTCCCTCTTCATTAAGAGGCTCATCTTCTCTTTCTCCTTCTTTTCCTCACCCTGCTCCTTTTTCCTCTTCCCCCTCTTCCTCTTCTTCCTCCTCTTTTTCTCCTGCCCCTTCCTTCCTCCTTCCCCCCTTCCTCTTCCCCTCCTCCTCTGCCTAAATTTGGGCAACTGCTCAGCTTAAATCTGCAAGGTCCTAGTTCCAGAAAGAGCCAGTGTCCCCACCCCTGCCACCAAGCCTGCTCTTCTCACAAGCGTGGCCTTCTCTTCCTCCCCAGCTCCCCGGGCTGAACGCCTACAAGGCCTACTGCAGCAACCAGCTGGCGGCCAAAGCCCTCCTGGACCAGAAGAAGCAGGATGCCCGAGTCCAGGACTTCCTGCAGCGTTGCCTGGAATCTCCTTTCAGCCGCAAGCTGGACCTCTGGAGCTTCCTGGACATTCCTCGCAGTCGCCTGGTCAAGTACCCGCTCCTCTTGAAGGAGATCCTCCGGCACACGCCCAACGATCACCCCGATGTCCAGAGTCTGGAAGAAGCAGTAAGGGGCTACGCTTTGCTCCCTCTGGGTTTCAGATATAGGGGGAAAGTGGGGTCCTGGGTGCTTTTCTCAGCTTGGTGGTTTTCTTGCAGACGTTTCATGACCCCACTAGGGAACATCATCAGTGCTAGAAGGGAGTGGGGTTTGTGGAGAGAAGGAGGAGGAGGAAGTAAAGGAGAAAAAATGAAGGGGAGGGAGGAAGAAGGAAGGAGAGGAGGAGGGGGGACTGTGGGGTCCTTGGTGCTCTTCACAGCTTGGTGATTTTCTTGCAGACGTTTCATGACCCAACTAGGGAACACTGTCAGTGCTAGAAGGGAGTGGGGTTTGTGGAGTGGAGGAGGAGGAGAAAGAGGAAGAAGAGGAGGAGGAGGAGGACTGGGGGGTCCTTGTTGCCCTCCACGCTTGGTGGTTCCCCTGCAGACATTTCATTACCAAACTAGGTAACGTCCTCAGTGCCAGCATTCAGCGTTTAGTCTGGCAGCGCTTCCTTTCCTGCGTCTCCCCCATCCTTATCGACGGATGCTTTCCTCCTAGATCTGCCTCATCCAAGGAGTCCTCTCGGACATCAACTTGAAGAAAGGAGAGTCGGAATGCCAATACTACATCGATAAGCTGGAGTACCTGGATGAGAAGCAGCGGGACCCACGGATCGAAGCCAGCAAAGTTTTGCTTTGTCACGGGGAGCTGAAGAACAAAAACGGGCATGTAAGTAGAAATGGGGGAACCGCGGACATCTGGGAGCTAAGAGTGCCTAAGGGGGTGGCCTTAAACCAGGAGACGGTGAGTTCTAGTCCCACATCGGGCATGAAAGCCAGCTGAGTGACTTTGGGCCAATCACCTGGTGATGGTGAGTTGTAGTCCCTCCTTAGGCACGAAAGCCAGCTTTGAGCCAATCACCAGGTGATAGTGAATTCTAGTTTCACCTTAGGCATGAAAGCTGACTAAGTGAATTGACACCAATCACCAGGAGATAGTGAGTTCTAGTCCCGCCTTAGGCATGAAAGCCAGCTGGGTGACTGAGCCAATCACCAAGTGATAGTGAATTCTAGTTTCACCTTAGGCATAAAAGCTGACTAAGTGAATTGACACCAATCACCAGGAGGTTGTGAGTTCTAGTCCTGCCTTAGGCATGAAAGCCAGCTGAGTGACTTTGGGCTAATCACCAGGTAATGGTGAGTTGTAGTCCGCCTTAGCCATGAAAGCCACCTGAATAACTTTGGGCCAATCACCAGGTGACAGTGAATTCTAGTTTCACCTTATGCATGAAAACTGACTAAATGAATTAGGCATGAAAGCCAGCTGAGTGACTTTGGGCCAATCACCAGGTGTTGGTGAGTTGTAGTCCCGCCTTAGGCATGAAAGCCACCTGGGTGACTTTGGGCCAATCACCAGGTGACAGTGAATTCTAGTTTCACCTTAGGCATAAAAGCTGACTAAGTGAATTGACACCAATCACCAGGAGGTTGTGAGTTCTAGTCCCGCTTTAGGCATGAAAGAAACTGGATGACTTTGGGCCAATCACCAGGAGGTTGTGAGTTCTAGTCCCGCCTTAGGCATGAAAGCCAGCTGGGTGACCTTGGACCAATCAGCCATA
Source organism: Arizona elegans (assembly GCA_022577455.1). Taxonomy (NCBI): domain Eukaryota; kingdom Metazoa; phylum Chordata; class Lepidosauria; order Squamata; family Colubridae; genus Arizona; species Arizona elegans. Next base: position 88,228,530 of record JAKOOJ010000007.1, on the reverse strand, counting down.
ACTACTCCCGAATTACATATTAGTAATAAAGATGGGATTTAAAAAAAAAACCAAAATAAATTCTTGAGGATGAGCCCAGAAAACAAAACCGGGCAGCCTCTGTTCTTCAATTTCTTATCAAAAGATCTATAATCCCATAAAAGTAAGGATCCTGTGCCTTCTGCCAGGTGCCCTTTATTTCTTCTCCTTTATAAAAACTCAAGAGGACACTGTCTTCCCCCGTGTCAGCCTTGGCGCCACTTGAGCCCTGGGTCTGAAGAAGTCCATTTAAAGGCACCAGCCTGGCACTCGGAGACAGAGAGCGGAGCTGGGAGCTGTCCAGTTTCCAGATGGCTGGGACGTAATTCACAATTTGACTTTTGCAGAGGGGTGGGGGGGAGAGAGATGCATTCCTGGTGGGATAATTCACTTTATTAAGTGGCCTTCTGGGCCCGCAGCGTCAGGTGGGAGGAAAATTAAAGACTGTTCCATCAATATTTACTTAGGGCTGCTTTACAGAAAGAAAAGATGGGAGTTCAGAGGGTCATTTTTTTAAAAAATCTTTTGTCTCGGCTATAAACATTACATGTTCTCGTTGGTCGCTCTCATCTCTTCCATTATAGGGTTTGTTTGTTTTTAATCCTTCCGGTAGGTCTTTATCATAACAAAATTATTTAGGCAAAGTCTTTAGCAAGAACTGGCAGCTTGAAGGCTGGTAGGAGAATGCATGGGTCACATTTGGCACATCCTACGCTTTGCAGGGCAGCTAGAGCGGTGCTTTTCAAACATTTTTAAGACGTGTGAACTTCTAACATCCAGAATTCCCCAGCCAGCAAACTTTAAGATGGGTGGACTTCAACTCCCAGAATCCCCCAGCTGGCATGTTTTAAGATGGGTGGACTTCAACTCCCAGAATCCCCCAGCCGCAAACTTTAAATGAATGGACTTCAACTCCCAGAATCCCCCAGCTGGCATGCTTTAAGATGGGTGGACTTCAACTCCCACAATCCCCCAGCCAGCAGGCTTTAAGATGGGTGGACTTCAACTCCCAGAATCCCCCAGCCAGCAGGGTTTGGACTTCAACTCCCAGAATTCCCAATCCCTACATTGCCTTTGGCAGAATGGCTGTGTGCATGCCGGCTGCAGAATTCTGGGAATTGAAGTCCACGAGTCTTCAAGCTGCCAAGGTTGGATACCCCCCCCCCTTTAATCTAAAAGAAATGTTTTGTAGTTAAAAGATGGAATTTCTTTCAAAGGGCTGGCAGCAAAATGTTCCAAAACCTTTCCATTGATGTAAAAAATATACATGGTGAACTTGAGTTCCCTCTCTTTGATGGTGGCTGAATTTCACTTAAAACTTCCTCTCTCTCCTCTTTCCAGAAGCTTTACATCTTCCTTTTCCAAGAAATCCTGGTCCTCAGCCGGCCCGTCACGCGGAACGAGCGCCATTCTTACCAAGTGTATCGGCAGCCGATCCCGGTACAAGACCTGGTGCTGGAGGACTTGCAAGATGGAGACGTCAAAATGGGCGGGTCGTTCCGAGGTGCCTTCGGCAATTCGGATAAAGGTAGGGAGGAAGGTTCCAATATTTGGGGGGTTGGGGGGCCAGAGAAGAGGGGGTCAACCTGTTCTCCAAAACACCTGAGGGCAGGATGGGATGGAAGCTTGTCAGAGAGAGGAGCAACCTAGAATTGAGGAGAAAAGTAAGAACAATTAAGCAGTGGAACTCCTTGCCTCCAGAAGTTGTGGATGCTCCATCACTGGAGGTTTTCAAGAGGAGATTGGACAGCCATTTGTCCAGAATGGTATAAGGACTCCTGCTTGACCACAGAGTTGGACTAGAAGACACCCACGATCCCTTCCAAGAAAAACAACCCCCTTCTTCTTTAGCCTGCCATTAATCAAGAGGCTATTCTGAAGAGGGGAGCTTCTGAATTCTGCAATGTCCTTTACAAAGTTGGGCCCTCTCCGAGTTTCCCCAGGCATCCCGATCCCACTTTTTCCTCTACATGACGCATTCTTTCCTGGGTCCCTAAAAGCAGCAGTCAGACACCCTCTAGATTCCTACGCCTAAAAGCCCATCTCCCTCAAAAGATCCTCTTCTCAGGACCTTTTGGCAAGAGATTCCCAACCAGAAGCCACACCTGAGGTGGCCTTCAAGAGTTGACCAGAACATCCTTCTCTCCTTGTCCTGAAAGTTTTCAGAAAGCAACTGGGCCGTCTTGGTGTTTGTTCTCTTGGCTTCTCATCCCAGAAGGTTCTTCAGTTCTAACATCAGTTCTAGAGTGTCTCCCGTTCTAGAGCTGCTTCGCCTCTAACATCGGTTCTAGAGTGTCTCCCGTTCTAGAGCTGCTTCAGTTCTAACATCGGTTCTAGAGTGTCTTCCGTTCTAGAGCTGCTTTGCTTCTAACATCGGTTCTAGAGTGTCTTCCGTTCTAGAGCTGCTTTGCTTCTAACATCGGTTCTAGAGTGTCTTCTGTTCTAACATCAGATAAGAACTGAAGGGACTTCTTGGACGAGAAGCAGAAACATTTTGAAACTGGGATTTCTTGGTGGTGGCTGCTGTTTTTCTTTCAGAACGTTCCGCTTCTCACCCAAGAAGAATTTCTTCGGTTCTAGAATCATTTCTAGAACTCCCGTTCTGACATCCGTTCTAGAACGTCTTCCGTTCTGACCCCCGTCGGAATGGAAGAAGCTCCTTGGACGAGAAGCAAAACCTTTTTGAAGAACATAAGGAAGCCCGGTGGCCTTTTTTGGGGGGCGGGGGTGGGGGGTGGAATCCCCTTTGGGACAACCTTGATCTGGATGATGGAGCATCTCCATAAACCTCCTTCTTCTTCTTCTCCTCCTTGCTTGCTTTTCCAGCCAAGAACATTTTCCGGGTCCGTTTCCGGGACTCCTCCTCGGGCCAGTCCCACACGCTGCAGGCCAACGACATCTTCCACAAGCAGCAGTGGCTCAGTTGCATCCAGGCGGCCATTGCGCCCTTCCAGCCGAGCCCCGTGCCTTTCGAGATGAAGGACCTGCCCGAGCTGAGCGAGGAAGGCGAAGAGAACCAACCCTTCGGCTCCAACGCCAAGATCCAAAGGAGGCAGCCTTCCGCCTCGGGCAGTTTCCGCATGGAGCTGGGCGAGAACGGCTCCGAAGCCGACGTGGCGGGAGAGATGAAGAACGTCAAAACTTACCGGATGCATTCGGCGCTCAGGAGAAGCAGGGACAAAAGCCAGACCAGCGTCAAACGGAAAGAGACTCTGGTTTAAATAGCAGGAGCGAATGGCTTCCTCACTCTTTAATTTATAAATAAAGTGTACATTTTCTTTCCTGTAATGTGAGAATGGTGAAGGGTCTGTTGTTCGCTCTTTGTTGGTCTTTTTGTGTTATATGTGAGTCTTTCTTTCTTTCTTTCTTTCTTTCTTTCTTTCTTTCTTTCTTTCTTTCTTTCTTTCTTTCTTTCTTTCTTTCTTTCTTTCTTTCTTTCTTCCTTCCTTCCTTCCTTCCTTCCTTCCTTCCTTCCTTCCTTCCTTTTTCTTTCTTTTTTTTTTTAAAGGCAGCTACTGTTTTTTCCGCAAACGTTGTTGAACCGGCCTCTGATCCCATGGGTGGATAAAAATTATAAGGGCTCAATTTCTGGATTGCAACAGCAGACTCCGGAGGTCCCGATCCCTTCTGTACATAGTGTTAATATCGGGAAGGAAAAGCGCTCTCCAAAAGGCTGCAAAGGTGTTAAAATTGCCTTCCCAAATACAAATCAGCTCTTTAAAAAAACAAAACAAAAAGCAGTTCATTTGGGGGGGGGAAATAATTGGAATTTTGGAGGGGTTTTGTAACTCAATAATTTTGATTCTCTGAACAGAAGTCGTCCAATTACCAACTTTTCTTCCAAAGCAGTGTTTCTCAACTGCTCTAAATTGAAACACTGCTCTAAATTGACACGGTCTATTGTGTTCCTCACAAAAAGACCCCAGGTTCAACGCGTTTCCATTTGAATGACTGGAATTCTACACTTGGTGGTGTGCTTTCCTTCCTGCGAATTGCTACGCCACGTATTTAATCTTTGTTGTTTTTTGTTTTTTTAAATATTATTTGAATACTTTTGTAGACCCTTTCCTTTTTGTACTTTGATTCCTGTGTCGTTTCTTTCTCAAAACTCACCCTTTTTCCCCCTTCCCCTTTTCTTGATGCATGAGTGCTGGTATATATATGTGTATATATTGTGATTCAAACCGAAAAGCCAATTCAGACCGTTTCAAACCGGTTGAAACCAAGCCATAAAATAACTCAAGACATTGGAAGGAGGGGAAAAAACAGACTGGTGTCCCCACTTTTCCAACTGATCTGGGATTCGGGGGCGGCCTTTTGAATCGATCCGAGGAGAGAATATTTCCGTGTCCAAGGTGGAGCTCCGGTGGTCAGGAATTGACTATCTTTAAATAAGGTGGGAGACTGAAGTTGGTTGGGAATGTAGCAATTGGGGAAGGTTGACCACAGCAAGGCTGAATTGCAGCTGCTGGAAGAAAGTGAAGGAAGAAGAAGGGGTTATCGAAGATGTGAATAAAGGGACCAAGTTTGCGATTAAAAAAGGGGACAAAAGTCTCTTGAAAGGCATCAAAAGATGCAGCCGTTGCAGGAAGCAGGGAAAAGCACGTCGTAAGTCGGGTAAAGAGGGTTAGCGAGGGGTTTGTTACTGTGTTGGGAATGGGGAAGGATAAATACGGATGTTGGGTTTTACTGGCAATTCTCTCCCGAGGATTGGACCTCCAGGTGGGAGATCTGGCTCAAAACGCAAGAGCTGTCCAAAAGAATGAATGAATAAATAAAAATAAAGCCGCTGCAGCCCACTTGAAAAACAACCTCCCCAAAATTGGCCCAGTAAGAAGTTTAAAAAAAAAAAAATAGTTTGAGTTTTCTGCTTTTTTTTTTTTTTTTTTAATTTTAAATTCTGGTGCCGAAAGGCGTCTGGGCCAGCGTTGAGGGTGGGTAGGGGTTGAAGCCCCTGCGAGCAAATGTAAATAAGAGAATTACCAAAGCTCTGTAAATGTTTCCTTGTACAGTAACATGAAATGGAAAATTAACGATTAAAAGCTCATATCGCATCGATCCTTGCGTGGGCCTCTCTTTGATTCGGGGGGAAACGAGTGGGAGGAGGGGGTCTTTTGTGGGTTCAGATTTATTTATTTATTGGTTTGATTTTATATGCCGCCCTTTTCCGGAGACTCAGGGCAGCTTACAATGCATTAAGCAATAGCCTTCGTGCTTTTGTATATACCTGCTTAGTTGAGCTTTCGGCCCCCCATAAGTGGTGTTCTTTTTTATGCAAAGTCAGCTTATTGCCCCCACAATCTGGGTCCTCATTTTACCTACCTCAAAAAGATGGAAGGCTGAGTCAACCTTGAACCTGGTGAGATTCGAACTTGCAGTAATTGCAGGCAGCTGGTGTTACTTAACAGCACTTTAGTCTGCTGCGCCACCAAGGCTCAGATGTTCCGAAGATCTTCAAAGCTACACATGTTTTAATTTTTAGGGTCACGGCAACCCAGGTATGGCGCCCAGCCTTTGGAAGGGGGGGGGATTTGTTGAGTTGCAGTTCAACCCGAGGAGCAAAAACGCAACTTAACAGTAACAAGAGTTGGAAGGGACCTTGGAGGTCATCTAGTCCAACCCCCTTCTCACGCAGGGATTCGAACTGCCGACCTTTCTAATCGAAAGTGTCTTAGCCTCCTGGATAAATCTGGGAAAGACAGCCAAGTGCAGCCCTCGCTTCTATTCAGGTTTTATTGGACAGCCGTACAGCTTTCGCTAACGTCAGTACAGGTAGTCCTTGACTTAACAACATTAAACCTCGTTTAGTGACCTTTCAAAGTTACGGCACCTGAATAAAGTGACTTACAGCTGTTTTTTTCACAGTTACGACCTTGGCAGCTTCCTCCCGTGATCTTGGGACCGATATTCAGACGCTCGGCAACTGATTCGTACTTAACGGTTGCAGCGTCCCGGGGTCGCGTGATCCCCTTTGGCGTGGCAAGCCACGTCAATGTGGCAAGCCAAATTCATTTCACGACTGTGTGATTAACTTAGCAACTGCTGTGATTTGCTTAGCAACGGTGGCAAGAATGGTCGTAAAATGAGGCGAAACTCACTTAACAAATGTCTCACTTAAGAGCAGGGATTTTGGGTTCAATTGTAGTCGTAAGTCGAGGACTACTTGTAGGTCCTGGGCAGTGGGGGATAATCCTCCAGTTACGACTGCAATTGGGAATAAAATTCGCGTTGCTAAGCAAAGCAGTTTTGAAAGCTTGATGGCACACAGTTTTACTTTTTTTTTTTTTTTTTGCTGTAAGTAAATCACTACAGTTGGTGAATGAATTACAGGCAGTCCTCGTCTTAAAACCATTCATTTAGTGACCGAAGTTATAACGGCACTGAAAAAAGCGACTTGGGACCGATTTTCGCACTCGGGACTGTTGCAGCATTCCTATGTTCGTGTAATGGAAATGCAGAGACTTGGAAACTGACTCACATTTATGACAGTCGCAGTGTCCCGGGGTCACATGATCCCCTTTTGCGACCATTAATCTGACCATTAAAGTCAACAGGGAAGCTAGATTCACTTAACAACCATATGACTCATTTAACTGCAGTGATTCACTTAACAAACATGGCACAAAAAGTCCTAAAATGCCCCACTGAACAAATGTTTCACTTTGCAACAAAAATTTCTGGTCGTCAGTCGAGGACTCCCTCTATGCAGACATTAAGCAAATCCATTAAATTTTGCTTGTCCGAAGCTGGCCGGGAAGGTCACAAATTATGATCACTTGACACCCCCCCACCCCGATGCGGCTTCAACCATCGTAAATGCATGCCGGTGGCCCAAGAGCCCAAATTTTGATCCCTTGGCTGTCAGGAATGTTACAACGGTCGTAAGTACAAGGATTGTTCTGAAGTTCCTTTTCCCAGTGCTGTCGTTAACTTCAAAAAGCTGCTTAATGAATCGGTTTTAAATTGAGAATTACCTGTATTGATTCTGGTGGTTTGAAGGCCATCAATGAAGGCAGATTTGCTTAAAAGACCTAAATCTGGAAGGATTTTATCCCAGACACGGAATTAAAAAGGGTTGGGCAGTTTGCAAATGAGAAAAAAAAAAAAAACCTGGCCATTTGTTTAGGATACGGTTTATTTCTCTGGGTAGGTAGGGCACGTTCGCTAAACGTGGCTGTGATTTATTAACTCGGCTTTAGGGTGAAGTCTGGCGTCATCCAGATACACGGACAATCCTCAGCCTCCTGGAAAACTTTTTATTATGCGTCCATCTTGATAAGAAATCTCGGCAAATAACCGCTAAACCTCGTTACTCAATGCATTGTAATCCCCTTTCTGGATACAGAGCTCAGATTACGAGATTTTATCCGATCCATTTTGCTATTTCTCCTTTTGAACTTTCAATAGTGGGATCTGTTTACATTCTCTTTTACCCACGTTTCCCTGAAAAAGAAGATCCAGTTCTTACATATATATATATATATATATTGCTACCAAAAAAGGCACCAGGTCTTATTTTCAGGGGACGTCTTTCAGTAGTGTTGTGGCCCATCAGTGGCCTGTGCAGCTAGTGGCTGATTCGGACAGCGAGGAGGCTGGTGTGGTGCTGCGCCAGCAGTCCGTGCAGCTGGCGCTCGAGTCGGATAGTGAGGAGGCTGGAGAAGATGTGGTGCCAGAGGCGGGGATTCAGCCAGGGCCTTCAGAACCTCCAGAAGCTCCCATAAGTGAAGAGGACGAAGAGGAGGAGCCTCTTCTCGATGCACGGGTGCGCAGAGCTGCCAAAAGGCAGGAGTGGCTCCTCAGAAGGAGGTCTCCTTGAGAGTAAGGCTTGGGGCTAATTGGCCACTCCCTTAGCCTATTTAAGGAGGAACACCGACTGAAGCAATTTGTAGGGAACAACTTTAGTTCATTCTCCTTCGCGTCTGGATTCTCTGCAAATTGCTTCTGGGCTTTCTGTCAACCATAGTAAGATTACGATTGTTTATTCTTTGGGTTCTTGTAGGCTGTTAAGAAAGTTAATTAACAGCCTTTGTTTGAAAAAAAAAAACTGATTTAATTTAGTAAACTAAGGTTTGTACAGACTTTGTGTGTGCTGCGTTCTTTGGGGTCCGTAGCTGGGGCAGAACAAGTAGTGGGTTTCACTTACTTTTCCTACCAGTTCGGAACTGTGAACGTGCGTCCGTGCTCGCTTTGCACGCACGCGGCACTTCTGCGTGTGCGCAGAGCATCCGTGATGACCTCCAGCATCGTCCGAACCCGGGGCGAACTGGTAGAAATCCACTACTGATGTCTTCCACTGACTCACTTCGTGGCGACAGCACTGACAGCCCCATCCAGCAGGAACCCGCTGCCAGTCCACATTTTCTGCAGTCGCTTGTTGCCACTTGCGCGCGTCAATCCCCGCTTCTGTTTTGCTGTCAGAAAGCCTTCAGGGAAAGGCCTTTGCAGCCAAGAAACAAGGTCCAGATTGGCGCAGATTTTATTTATTTATTTTATTTTATTTATTATTCATATTTCTATGCCTCCCAACTCTCTGAGGACTCTGGGCGGCTTACAACAAAGACAGTATAAACAATATACAATAAGAGACGTTAAAAACCCATACACACCACTCATGGCCGGATCTCGCAAAGTGAAATCAACGGCCCCAGGCCTGCCGGAAAAGCCAGGTCTTCACCGCTTTCTGGAAGGCCAATAGGGTGGGGGTGGTCCGGACCTCAGGAGGTAACTGATTCCAGAGAGCCGGGACAGCCACAGAGAAGGCCCTACTCCGCGGACCTGCCAGGCGACGTTGTTTAGCTGACGGGACCCGGAGGAGGCCAACTCTGTGGGATTTTGCCGGTCGTTGGGAGCTATGCGGTAGAAGGCGGTCTCGAAGATAGCCTGGCCCTAAGCCATATAGGGCTTTAAAGGTAATAACCAACACCTTGAATTGTGACCAGAGACCAATAGGAAGCCAGTACAGCTCATGGAGGATTGGTGTAATGTAGGAGTACCTAGATGCACCCATGACCACTCGAGCGGCTGCATTCTGGACCAACTGTAGTCTCCGAACACTTTTCAGAGGTAACCCCATGTAGAGCGCGTTGCAGTAATCCAACCATGAGGTGACAAGGGCATGAGTGTGAGAAGAGCCTCCCGATCCAGGTAGCGTCACAATTGGTGTACAAGGTGTTGCTCTAATCTCAGCTGTGGGTCAAGAAGGATGCCCAAATTGCGAGCCCGTTCTGAGGGGGACAATTTCTCCCCCGCCACGGCTAAGGATGAACAATCGACATGGTCCTTGGGAGGCAATACCCACAGCCACTCGGTCTTGTCTGGGTTAAGTCTGAGCCTGTTTACTCCCATCCAGACTCTCACAGCCTCCAGGCACTGTAGGCCCCGGCCTCCGTTTCACCATCAGAGCCCTTCAGGAAAGGACTCGGCATCTGATAACAGAGCTCCGGATTGTGGCCTGGCTGCAATTGTCCAAAGGTAAGTTGTAGGGCAGTTCCACCCCCCACCCCATCTGCACCCTAGCTTAATTTTTAACCATGCGCCTAACTAGGGCTTAATGTTGTGGCTCCGTTACCTGAGCCTGTGTCATCGGCAGGAGAGGACTCTGAGAGTGAAGGAGAGGAGTTGGCAAGGCCTCCCTCTCCAGGACCCTCCTCTCTGGCAATGCCTTCAGTGCCCGCTGAAGGGCAAGAAATAGGCCCAGGGCCAAGCACATCCACGCAGCCACAGGTGGACAGTAATGAGGGAGATGAGTCTTGGCTGGATCCTCGGCAGCATTGCAGAGATAAGCGCGCGCAACAGAAGAAGAGGTGTGCCAGAGATTAAACTGAGTCACTGGACCACACCCCACAGGGTATAAAAGGGGGTGAGGTGGCCATTCAGACTCTGTGACGGACAAAACTAACTACTATCGAGTCACACTGCATCTTTGGAAACAACATTATCGGCCTTGGATTTATTTTTCGAACTGGACAATTCTTGAACTGTGTGTATTTTGTTTATGAGTAAAGTTCTTGGCAAGCAGCTACTGGGTTGCTGCCAAGCTTCTTATCAGAATAATTGGTTGTCTGCCAGTTTATTTAACCCCCGGCTGTCTGTTTGTGTGCGTGTGTGAGACGGGGACAGAACACTTATTTTCAGGATAGGGCTTATTTTGAGCGCATGTGTAAAATTAAGCTAGGTCTTATTTTCAGGGAAATATGGTAGTCAACGATCCCCCCCCTTTTTTTTTTAATGCCCAAGTGTAGCGCAGTCTTTCTGTGCCTTCAGTAGACTTCCTATAGACTTCCTTTTTTCATCTTCTCAATTCATCCCAATGTTGGATCATCTTCCAGGATGTGAAAAGAGTGTGAGAGGAAGGATGCAGAGCCAAACCAATAGGACTGTGTAGGTGAATAGGCGTGCACTCGCACGCCTACATAAATTGAAATATATACATAGCAGCCGCCTTCGAATTGAAAGCAATGCAGTTTTATTGCTTGCACAACATGTACTTACTTACATTTGATTTCTAATTTCTCATAGACCTCACCTAAGCCAGATAGGGACAGCCAAAGGACCACACATGGCCCAGAGGCCATATAGCACCCAGGTCCGCCGTAGTATTAATATTAACGTCTACGACTCTACGGAAATGCGCAGTCACCCGTGTCATGGTTGTCCCAAAGGTGCTTTTTCAAAAGGCAACTGGACTTTCTTGTTAACCTTGTTTTCACTTTTTCGTCACAAACTGAGCAACGTGGCCTATGCAGTACAATGCAGTGAGCTGTTGGCAGATCTGTACACTGGGGAAACAAAACAGCCATTTCACAAACGCATGGCGCAACATAGGAGAACAAACCCATCAGGATAAGATTCAGCAGTTCTTCTGCATTTGAAAGACACAGGCCACTCTTTTCAAGACAGCAAAGTCCACATTTTGGTCAGAGAGGACTTCTGGTTTGAAAGAGGGGTCAAAGAGGCCAGCCCTCTCCCAAAAGAGGGGGAGGGATATGACATCATCTATCTCCAGTCTACAACACAGTCCTTTCAGCAGTTCCAAGAAGGCTCCACACCCATTTGCACTATTCAGGTGACCCCGAGGACATAAATAAACCTCCAAGTGGCCTCAATAACTCTCAGAGAGAGTACTAATGACCCGATGACCGCAAGGAATGTAAATCCTTCCATTCTCCACCATTCAGTCAGAACCGATGAAGCTTCTTGGATGAGAAGAAAACAAGAAAGTCCAATTGCCTCTTGAAAAAAGCACCTTCGAGTAATAATTTTAACCTTTTTAAGATATATTTAGCTATATTTTTCCTTTTCTCTCAATTAATTTTATTTATTTATTTATTATTTATTATTTGAATTTCTATACTGCCCTTCTCCTTTCGGACTCAGAGCGGTGAACAGCCAAAATAAAAGCATTTATACATAAAGTACGATTAAAAATAGATTTAAAATAATTAAATTTGGCCCATAGTTTAAAATTTATCAATTTAAAATCCATATCAATTAATGATGACTCCTGAGTTTGATTTCCTAATATATGAGCAAATATTGATCAATCTGATTTTGGCTGTTCTCCCGTTAGACTTTTTCATGTCCTCAGTTCATCCCAACTTTGGATAACCTCCCAGTTAGCAAAGAGAAATTAAAATGACCTCCATCCTCAAAATCCTTAGATGACATTTTTTGGGGGGGAAATCAACATTCCTCCATCTCCAGATCCCTTTTTTTCCTTGTAAAGATGCTGTCGAAATACAGAGTTCTGTTTTCAAATGCCCTTTCAGCGAACGCTCGCAGAATCCTGGCAAAATGATTTTCTTCGACCCGAGCTGGATTTCAGAAACGCTGTTCAAAGCGACGTCTGGTTTTCCGTGTCTGGCTGTGCGTGACGTGCCTTCGGAAAACATCTGGTGCAGACCCGTCTTGTTGGGAAAAAGAAATGAAATTGAAACAATCCGAAGCTTAATTGTTTGCAGCTGGTAGGCCGCACGTCAGACAAGACATAAAATGAGAAAGGACCCCACTTGATGGGGCTTGGTGGGTGCCAAAAACGAGAGATTTTTGCTTCTCGTGAAACCATGACTAAACTTGGTTCTGCCGGGAGGAGAAATAAATCGTAGCCTAGATCAGTGATGGCTAATCTTGTTGCCGTCGCGTGCCAAAAGTGGGGGAACGTGGGGGGGGGTCGTGCACGTATGTGCCCATACCCATGATTCAATGTGCCCCACCCCACCCCCGCTTATGCACACATGACCCCCCCGCGCTCCTCCCGCTTTTGGCCCGGTAGGCCTGTTTTTACCCTCCCCAGGCTCCAGAGCCATTCTAGGAGCCTGGGGAGAGCGAAAATGACCTCCCCTCCCTCAGGAGTCCCTCCGGAGACCGAAAACAGCCTGTTTCCTGACTTCCGGTGGGGCTCCACACCCATTTACACCACTCAGGTGACCCCGAGGATACACAGAAACCTCCAAGTGGCCTCGACGACTTTCTAAAAAATAATGCAAATGACCAGCTGTCTGCAAGGACTATAAATCCTTCCATCTTCCACCATTCAGTCAACACTGAGGAAGCTTTTTGGATGACAAGTGAAACATCTTCTGGGCAATGGAAGGATTGATACTCCTTGCAGACAGCTGGTCATTTACATCCTTTTCAGAGAGCCGTTGAGGCCACTTGGAGGTTTGTCTGTGTCCTCAGGGTCACCTGAGCAGTGCAAATAGGCGTGGAGCCTTCTTGGAACCGGTGAAAGGACTGTGTTGTAGGTAGAAGGCGCCACGCCCATTTGCACCACTCAGGTGACCCTGAGGACACAGACAAACCTCCAAGTGGCCTCAAGGACTCTCTAAAAAGGATGCAAATGACCGGCTGTCTGCAAGGAGTATCAATCCTTCCCTTCCCCACCATCCAGTCAGAGCTGAGGAAGCTTCTTGGAGGAGAAGCGAAACGTCTTCAAAGCAAAACCAGAAAGTCCAGTTGCGTCTTGGACAAAAGGCACCTTTGGGACAACCGCAACCTGGAGGACTGAGAATCTCCGTAGACGTTGAACAGATTGTGCACGGGTTCAACAAGATCCAGAGACACTCTGAACGAATGGGGCTTTGCGGTGCCCTTTGTGATTGTGGTGCCACACCGACAACAATACATACGTCGTATCCCTGCGTCTTATGTCCTGATCAGTGAGGACTTCATGGCAGCGTGACAGAACGCAATTAATATTTACTAATTTCTGGGCGAAGATCTCTTTAACTTGCACATATTTGTAATATATATATATGTGTGTGTGTGTGTGTGTGTGTGTGTGTGTGTGTGTGTATATATATATTTAATTTATATGCCGCCCTTCTCCGGAGATCAGGACGGCTTACAATGCGTTAATTGTAATTTTAAATTTTATATCCTATATAGCAGGGATGGCTAACCTTTTTGCCATTACGTGCCAGGGGAGGAGGGGTCACGCACACGCATGTCCACACCCATAATTCTATGCGCCCCGTGCATGTGCCCGTGACCCTCCGCTTCCCTCCTCTCCTGCCACGCAATGGCCTGGTGGGCCCGGTAGGCCCATTTTTCTCTCTCCCCAGGCTCCAGAGCCTTTCTAGGAATCTGGGGAGGGCAGAAACAGCCTTCCCCATCCCCCTGGAGGCCCTCCGGAGGCCAGAAACGGCCCGTTTGCCGACTTCCGGTCCCATCGGAGCTGAGCTCGCGTGCCCACCGATATGGCTACGCGTGCCATAAGTTTGCCATCACGGCTATATAGTATGCCTTATTTGAATTGCGAGGCTTCTGACATGCATAAATAAACAAGCCCTGGACACGATCTTATGACATAGTTATTTAATTTTCTGACACGTCTTGTATTCGTTTATTTAATGTATAAATCGCATGTCAGCAGAGAGGTATGGTTTACAAACCTCCCAGTTGTGTAACCCTCAACTTGTGATGTTCCAGATGACAGTGGCATAAACCATCGTTAGCTGCACTGATTATTTAAATTCCTGCCTTGTGACTGTTGTTAATTTGTTAATGAACTTTAAATTGAGGGTTTGGTTGCTGTTTGACTCGCTTAAATCTGGACCAGGATGCATAAGGATATTAAATGGGAAGTTATTTGTTCGTAGATGATTTCAATGTTTTTCAAACTTGGCAACTTTAAGATGAGTGGACTTCAACTCCCAGAATTCCCCAGCCAGCTGGGGAATTCTGGGAGTTGAAGTCCATTCATCATTCGGTTGTCAAGTTTGAAAAATGTAAAATCATTGGCTTCCATCTTTGATCTTGGAACTATCATACTTCCCCACCTCATGACAGTGAGTTAGGTCAAAAAAGTCAAGATGGCAGCCACAGCCATGACATCAAAGCAGCAAAATCAGGAAACTGGAGAGACCACGGACTATTCCTCTCAGAAACAGATATATAGTTAGTCCTCAAGTTACAACCATAATGGAGCTTGCCCATTGGGGTTGTAAATCATAACAGTCATAAAATGGACTGGTCATATAACTGATACACTTTTACGACCTTTTTCGCAGGGGTCATTAAGTGAACCAATGGGTCCGTTAACGGTGCAGTTTTGCCAAAAAATCAGAAGTAATTATTTTGGGCAAAAGTGTTGCTAATCTAATCCAATAAATAAACCATTGTAAATCGAATAAATAAATTGGATTTATTTATTTTTAAATTAATTTATTAATAATCGCAGTCGTGTAACTGCAGGACCCTGTAGCCAGGTTTAAAAGCAGCTCATAACTCCCCTGTTTTTTTTCAGGTACATTGTGACTTTGACCGGTCACTAAGTGATCAGATGTAAGTCGAGAACTACCTGTAACTGTATTACAGGTAGTCCTCGACTTGAAACAATTCATTTAGGGACTGTTCAAAGTTACAACGGCACTGAAAAAAGTACTTGTGCCCATTTCTCTCACTTATGACCGTGGAGCATCCTCATGGTCACGTGATTAAAATTCGGACACTTGGCAACTGATTCATATTTATGACGGTTGCAGTGTCCCGAGGTCACGTGTTTCCCTTTTGCGACCTTCTGATGAGCCAAGTCAATGGGGAAATCAGATTTGCTTAAGAACCGTGTGACTAACTTAACAATGGCATTGACTCACTTAACAACTTCGGCAAGAAAGGTCGTAAAATGGAACAAATCTCACTTAACGACTGCCTCACTTAGCAATAGAGATTTTGGGTTCAATTGAGGCCATAAGCTGAGGATGACTTTTATTTGTACAGTTCTTAGGAAATTGCTCGAAAACCAGAGAGGAAAACTGAAGTGGTTCGGGAATGATGAGAGGCACAAGCAAGCAAGTGACAACAGCTCTTTAATATACAGTGAGACTTCAGCAAAAACTCAGGGGCTGCAGTCCTCCTTATATACAATCCAGGAGGGACTGTCAGCCAATCAGAAACGTATGCAGGTTTGAATCTCCCGCTTAAAAGTATCAATACATAACACCCCTCCCTTCCCAGAAGGCACTGACATTCAAAAATTAACATATTTACAAACAAAATCTCGCAGGTGCTTAGGCTGAGTTCTCGCCCTAGTTGACCTGCGCAGTTCAGTGTTTGGTGGGGCGTCGAGCTGGTCGGAGGGACTCTTTGTCTCTCCCGGCTCCGCCAATGGAACCTCCTGGATTTTGTCCGGGGCGTGGTTATCCCCGGCTGGGAGTGGCGACTCGCTGGGGCGGCGCTGGAACCAGGGCTTGTCAGCTAAGTATTCTCGCGGCCCCGGGCTTGAGTTAGCTGTTTTGGAGAAGTGGTCATAGTTAGGCTCGGACATGTCTGCGTTGATGTTTGCCTCGCCAACCGCCCGTTTCCTCAGTTGGTCTATGTGGCGCTTCCAGAGTCTATCTACCCCCACGTCCACCGTGTATGATTTTGGGCCTGTTATCCCCACTATGGTTCCTGCGACCCATAGAGGACCGCTGGCATAATTGCGAGCGAACACTGGGGACCCGACCTGAAACTGCCTTAAGCCACAGGTCTCTCCCTTGAAGTTTTCGTGCGAATAGTTAGGGTGAAGCCTGTCCAACACACACCGGAGCTTTCTCCCCATGAGGAGCTCTGCTGGGCTTCTCCCTGTTGCCGTGCATGGTGATGCATGCTGAACCGCAAGGAATTGATCTATCCTGGCCTGCCAGTCCCCATTGTCTAATCTGGATAGTGCTTCCTTGGCTGTCCTGACAAATCGTTCAGCCAATCCGTTGGAAGCCGGGTGAAATGGGGCTGATAGGGCATGGCGGATTCCCAGGCCGGCCAAGTAACCTTCAAACAGGGTTGCTGTAAATTGGGGCCCATTGTCCGACACCAAGGTATCCGGCAGGCCGTGGGTGGCAAACAACTTTCTTAGGGCCTTGATAACCGCTTCGGCCGTTGTGGATGGCATTAATACAATTTCGAGCCATTTTGAAAAGGCATCCACTACTATTAAGAACGTTTGGCCATGGAACGGGCCGGCAAAATCAATGTGGATCCTCCCCCATGGGCCTTTTGGTTTCTCCCACTCTCGGATGGGCGCTACTGGGGGATCGGGGCGAGACTCCTGGCAGGGTCTGCACTTCCCCACCCACTCGGAAATGACCTGGTCCATGTTGGGCCACCAGACATAGCTGCGGGCTAAACACTTCATCCTGACGATGCCAGGGTGCCCCTCGTGCAATAACTCTAGAACTCTACCTCGTAGTTTTGTTGGAATTACCACTCTGTCACCCCACAGTAAGCACCCCCCTTGCATAAACAGTTCATTTCGTTTGTTGGCAAAACCTTGGTACTCCTCCCCGACCACCTTGTCCGGCCACCCTTTCAAAACCCAACCCATAACAGTCCGGATGACAGGGTCTCTATTTGATGCTTTCGCCACCTCGCCGGAGGAGATGGGCCCCAAAGTTAACGCGTCCAACAACAGGACGGAGGTTTCCGGTGTTGGGTTGTCCAGCAGGTCGGGAAGGGGGCAACGGCTAAGGGCATCCGCATGACCCAGGGTTCGCCCAGGCCGATGGACGAGCTGGTACGAGTATGCCGATAAGAAAATCGCCCATCTAGTTAATCGGGGGGAGAGGGCAGCGGGGGTTGGCCTGTCGCCTGCTAGCAGTCCTAGCAACGGCCTATGGTCAGTCACAAGTTCAAATTTTCGGCCATAGAGGTATTCGTGGAACTTCTTAACCCCCGCAATCGCAGCCAGAGCTTCTCTGTCCAATTGGCTATAGTTTCGTTCTGTGCTGGACAGAGTTCGGGAGTAGAAAGCAATGGGCGCCTCTAGGCCGTTCGGCAGTCTATGGCCTAGGACTGCACCAACTCCTACGGGGGAGGCGTCGCAAACTAAGACGAGCGGCAGCTCTGCATTGTACTGGATCAGGAAACTGTCCTCAGATAGGAGTTTTTTTACTGCCTCAAAAGCGGCCGCTTGCGGTTTCCCCCAGACCCATGGTACATTCTTTCCTAGGAGTTTGTGAAGGGGATCAGCGACCGTGGCCTTATCTCTTAAGAACATTGAGTAGAAATTGAGCAGTCCAAGGAAGGCTTGGAGCTCAGCTTTTGATTTGGGGGCTGGTGCGCTTTTGATGGCTCTCACCTTGCTTTCGGTAGGGTGGATGCCTGTGCCGTCCACCCTGTACCCCAGAAATTCTACCGAGGGGACCGCTATCCTGCACTTGTTCTTTTTAAGTCTTAGTCCCGCTTCTCTGAATCTGGACAGGACGTTCCGTACCCTGTCCCCTAGCTGGTGTTCGTCTTGGGCGCTGACTAAGACGTCATCGAAATATGGGACTACTCCCGGAAGTCCTTGCAACAGGCGCTCCATGGTGCTTTGGAATAAGCCGGGTGCGACGCTCACCCCAAATTGGAGCCTGGTGCATTTAAATGCACCCCTATGAGTCACGATCGTTTGCGCCTCTGCCGTGGCGTCGTCGACCGGTAACTGTTGGTAGGCTTGGGCCAGGTCTAATTTAGCAAAAATTTTTCCGGGGCCCAGGGAGTGTAGTAGATGGTGCACGATCGGCACCGGATAGGCGCTCGGCTGCAAAGCCTTGTTGATCGTGCACTTGTAGTCGGCGCAAATTCTGATTGAGCCGTCAGACTTAACTGGGGTGACTATGGGGGTCTCCCACTTGGCATGGTCAACGGGAACCAACACCCCTTGCTTAATCAGTTTGTCCAGTTCTGCATCGATCTTTGGTTTCAATGCGAACGGCACTCGTCTGGCCTTCAATCTTACTTGGGCTACGTTGGGGTCTAAGTTTAGTGAAATAGGGGTCCCCACATACTTGCCCAACGTGTCCCCGAAAACGTCCTGGAACTCGGTCAGGAGGCTGTCTTTCAGGGTTGACTTGGACATCAGGTGGACGCCGGTGAAGCCCATGCCAAGGGCTCGGAACCACCCCATGCCCAGGAGGCTCGGCAGCTGTTTCGTGACGATGGTCAGCGGCAGGTCTCTTTCGTAGTCTCCGTAGGTGACCCGGAACGTGCCCACGCCTTCGAGGGGGACTCGGTTCCCCTGGTAGTCAAGGATGCGCAGTCTCTGTCTGGAGAGTTGATCCTTCCGGAACGACGGCAGGAGGCTCTTCAGAGTTGTCCACGACATGATGGAGAGAGCTGATCCGGTGTCGATCTCCATCGAGCACGGTCTTCCGTTGATCTCGACCACCGTGCTGACTTTGTCCTCGACCGTTGTGCTGGCCTGGTCGATGTGTATGCTGCGGCCATCTCGCGGTTCAAATTCGCGCCGTTTTTTCGCGCCGCCTTCTCTCGTTGGCTGCTTCTGGCGCGCTGATTCCGGTTGGCTGCGGCGCTCACGTGGTTTGAGTCTTCTGGGCAGAATGGTTCTGCAGACTCGCGCCAAGTGCCCTTTCTTCTCGCAACGCCTGCAAATAGCCTCTCTGTATTTGCAGGACAGTCTATCATGGTGCCCGCCACAGCTGGGACAGCTTCGCCGGGGGCTGCCAGTGTCTTTTCTCCGGTGCTCTGTTTGGAAGACGTCCTCATCCGACTCGGACTCCGAGCTGGATCCGGCGTCTTCTCTGTGCACCGGGGCAGACTTGGGGCTGTCCTTGCTGGTCAGCGGACGCTGTAGCGTTTCAGCGGCCTTTGTGGAGGCTTCGTGAGCCCTGGCTTCGTCAAGGGCCCCGGCAAGCGTCAGATCAGGCTTGGCGAGCAGACGCCGTTGCAGCCTAATGTCCCGAACACCACAGATCAGCTGCTCAAGCAACGCATCATCCAAGTCTCTGTAGTCGCAATGAGTTGCGGCTTTTCTCAGGCTGGCCATGTACGCGCTGACCGGCTCTCCCTCTCGTTGGACGCGCTGCCTCAGTTGGTATCGCTGCACGAACTTGGAGGGGACGGGAGCGTAGTGAGCCCGGAGAGTTGCCATCAGGGTGTCCCATGAGACTGTTTGAACCGGCGTTGGCTCACACAGTGACTCGGCCATCTCAAACACGTCCGGTCCGCAGTGGCTTAGGAATAGGGCTCTCTTTCGATTAGCCGAGAGGCCCTGCATGTCGCTGGCTTCTAACGAGCATTCAAACCTCGTTAGGTACGAGACCCATTTTTCGCGGGTCGGATCAAAAGGCTTGGGCGGAACGTAGGCAGACATGTCCGGTATGTCTCCTGTGGTTCGCCTCGTCGCCTAGCTGAAGCTCGTGGTCTCACTGGTTGGCTTCTTGTAGCCTCTATCCCACCTTCGTCGCCAATGAAGTGGTTCGGGAATGATGAGAGGCACAAGCAAGCAAGTGACAACAGCTCTTTAATATACAGTGAGACTTCAGCAAAAACTCAGGGGCTGCAGTCCTCCTTATATACAATCCAGGAGGGACTGTCAGCCAATCAGAAACGTATGCAGGTTTGAATCTCCCGCTTAAAAGTATCAATACATAACAAAAACTCAATAAAATAATTCAGGTGAAAATCCAGAATTAAGATTTCCACCCCCCCACCACCACCACCTCCACCCCCTCACAAAAGACTACAAAACCACCGTCGTTTTTTCCCAAATTTCCAAGAAGTGTCATCTTTAAGAGCAAAAAAATCTTTCCTGGTGCCAAAACACATTTTATTTTTTCACACAAGTTTTGTGGCTCTCTTAAAAGGCACTTTTTTCGGGCCAATGGAAACTTTTGGACTTTGGAAAGCATGCGAAATGGTCCCCAGGTGGTGGTGGTGGGGGCTGCCATGTTTTTACAAAACAGCATCCTTTGAGGGGGCGGGGGCGGAATTGGCAAGTTATAAAACACTCTTTTTCCAGAAGGTAGAGAGGTGGAGTGGTTAGTGCTCAGCATCTTGTTTGCCACTCCATTGCTCCTTTTCCAAAATGGCAGATAAAAGGGAATTATGGGGGCCAGAAGATTCTTGATACACAGGTAGTAGTCCTTGACGGATGCTGTCCTAAGTTATTGTATCAGCAGAGGGATAGGACCAAAGACACACGAAGAGTTAGTAACACTCCACCTGTTGAGATGACCCCTGAACCGTTTTATAAGGTCTTGGTAAGACCACATTTGAAATACTGAATCCAATTTTGGTTGCCATGATACAAAAAGGATGTGGAAGTGAGGCAATGGGCCTGCTAATTGGCCATGGACTTCAGAATTCCCCAGTCAAGCATGCTTTAAGATGGGTGGATTTCAACTCCCTGAATTCCCCCAGTCAAGCATGCTTTAAATTGAATGGACTTCAACTCCCAGAATTCCCCAGTCAAGCATGCTTTAAATTGGATGGACTTCCACTCCCAGAATTCCCCAACCAGCATGTTTTAAGATGGATGGACTTCCACTCCCAGAATCCTCCAGCAAAGCATGCTTTGAGATGGGTGGACTAACTCCCAGAATTCCCCAGCCAAACATGTTTTAAGACGGCTGGATTTCAACTCCCAGAATTCCCCAGTCAAACATGCTTTAAATTGGATGGACTTCAACTCCCAGAATTCCCCAGTCAAGCATGCTTTAAATTGGATGGACTTCAACTCCCAGAATTCCCCAACCAGCAAGCTTTGAGACGGGCGAACTTCAACTCCCAGAATTTCCTAGCCAGCAAGCTTTGAGATGGGTGGACTTCAACTCCCAGAATTCCCCAGCAAAGCATGCTTTGCGATGGGTGAACTTCCACTCCCAGAATCCCCCAGCAAAGCATACTTTGAGATGGGTGGACTTCAACTCCCATAATTCCCCAGCCAGCAAGCTTTGAGATGGGTGGACTCCAACTCCCAGAATCCCCCAGCCAGCATGTTTTAAGATGGATGGACTTCCACTCCCAGAATTCCCCAGCCAAACATGTTTTAAGACGGGTGGATTTTAACTCCCAGAATTCCCCAGTCAAACATGCTTTAAGATGGGCAGACTTCAACTCCCATAATTCCCAGCCAGCATGCTTTAAGATGGGTGGACTTCCACTCCCAGAATCCCCCAGTCAAACATGCTTTAAATTGGATGGACTTCAACTCCCATAATTCCCCAGCCAGCAAGCTTTGAGATGGGCGGACTTCAACTCCCAGAATGCCCCAGCCAGCACAGGGAATTCTGGGAATTGAAGTCCATCTGTCTTAAACTTGCCAAAGTTGAGAAACATTGGGCTAAACCGAAAGGATCAGAGCTTGGAAGTGCTATAATTGAACCCAATGGCTTCAAGTGGCTATTTTGGCCACAGAGAATTTCGGCCACCCTGGGAAATCTTACTCAGAGGAGAGTCAGGCAGATAAGGGCCTCTCCTCTGCAGTTCCCAAACATTCCCAACCCTTTTTTACCAGAAAAGATCTGGAATTTTGCTCCCCTGGAGAATTGCGTGTTGTTGTCCTCACCCTCCTTGCTCCTTCTAGGGAACCAGGCCCGAAGCCGCGTCTATAGGCGCCAGGTGGCCTGGCCCTCAGATTCCCCATCTCTTTATTTAGCAAACGAGCCAAAAATGGAAGCTTTGCTCAAAGGACTGTAGTCTGCTTTTCCTGGCATTTGCATCAGGGTCCTCTCCAAGGCTGGGCCTCCAAGAAAAGGCATTTTTATACCATCGGAAGGGCCCGGAATTCGACGTTATATGATGATATTTGTTGGAGTTTATTCTTTTTCTTCTTCTTCTTCTTCTTCTTCTTCTTCTTCTTCTTCTTCTTCTTCTTCTTCTTCTTCTTCTTCTTCTTCTTCTTCTTCTTCTCCTCCTCCTCCTCCTCCTCCTCCTCCTCCTCCTTCGTCTTCTTCTGCTTCTTCTCCTTCTCCTTCTCCTTCTCCTTCTCCTTCTCCTTCTCCTTCGTCTTCTTCTGCTTCTTCTCCTTCTCCTTCTCCTTCGTCTTCTTCTTCTCCTTTGTCTTCTTCTGCTTCTTCTCCTTCTCCTTCTCCTCCTCCAACTCCTCCTTCTTCTCCTTCTCCTTCGTCTTCTTCTGCTTCTTCTCCTTCTCCTCCTTCTCCTTCTCCTTCTCCTTCGTCTTCTTCTGCTTCTTCTCCTCCTCCTCCTCCTTCTCCTTCGTCTTCTTCTGCTTCTTCTCCTTCTCCTCCTTCTCCTTCTCCTTCTCCTCCTTCTCCTTCTCCTTCTCCTTCGTCTCCTTCTGCTTCTTCTCCTTCTCCTCCTTCTCCTTCTCCTTCTCCGTCTTCTTCTGCTTCTTCTTCTCCTTTGTCTTCTTCTGCTTCTTCTCCTTCTCCTTCTCCTTCTCCTCCTCCTCCTTCTCCTTCTTCTCCTTCTCCTTCGTCTTCTTCTGCTTCTTCTCCTTCTCCTCCTTCTCCTTCTCCTTCTCCTTCTCCTTCTCCTTCTCCTTCGTCTTCTTCTGCTTCTTCTCCTCCTCCTCCTCCTTCTCCTTCATCTTCTTCTGCTTCTTCTCCTTCTCCTTCTTCTCCTTCTCCTTCGTCTTCTTTTTCTCCTTTGTCTTCTTCTGCTTCTTCTCCTTCTCCTTCTCCTCCTCCTCCTTCTCCTTCTTCTCCTTCTCCTTCGTCTTCTTCTGCTTCTTCTCCTTCTCCTTCTCCTCCTTCTCCTTCTCCTTCGTCTTCTTCTGCTTCTTCTCCTCCTCCTCCTCCTTCTCCTTCGTCTTCTTCTGCTTCTTCTCCTTCTCCTCCTTCTCCTTCTCCTTCTCCTTCGTCTTCTTCTGCTTCTTCTCCTTCTCCTTCTCCTTCTCCTTCTTCTCCTTCTCCTTCGTCTCCTTCTCCTTCTCCTTCTCCTTCTTCTCCTTCTTCTCCTTCTCCTTCTCCTTCATCTTCTGCTTCTTCTCCTTCTCCTTCGTCTTCATCTTCATCTTCTTCTTCTCCTTCTCATTTTCCTCCTCCTCCTCCTCCTCCTCCTCCTCTTTGCACCCGTATTCTCCCTGCCTGAGCAGCTCAGGTGTTTCTCCTAACAATGTCAAACAAACTAGAGTTGATTTGGGATTGGGAGGAGGAGGAGGAGGAGGATGAAGACTGTGGGGTCCTTGGTCCTCTCTGAGCTGGGTGGTTTTCTTGCAGATGTCCCATGACCCAGCTATGTGACATAGTAAGTGCTAGAAGGGAGAGGAAGTTTGCAGAGAGGAGGAGGAGGGGGAAGAAGAAGAAGAGGAAGAGGAGGAGAACCATGGGGTCCTTGGTGCTTTCTGAGCTGGGTGCTTTTCTTGCAGACGTCTCATGACCCAGCTAGGTATCATCATCAGGGCAAAAAGAGAGTGAGGTTGGAGGAGGAGAAGGAGTTGGGGGAGAGCGATGACTGTGGGGTCCTTGGTGCTCTCTGACGTTTCATGACCCAACTAGGGAACATCACCATGACCTTGGGAATGGTGCAACCATCATAAGTGTGAAAAACGGTTATGAGTCCCTTTTTTCGGCGCCGTTGTTAACTTCAAACGGTCACTAAATGCATCGTTGTAAGTCGAGGACTGCCTGCACAGTTCCTCAAACCGTTCCTCATGTGTTTTAGCCTCCAGTCCCCTAATCATCTTCGTTGCTCTTCCCTGAACTCTTTGTAGAAGAGAAATCCGGAAGCCGAAGCTCAAAAGACTTTGGCCACCAAAGGAGAAGAGGGGACTCCTTTAGAGAAGACCCCGATGTTGGGTAAGATGGAAGGCAGAAGGAGAAGCACATGGCACAGCATAGAAAAATGCACCCAAAGGGACTCGATTCTCTGCATTTGAAAGGCAACGACTACTCTTTTGAAGACAGCAAAGTCCAAATTCTGGACAGAGGACTGCTGGTTTGATACACATCCAAGGGGCCTCAACGACTCTCTAAAAAAGGATGCAAATGACCAAATGCTGCCTGCAAGGAAGATAAATCCTTCCCTTCCCCGCCATCCAAGTCAGAGTTGAAGAAGCTGCTTGGATGAGGAGCGAAACGTCTTCAAAGGAAAAACCAGAAAGTCCAAATTCCTCCAGAAAAAAAAATTGCACCAAGATTCAGCAGCCCATCTGAATTTAAAAGACGAAGGCCCCTTTTTTGAAGACAGCAAAGTCCACATTCTGGAGAGAGAGGAATGCTGGTTTGAAAGAGGGGTCCAAGAGGCCATCTAGGTCAAAATTAAGCAGCCCTCCCTCAACAGAGGAGGAAGGATACGACACTATCTATCTCCAGTCTACAACTCAGTCTTTCTGCAGTTCCAAGAAGGCTCCACTCAGATAACTCTGAGGACACAGATAAACCTCCATGTGGCCTCAACAACCCTTTAAAAGGATGCAAATGACCAGCTGTCTGGAAAGAGTATCAATCCTTCCGTTCCACACCATCCAAGTCAGAACTGAGGAAGCTTCTTGGATGAGTAGTGAAAGGTCTTCAAAGAAAAAAACAGAAAGTCTGGTTGCCTCTTAGAAAAAAAAAAAGCACATTTAGGACAACCAGGACCTGGATGACTGAGAATCTCCATAGACATTCGCAGAAGGAGAAGAGGATGGCAGAGGAGGAGATGGTTAGATAGGCTCATCATCGATCAGTGGTGGGATGCTGCTGGTTTAACAACCGGTTTGGTGAATGTGCGTGTGCCTAAGACACTTGTGTGCAGCGCTGAAAATGGAGCATTTAGAAGCTCAGCTGCTTCCCTTCCAAGTCAGCAACGGTAAGTAGAACAGCGACGGGGATGGAGAAATCAGCTGTGCGCCACGATTGAGATGAGCTACAAAGCAGGAAATAACGGACAGGATAGAGCGGGGACGGGTGGGTGGGGCCAACTTATTCAGGGGTGAAATCTACTTCCCTTCCCTACCAGTTCGGAAGTGCACGCATGTGCAGAGGGTAAAAAACAGCTTATTTCCTAGTTAAAACCAGGAAGTAACAACGACTGGGTGGGTAGGCGGAGCTTCGCACTGCTGTCACTATCAGTTCTTCGAACCACCCACCGCTATAGCTACCGGTTTAGTTGAACCGGTCCGAGCTGGTAGCATTTCACCCCTGAACTGATCGTCGGCGCTACCAGTTCAGAAGAATCGGTCCGAACCGGCTGAATTCCACCTCTGTCCTCGAAGCAACAAACACAAATTTGGTCGAACTCTGGAGACAATGGCGTGCTACGGAGTCACAAAGAGTCAAACACAACTTAGCAACTGAACAACAAATGTGCTAAAATCGGGGTTATACTGTACTTAGGGGCTAAAGTACCTGCAATGGTAGAATTCCATTTTAGGAACCTCTTACCTCTTTTTTTTTTTTTTAAACAATAATAAATACTGGAAATGTACAAATCGGAGCTTTTGATGCTTGGTTCACCCAAAGTCCCCAATTTTAAACCTGCCTCGAATCCGCAACGAGAGATGGAAGGAAGTCTACGGTTGGGTTGAGGTCATTTGGCTCCCGGCCACGAGTTGGGTGGATGTGATTTTTACCCTCGTTTTCTACTACATCGGACCTTTTCCTTCCTCAGGGGCCCACCGCAATCGTTCATTTGGGGTAGGGGAAACTTTTGTTGGGGGAAAAAAATGTCATGTTTTTCTCCCTCGGCCAGCGAGCAATTCCAGGACGTGATTTAATACATCTGGAGGGAATTAAATGAAGAGGAGTGGGCTGCCCAAAGCTTTCCATGTCGGAAAATAAAACCCCATTTTTCCCTTTTTTTTTTAATGGCTGGCACACTCACATTTTGGAAAAGAAGAGAGCGTGGCATTCATTAAAACGCGGAGAGAGGGTCAGGAATTTCCAAAGAAAAGTAAAACAACAGCGTGGAACATTATTTCCACCGGCAACATGCTTCCCCTGTTTTTATTATGTCAAACAATTTTTGTCTGGGGCGGGGGGTGGCGGAGAACTTGCCCATTGTGTGGAAAATTACTCAAAAAATGAAGCTTGGTCAGTCCTCGGCTTATGACCACAAATGAGCCCGACGTTTCTGTTGCTGACAGGCAGGTAGATAGTTATTCCTATTTATCTATATATATGCAGGTAGTCCTCGACTTACCACCACAACTGAGCTCCAAAATATCTGTTGCTGAATCATTTGATTTTTTTTTTTCCTCATTGAACAACTTCCCCCCCCCACCTGTTGTTAAGCGAAGCACCACGGTCATGAAGTCAGTCACACAGTTTTTAAGCAAATCTGGCTTCCCCACAGACATCAGAAAGGGGATCATGTGACACGTCCAGGACGCTGTGACCGTATGTGTAAATATGAGTCAGTTGCCAGTTTGATCACGTGATCACGGGGATGCGGCGATGGTCATAAGTGTGAAATTGCAAAAAAAAAATATGCTGGGTGTTGAAGCCAGTTCAGAGTCAAACACCGCATGCTAGGTTTGATCGCCTGGGTGGGAACTAAATTTGACGTTGCTATAGTGTGATTGACGGATGTCTTCCCCGTCGGCTGATGACATGATGAACCTGGAGGATGGGAAAACCATTTGCGCATCGTCTTCCAACTTATGACCCACAACTGAGCCCAAAATTTAGTACAACGCTTCTGTGGCTAAGCGAGACACTTGTTCAATGAGTTTTGTCCCATTTTACGAACTTTCACTGCAGTTGCTAAGATCGTAACATGGTTGTTAAGTGAATCTGCCTTCATCTTGCTGCTCAGAAGGTCGTAAAATAGGGATCATGTGAGCCCAGGATAACATCATAAACACACACCGGTTTGCAAAGCATCCAAACTTTGATCACGCGACCAGGGAGAGGCTTGCAATGGTCGTGTGAAAACAGTCAGATATTTTTTGAGTACCATTGTAATTTCAAATGGTCACTAAATGAGCCATAAATCGAGGACTACCTGCATTTGGCCTTTCAGACTGCCCATCCTGAATCGGGACAGCACCATTCGGCCATCACTGGAAACAGCAAGGGTGTCAGCATTCTGATGCTGCCATAAAAAGGAGGAGACGAGGCTTGACTTTTCACCCACTTATTTTCTCTGTAGATAATATCCCCTAGGAGATAGGATGGGAGGGGGACATTCTTGTGGGCTGAGGTCAGAAGCTGGGGAGACTGACTTGGAAGATGGCCAATGAGAAGATGAGAATTGGGGAACGGAAAGGGAAGGGTTTGGGGGTCAGAGGGTTAATATCGGCTACGACGAAGTCGGGGCCAGATCTGTTGTACTCAATAAATGGAATATTTCAGCAATATTTCAAAGATTAATTGTTTGGGAATGCAATTTATTTGAGATGACATCAAAACCTGACAGAGGGATTTTCAAGTGACTTTATTGTCATTTTGAATATACGCTAAATGGCGTACATTAAAATGAAGTTTCATTGTGTACAGCTCTCCAAAAGGTCACCCCCACTCCAATATACACAACACGAACATGACAAAAGAAATAAATACAAAATTATGCATATACCTACATATGTTATATGATGCAGAGAAACAATGCAGTCTAGCTTGGATGTATACATGTACATGGCGAGAGAAACAAATCTTGCAAGGTTATCAGACGGATGGCTAGGGAACAAAGCTATTACATAATCTGGTAATCCTGCTAGAAATACTCCGAAACCCCCTCCCAGAGGGGGAGCAACAGAAACAGACCGTGAAGTTGGGTGTGTGGGGTCTCTAACAATGCTTTGAGCTCTAAGAGCATAGCACTTATAAGCAGTATCCTGAATAACGGGAAGCAAGCTTCCTATAATCTCCACTGTCCTCACCACTCTCTGTAGGGACTTTCTATCTGAGGCACTGCTGCCACCAAACCAAATAGGGATGCAGTTTCTTGAAACACTCTCCATCGTGCCTCTGTAAAAAATGGCCAGGACAGAAGGAGAAAGAGGTGCTCTCCTCATCTGACGCAGGAAATGCAGTCCTGGTTTGCACGCTTCACTAAGGATGACGTGTGGAGACACCAGTTCAGATTGTTAGTTATCTGCAACTGCAGATACTTAATACTGTTGGACCACCTCTACAGTTGCATCCTTGCAAGCAACATGATTTTCTGCAAAGGAGAGTGAATGCAGAACAGAGGAGGCAAAATTAGCATGCTCGGTTTGAATTAGAACAGCGCTTGAAGAATTTTAAACACGCCGGCATACCCGCTGACTCGTTCGCTTTTTCCATCTTGCGTCCACATGGAAAGTTCCAAACTTCTGCCTCTTCTCAGGAACTCTTCATTCATTACATCTTTTTTTAACCTATTCGCTGCTACGTGGGAATAAGATAATTTTGTCAGGAGAACCGTTGACAATACATAAAGCCCGAAGTACCGATACCATTCCGTTTACAACCATTTGTTTAGTCACTGTTCAAAGTTACCACATCATTTTAAAAAATGATTTATGACCAGTTTTCACACAACTGTTCCACCATCCCCGTTGTCATGTGATCAAAATTCCTATGCTTGGAAACTGGCAGTGGTGGGATTCAATCGGTTCGTACCACTTCGGCCGAACCGGCTGTTAAATTGTTGGCTCTCCCCTCCCCTCCCAGAAGTCCCCACATGCCCCATTTTGGCTCCCACGTAAGTGCAGGGAGGCCTACTAGGCCCCAAATGGGGCGCGGGGTGGTTCGGCTCGCCCCCTTGTGGCCCGTTTTTGCTCCCAGGAGGCTGCAGGGTGGCCTACTAGGCCCAAAATGGGGCGCGGAGTGGTGCGGCTCGCCCCCCTGCAGCCCGTTTTTGCTCCCAGGAGGCTGCAGGGAGGCCTACTAGGCCCAAAATGGGGCACAGAGGGGAACACTGCCCCCCGGCCCATTTTTGCTCCCAGGGGGGTGCAGGAGGCTGAGTGCTGCCTGTCACATCCTCTAGCCACGCCCACCATGGCCACGCCCACCCAGCCAGTCATTAGGGCAGAGAACCGGTTGTTAAATTATTTGAATCTCACCACTGGAAACTGGCATGTACTTATGGCGGTTGCAGTGTCCCGGGGTGACGTGATCCCCTTTTGTGACGTTCCAATAAGCAAAGTCAAGGGGGAAGCTGGATTCACTTAACAACCGTGTTATGAACTGCACAATTGCCTCGATTCACGTAACCACTGTGGCAAGAAAGGTTGTTCAAAATGTTCGTTTAACATCTGTTCGACTTGGCAGCAGAAATTCTGGGCTCAATTGTGGTCATAAGTTGTGGATTACTTGTATATTCAATTCTGGTTAGAAGAGCTGAAGTTGAAGACATTGAAAATTTAGCACGGATTACCTTCTATGTACTTCTGGAAGCCTACCTTTCCTACATGATGTTTTCTCAAACCAACCGACCCACATCCGCGCCTGGAGGGTGAGGAGTGATCTTTCTCATTCCTACACCACGTCTTCATCCTCCACCAGATTTTCCTGTTTCTTCAAGGAGGATGAGTTGTGTTTGTTGTGTTTGAGAAGAACGACTGACGTGGGTGTGGGATCCGAGAAGCAACATGGCCAACCGACTCTCGGAGGACGACATTAGGGAACTCAAAGATGCCTTTGCGCTCTTCGACCAAGATGGCGACGGGCTGATCACTTCCAAGGAGGTGGTGACCGTGATGAGATCCCTCGGGAAAAATCCCACAGAATCTGAGGTAAGAAGCATCATCGGTGAGATAGAGGCCCACAAGAGCAAGGTAGATTTCCCAAGGTTCCTCTCCATGATGGCCAGGAGGACAAGGAATTCCGACACCAAGGAGGAGATCCGAGCGGCTTTCCGCGTGTTTGACCGGAATGGAGACGGCTACATCAACACGGCAGAACTGCGACATGTCTTGACCGTCGTCGGGGAGAAGCTGACCGACGAAGAGGTGAAGCTGTTGTTCAAGGAGATGGACAAAAATGGGGACGGGAAGGTCAACTATGAAGAATTTGCGCGAATCATGGTGGAGAAGTAATGTCAAGGTACAATTTCTTTTTAAGTTGGTGACAATTCCAGGGTTCTTTTGTGAAACAGATGTTTGGGATGGCCTACCGTATGTCCAATAATTAGAGGATAAGTCCAAAATATACAACAGAATACATAATAACCGAGTTGGAAGGGACTTTGGAGGTCTTCTAGTCCAACCCCCTATTCAAGTAGGAGGCCCTATACCCGTAACGGCGAACCTATGGCACGTGTGTCCGAGGTAACACGCAAAGCCATCTTTCCAGGCATGTGAGCTGTTGCCCAACTCACCTGTGGCTGCGCATGTGTGCATGTCCCAGCTGGTGTTTGGGCCTCTGGTGCACATGCGTGCACATTTATTTATTTATTTAATAAAATTTATATGCCGCCCTATCTCCGAGGACTCACGGCAGCTCACAACAATAAAACAACCAATTAAAAATATAAAATACATAAATGTACGTATATAATTTATATTAAAACTCCCAAAATGTGCGAGCTTCACTGGCTCCCAGGAGTCTTCCGGGTGCGATTCAAGGTGTTGGTCACCACCTTTAAAGCGCTCCATGGCATAGGACCCGGGTACCTCCGAGACCGTCTTCTGCCACCAATAGCCTCCCACCGGCCAGTTCGCTCCCACAGAGAGGGTCTCCTCAGGGTGCCATCAGCCACGTTATGTCGGCTGGCGACACCCAGGGGGAGGGCCTTCTCTGTGGGAGCCCCAGCCCTGTGGAATGAACTGCCCCCGGAAATACGCAAGATCTCCGACCTCCGGGTGTTTCGTTGTGCATTGAAGACCCTGTTGTTCCGCCAGGCCGGGCTATCAACATAATAATTTTAAATTGGGTGTTTTAAATTTCTGGGGTTTTAAATTGAGCCGAATTATTTAATAATTTTAAATTATTTTAATTGATGCTTGTCTTGTGCTTTTAATAGGCTGTACACCGCCCTGAGTCCTTCGGGGGAAGGGTGGTATAGAAATAAAATTATTATTATTATTATTATTTATTGGTTAATCTTTAGTGAGATTCACAGCCTTTGAGGCTGGTTAATAGCTCAGCAGCTCGAGTCCTAACCAAGGACCTAGGAACTGTTAAGGTATCGTCGGAGGATGTAAGCTGTTCCGAGTAAGGTGGTTTTTTGTAGAGTCAAAATGTTCAAGTCCGGCAAATTTAGAATTTCTAAATAGCGGGGTAGCCCTTTGGGTTATTATTATTATTATTATTATTATTATTATTATTATTATTATTAAAATCAAAAACCCTCTCAGTCCAGGCTGGGCGATGTGAACAACCATGTTTTTAATTCGCGGCGGAAAGTGCGAAGATCAGGACCCAACCAGAGCCCCAGGGGGAGTTGATTCCAAAGGGTGGGCATGCACACAGAGAAAGCTCTACCCCTAGGGGTCGCCAGCCGACACAGTCTAGTTGACGGCATCCGTAGCAGGCCCTCCCTGTGAGAACGCACCGGGTGATGGGCAGCTGTTGCTGGCAGCAGATGGTCCGCCAAATATCCTGGGCCTAAGCCGTGTAGGGCTTTATAGGTAATTACCAGCACCTTGAATCTCACCCGGAGGGCAACCGACAACCAATGCAAGACGCGCAGGAGGGGTGTAACATGGGAGTATCGGGACTCTCCCACCACAACCCGCGTGGCCGCATTCTGTACCAGTTGAAGCCTCCGAGTGATCCTCAAGGGCAGCCCCATGTAGAGACCATTACAGTAGTCAACACGGGAGGTAACTAGCGCATGAGTAACTGTGCATTTGTACATGCGCGCGAGAGTACTTTTGGGCTAGCGTAGATGGCGTTTGCGTGCACCGAGTGCATTCGGTGACTAAAAGGTTCACCACCACTAGCCTATACGATTACAGACAAATGGCTGTCCCGTCTTTTCTTAAAAACCTTCAGTGATTTAGCACCTATAACTTTCTAGAGGCAAGTCGTTCCACTGATTAATTGTTCTCGCTATCAGGAAATTTCTCTTTAGTTCTAGGGTGGATCTGTCTTTATTGACCTTCCATCCATTGTCTCTCCTTCCTTCCTTCCTTCCTTCCTTCCTTCCTTCCTTCCTTCCTTCCTTCCTTCCTATCATAGGGCTGGAAGGGATCTTAGAGGTCTTCTAGTCTAACCCCATGCTCAAGCAGGAGACCCTATACCAGTGATGGCTAACCTTTTTGCCATCGTGTGCCAGGAAGGGGGGGGCGGGGGAGGTTCGCGCATGCTCGTGCCCACACCCATAATTCTATGCGCCCCACCCCCATGCATGTGCGAGCGACCACCCCACCGCTCCTGGCATGTGATGGCCCAGTAGGCCCGTTTTTCTTTCTCACCTGGCTCCAGATCCTCTCTATGCATCTGGGGAGGGCGAAAACAGTCTTCCCCACTGCCTCAGAGGCCCTCCGGAGGCCCGAAATGGCCTGTTTCCCAACTTTTGGTTGGACAGGAAGTGACGTTTTTTGCTGTCCCCAGCCTCCTAGAGGCTTCCGAGGGGGTGGGGAAGGCTGTTTTCGCCCTCCCCAGATGCATAGAGAGGATCTGGAGCCAGGTGAGAAAGAAAAACTGGCCTTCCCCACCCCTCCAGGTCCTCCGGAGGCAGGAAACAGCCTGTTTCCCTATTTCTGGTGGGCCCAGAAGACGCGCGCCGGAGCTGAGCTGGTGTGCCAGGTAACATGGCTCCATGTGCCACCTTTGGCATGCATGTCATAGGTTTGCCATCACAGCCCTATACCATTCAGGACAAATGGTTGTCAATCTCTTCTTAAGAACCTCTAGTGGTGGGGCACCCATTTCTTTAGCAACAGATCTATCTAATCAGTAAAACCCAAAATCAAAGTTTCATTTTTTTCCCCACCCCAAGCACAAAGTCCAGAAACGGTTTCCAAGTAGAAGCAAAAGCAATTGTGTTTTTTTTTTCTTTTATCAAAGCAGTTGATTGTTTTGCTATGGAGTTTGTAACTGTTGTCGTGTTGTACTCTACCCAGAGTCACATGTTTGTGAGATGTTTGCGGCTACATAAATATGCCGAATAAATAAACACAAGTTGTTTACAAAAGATGATTTGAACTTGAAGTGTTTCAAATTTGAAACAGGAGTCCAGCAGGCATGGAACTCTTCCATAGTCAAAACAATGCCCGGATTCTTCCATTAAAGTTGGAAACTTCCAATACATATCGACCTCAAGCGTGATTCATATTCAAACTATTTTGCACGCTTCGGTGTGCAATCCAACACTTGATTGTAAACCAAGGGTAATCCAGAGTGGAGAAATAGTAGGGTAATCTCAAAATTCACACAGTAGGCAGGACTATAAGCAGTTCATCAAGCTCACAAGGTAGAAAGAACAATAATATATATTGAAGAAAAATTGGGATACTATAATGAAGGAATTTTAGCAACTGCTGAGTTTCAGGAATAAATGTTAGATCATTTTTTTTCCCTGAATCTCGGCACCTTTAAGATGTGTGGACTTCAATTCCAACAGCATGCTGGGAACTGAACTTTCACACATCTTAAAAGTTTGCTAAGATTCAGAAACATTGCCTAGAAACAATACTTAGACTTGGAACATAGAACATAGGGACCTCAGAGGTCTTCTAATCCAACCCGCTGCTCAAGCAACCCAACAGTTGAATGAAAAGCCAAGGGATAACCCAGAGTGGAAAAATGATAGGGCCTGGCATGGCCTAATTGGCCTCCTACACCATGACAGGGAGGGAGGTGTTTTTGCCCTTCCCAGGCTCCGGAGGCTTTCCTCAAGCCTCTGGGAGGGCGAAAACGGCCTCCCCAGGCTCCCGAGGCCTTTCCCGAACTTCCGGTAGGCCCATTTTTCGCCCTCCCTGAGCCTATGCATCAGTGGTGGGTTGCCCCCAGTTCGCACTGGTTCTATAGAACTGGTAGTAAAACCGGCGAGAGGCTCCTCCCACCAACCCTGACGTCATCAAAATGCTTCTGTGCTTGCGCAGAAGGTTGCGCGCACGTTAGAGTGAAGCGAGCGCGAGCGTGCGGCCCCACTGCGAACCGGTAGTAAAGGTAAGTAGAACCCACCCCTGGTACTCTCAAACATTCACATAGTAGGCAGGACTATAAACAGTTCGTTAAGCTCACAAGGTAGAAAGAACAATAATATATATTGCCTAGATCAGGGGTCTGCAAACTTACACACTCAAAGCCATTTGGACTCATTTCCCACAGAAAAGAAAACACCGGGAGCCACAAAACCCTTCCCGTGCCTGACTGTTTCTTGAGCGGCCACAAAACTAGCCTATGTAGTTGAATTAAACGTTCTGTTTACTTCTGAAACTTTCCTTTTCTTGGATTTATCCATGGTTGGCCTACCAGGGATTGAAAAGCTCAATAAATTGTGTGCTGGCAGGTGTCACACATTGGTGGTTGTGACGCATATTTTGAGTGACAGGGAGCCGCAGCAGAGGGGTGAAAGAGCCACATGCACGGAAACGGCATTGGTCGCGTTGGTTGATGATCTCTGGAGGGCTCGGGACACGGGTTGCTCCTCTGTCCTGATCCTATTACATCTCTCTGTTTCTTTTAATACCATCGACCATGGTATCATGCTGCACCGGTTGGAAGAGTTGGGGGTGAGAGGCACCGTACTACGGTGGTTCTCCTCCTTTCTCTCCGACCGGTCGCAGTCTGTGTTGGCAGGGGGGCAGAGGTCGACCCCGAGGCCCCTCATATGTGGGGTGCCACAAGGGTCAGTCCTCTCACCCCTTTTGTTCAACATTTATGTAAAGCCGCTGGGTGAGATCATCCGTGGTGAAGTACCACCAGTACACTGACGACACTCAGCTGTACATCTCCACCCCGGACCACCCCAACGATGCCCTTGAAGTGATGTCTCGGTGCCTGGATACTTAGACTTGGAAGACAGAACATAGGGACCTCAGAGGGCTACTAGTCCAACCCCCTGCTCAAGCAGGAGAACTTATACCAATCGTATGCTATTATTTTCTAAGTATTGGACTGCCCAGGTGACTTTTTGGTGTGCACTCCTTCTGATCCAACATGTTGTTTTTACTGACTGTGAGAAATGATGCTCCCAGGTAACAATAATGGGGGATGTAAACAGGGGTGGGCTGTCGGGGTTCACAGGGGCTTGGGAGAACCTGTAGCTAAGATTCTGTGCAGTTTGGAGAACCCCCAAATCCCACTCCTGGCTGGCTCTGCCCACCCCTCCCCGCCCTTCTCAGGAGTCCCCACGTGGCCCGTTTTGGATGCAGGTAAGTGCAGGGTGCATGCATAACAGGGGTGGGTTCTACTTACCTTTATTAACGGTTTGCAACAGGGCCGTGCGTGCTCGCTTGCTTTGCTCATGTGCGGGCTCTTCTGCGCATGTGCAGAAGCATTCTGATGACGTCGGGGTCGATGGGGAGAGCCTCCCTCCGGTTTTACTACCGGTTCTATAGAATCGGTGCGAACCGGGGGCAACCCACCACTGATGCATAGGCTCAGGGAGGGTGAAAAACGGGCCTACCAGAAGTTCGGGAAGGGCCTCCGGAGCCTGGGAAGGACAAAAACACCTCCCTCCCTGCCATGGTGTAGGAGGCCGATTAGGCCACGCCAGTGGTGAAATCCAATTTTTTTTTACTACCGGTTCTGTGGGCGTGGCTTGGTGGGTGTGGCTTGGTGGGCATGGCAGGGGAAAGATGCTGCAAAATCTCCATTCCCACCCCACTCTAGAGGAAGGATACTGCAAAATCTCCATTCTTGCCCAACTCGGGCCAGCCAGAGGTGGTATTTGCCGGTTCTCTGAACTACTCAAAATTTCCGCTACCGGTTCTCCAGAACCTGTCAGAACCTGCTGGATTTCACTCCTGGGCCACGCCCGCCATGGCCACGCCCACCCAGCAAACGGGCAGAGAACCCCTTGCTAAAATTTTTGAAGCCCACCTCTGGATGTAACCTCGTGATTTCACATTTCATTTCAATGGAGGAAATTGTTTATGTTTTTTATGATTAAATTAAAAGGTGGACCTGAGCAGACCTTCCTTGGACCCTGATCTTCCTTCAATAGAGATTGTGGTGAACATTCTCCATATTTCCAGCCAGCGTGACTTCGAAGTTGGATTCTCAAGTCATCTGACTGGCTACCAGATTGTTCACTTTGGGTGGACGGTGAAGAAGGTGTTGCGAATGAAAATGTCCAATATTAAACATAAGACTTCACAAATATTCTTTCCGTCTTTCCTTGAGTTGTTCTGCAGGGTCCTTGGTGCTCTCTGAGCTTGGCTGTTTTCTTGCAGACATTTCACTACCCAACTGGGTAACATTATCAGTGCTAGAAGTGGGTAAGGCTTGCAGAAAGGAGGAGGAGGAGGAGGAGGAAGAGGGTGACTGTGGAGTCCTTGTTTTTTCTTGCAGACGTTTCGTGATCCAACTAGATAACATCCTCAATGCTAGAAGGGAGTAAGGCTTGTAGAAAGGAGGAGGAGGAGGAAGAGGGGAGGAGGCATGTGAGTTCCTTGGTACTGTCTGAGGTTGGTTGGGATTTTTTTTTGCAGACGTTTCATTACCCAAGTAGCTAACATTATCAGTGCTGAAATATCAATTTATTTGTTCACTTACATGCTTGTAGTTACTTGCTGGTAGTTTTCCTTCCCAGCAGGCTTGTGGGGAGAGAAATGAGGACATTCAACCGAACCCAGTAATCTTCTTTTACTTCGGCCACCATCTTTCCTGCAACCTTCTCATCCATCCATCCATCCATCCATCCATTTTATATGCCACCCATTTGACTTACAACAGAGTAAACACGATGCGATCAAACACGAAAACATTAAGGTCATAAATATTGATGTTAAAATTAATATTAATAGTAAGAACAATGGCAAGGAAGGGAGGAAGGTACAGAGAGGTGGAGGTAGAATCTTTATGGGGCCAGAGACTGTAGTTTATCGTAGTTTATTTCTTTGTTTAGCCATTACATTAGGACCGATGTTGAAAAGGGAAGAAAACATGATAATTGGAAGATAAAAGGCTGCAGATTGGAGAGGATAAATTGTCATTCAATAGGAATCCTGATCAATTACTAAACCCAACATCCAGTGGTGGGATTCAAATAATTTAACAACCGGTTCTCTGCCCTAATGACCAGCTGGGTAGGTGTGGCTCGATGGTCATGTGACCATGTGGGAGTGGCCAACTCAATGTCACTCACGTCGATGGGCACTTCGTCTTAGCTGTTACAATGTAATAAGGGTTAACCAGAGAGGCAGTTTCTATAAGCAGGGCAATAAAGATTAGGCTAGAAACACCAGCAGAATGTTTCCTTCCTGCCTTCCTTACAGGATTAGCCCTGTAAAGTGGGGAAAAAAACAAAATAAGATTTTTTCCAACAATCGGTTCTCCGGACTGCTTAGAAAGTTAACAACTGGTTCTCCCGAATAGGTGCAAACTGGCTGAATCCCACCATATCAACCTAGCAGTAAACACTTGCAGGACAGATACAATTGCGAAGATCAATCCAGCCCAGATTTTGGTATTTCATTACAGATAATCCTTGACGTACGACCACAACTAAACCCAAAATTCATGTTGCTAAGCGAGACATTTGTTAAGTGAGTTCTGCCTTATTTTACAACCTTCCTGGCCACTCTTGTTAAACGAATCACAGCCATTGTTAAGTTAGTAACCCGGTTGTTAAGTGAACAATCGGTCACTAAACGAATTGTTGTAAATCGAGGACTACCTGTAGTGACTAGTCAATTGCCTCTAAAAAACAACTTCCAGGATTATGAATCCAGATCTTGCTTATTCTTACCTGCAGGAACAGAGAGGTAAATTGCTTTTGAACTTGGAAGCTCCATTCAATTATTATGACTAATAACAAATACAGATCGTCCTTGCTTAATCACTTAGTAGATATTCAAAGTTATGATGGACTTCAACAGAACTACTTACAAACCCTGTTCTGGAGGGCCACCTCCCCCGTGGGATCACATTTTGTGTATTTGGCAACTAACTCACATTTGTTTGTGGTGTCCTGCGGTCGTGTGACTACACAATTTTTCATGTATGCTTCTGGTTTCCTGCAAAAGAACCAGCCATTGAGTAAAACAGATTTGCTTAATCACCACTACAAAAATAGTCATAAAATTGGCATAAATTGGTTATGCGGTGACCCACTCAATGACTGCAATTCCAGGCTCCGTTATGGCCATAAATCAAGGACTACCCATAATGCATCTATTGCAGTTCCATAACCCGATCCACCCGTCAAGATTTAACTTGGTGTTTTTCAACCTTGGCAACTTTAAAGTGCTGTGGACTTTGACTCCCAGAATTCCCCAGACAGCATAACTACTTATTGAAACAAATTCATTCCTACACCATCCCTGCCAGTTGACAATCTGGCTTCTGCCTACAAGGAAGAGAGCCATTATCTTTAAAAACACATTCTTTCCCTGTTCTCTAATTGTTCAGCCATCAGGAATTAGTTTCAACGCCTTAACACAATTTTCGCCTATCGCTCACTTTGGAATCTCCATTTCCATATTGTTGTGATGCTTCAGTTGAGTATTAATTGCAAACTCTGGCCAGGAGTAATCATTACAAGAGATAACCTTCCCGGAGGAGCATACCCTCCCACTCAAAGAGTATCTTCTACACGCCGAGAAGGGACACCATTGGAAGGTACCGAAGATCGAGATTGTTAGAGAACTAAAAGGGAGGAATGCGAAGTGGGTTTATTTGGCCGAGGTTAAAATAGATACATTGCTATCACTAGTGAGCCTTAGTGGATTTTTGGCTGACAGCAGGATTGAAATGACCAAGCTGTAAAGATTTATTTATATACATAAAAAAGAGATGGGATAGAGGAAGAAGGGAGCATTTGTTGTGTTTTAAGAGACGTTGAGAAGTTATCAACATGGTCTATACTTGTGAAGAAGGGAGAAGTCATTTTGTTATATCTTTCTGTTTTTTGCCTTTACCATAGCAGTCTTTCCAAATTTGATAAATAAAAAAATAAATATAATATATTTCTTACATTTTTCTTTCTTTTCCACTTTCCTTTTTGGCACTAATTTTCTTTTTTAGTTTCGACAGGTAGTCCTCGACTTACAACCATTCTTTTAATAACCTTTTGAAGTTACAACAGGGCTGGGGAAAAAGTGACTTACAACCTTTTTCACACTTAGGACTGTTGCAGAATCCCACCGTCACATGATCCAAATCCAGACACTAGGCAACTGGCGTGTACTTATGACGGTTGCGGTGTCCCAAGGTCACGCGATTCCCTTTTGCGGCCTTCTGACAGGCAAAATCAACGGGGAAACCAGATGCCAGGTTACTAACTTAACAACTGTAATGATCCCCTTAGCAACTGTGGTAAGAAAAGTCGTAAAACGGGGGCAAAACTCACTTAACAACCATCCTGCTTAGCGGCCAAAATCCAGGGCGCGATTGTGGACGTACGTCGAGGACTACCTGGAATAGTTTTTGGTTTTTTGTAATTGCTGTTTTTTTTAATTAAAAAGAAAATCATAAAATAAAGGTAAGAGAAGGAGTGTTTGAAGGCCATTAGATCATTGTACGCCATTGGCTTCATGAGACCATCAGGGTTAGAGTAAGTATCCTGATGTCACACACATCCAGGCTTGTTAAGCAACGAAAATTAAGCTGTCCTGACCTTCCACTCATACTTGAGGTTGCCATGGACTGTGGGATACCATACCTCCTACCTCATCAACCAACCCAACCACAATCCATCTTCTACCTACCTTGTGGCACGCTAGCATTCCAGCAGGTTCCTCAGCCCCAAAACTGGGCCTGAAACCACAAGCAGGGTGGAGACCGGACTTGTGGGCCTCTTGTCTCCTAATAACAGACTCCAGATTTTCCTGTCTCGCCAGAGAGAAACCCAAGAGTGTGCTCCTCTTGAGGAGAGACACACAACGTTGGGTGCAACACGACCGGCAAGATGTCCCATGAGTTTACCGAAGCCGAGATTGGCGTCTTCAAGGAGGCCTTCTCCCATTTTGATCTGGACGGCGATGGAGTCATCACCAAGAAGGAGTTGGGGACCATCATGCGATCCTTAGAGCACGTTCTCCTCCACCTTCAGGAGGGCTTCACCGATGAGATGGTGGAGGAGATGCTGAAGGAGGCTGACCTGGATGGAGACGGGAAGGTCACCTTTGAGGAGTTTCTGAAGATGTTGGCCAAGAAGGAGGCATTATGATGAAGGAGACCCTCCCCCAGATCTTCTCGTCTTGGTACAGTGAGGAAGACAGGGGAACTGGGACAACCCACGAGGATGTTTCTAGGGTGTATTGTGGTTTGGGTGAAACCTGGTTTCCTGGCTTCTCTCTTTCTCCTTTCTCCTTTCTCTTTCCCTCTTTCTCTCTTGACTATTTCTTTTTCTTTCTTTTTTTTTTTAACAAGTTTTATTGGTTTTTTCTCCTCTCCCACATTCACCCACATCTTTTCTTTTTCTTTTTTTTAACAGTGTTGGCCGTTTCTTAATTTATACAATTAATCAAATTCAAATACATTTTACTCAAATTACAATTTTTGCCAAAATCGTCTTCCTCCCTTTTCTTTTCTTTTTTTTAAAACATATCTCAATATTTCTATACTGGCATACATAAACGCCATCTTCATTTGTCCCTAGATTCTAACTTTACTATTTATTCAAATTTATTCTCTTTTGTTCTTAAACAGTTCATTCTTTATCTTAATATATTTATATTTGTTTGTTCTTCCACTTCATCTTTTTTATTGTACCGCAATCTTTCTCCTCAAACCTTCCCTCTCTTTCCCTCTTTCTCTCTTGACCATTTCTTCTGCATTCCAGACATACCAGAAACGGTGAATAGACTAAAAAAAGTAATGGAATAGAAGAATGGAACGGAATAGAATAGAATAGAATGGAATAGAATGGAAGAATGGAATAGAAGAATAGAAGAATAGAAGAATAGAATGGAATGGAATAGAATGGAATAGAATGGAATAGAATGGAATAGAATGGAAGAATGGAATGGAATGGAATGGAATGGAATGGAATGGAATGGAATGGAAGAATAGAATGGAAGAATAGAATGGAATGGAATGGAATGGAATGGAATGGAATGGAAGAATAGAATGGAAGAATAGAATGGAATAGAATGGAATGGAATGGAATGGAATGGAATGGAATGGAATGGAATGGAAGAATAGAATGGAAGAATAGAATGGAATAGAATGGAATAGAATGGAATGGAATAGAATGGAATGGAATGGAATGGAATGGAATGGAAGAATAGAATGGAAGAATAGAATGGAATGGAATGGAATGGAATGGAATGGAAGAATAGAATGGAAGAATAGAATGGAATGGAATGGAATGGAATGGAATGGAAGAATAGAATGGAAGAATAGAATGGAATGGAATGGAATGGAATGGAAGAATAGAATGGAAGAATAGAATGGAATGGAATAGAATGGAATGGAATGGAAGAATAGAATGGAAGAATAGAATGGAATAGAATGGAATGGAATGGAAGAATAGAATGGAATAGAATTATTATTATTATTATTATTATTATTATTATTATTATTATTATTATTATTATTTATTGAATTTGTATACCACACTACTCCCGAAGGACTCAGGGCGGTGAACAGCCAGATAAAATACATATAATACAAATGTTAAAAAGCATTAAAATACAATTAAATAATTTGGCCCGGAAAACGAAATTTAAAACACCCCAAATTCTTAAGACAAATTTAAAATGTAAAATTTTTTAAAAGTTTAAAAGTTTAAAAGAGAGGTTAGGCCAGGCCGGCCTGCTGAAAAAGAAATGTTTTGATGGCACGGCGAAAAGCGCGCAGGTCCGGGATCCTCCGTATGGGGGATGGAATGGAGTGGAGTGGAGTGGAGTGGAGTGGAGTGGAGTGGAGTGGAGTAGAGTAGAGTAGAGTAGAGTAGAGTAGAGTAGAGTAGAGTAGAGTAGAGTAGAATAGAATAACAGAGTTGGAAGGGACCTTGGAGGTCTTCTAGTCCAACCCCCTGCTTAGGCGGGAAACCCAAATCCTCCAAACTACTGAAGGATAGGCAGTTTACTCAAGGGTAAACAAAGAGGTTGTAGAAAAAATGCTTTTAAAAATTAAAAAAAGCCTCTGATGATTGCGTGGCTCAGCTGGGCAATGGGGGGCGGGCAGGGATTTTTGCTACCGGTTCTCCGAACCACCCGCCTCCATCGCTACCAGATCAGGCGATCCGGTCCGAACCGGGAGCATTTCACCCCTGGGTGGCAGCCCGGGCATTGTTACTTCCTGATTTTAACCCTTTGCGCATACACAAAGCCTTCTGCACATGCGCAGAGGGTCAAAAATAGGATGTGACGATGGCGCGCACCTGCACTTCCGAACCGGTAGGGAAGGTAAGTAGATTTCACCCCTGCTACAGGGGCAAATCCAACAGTTTCTCTGTGGAAACTTCATTTATTTTAATCAGTTTATTTATTTGATCAGTTGTGGATATGAAGGAGCCACATCTAAGGTTTCACGGAGGCGTGAAGGTCACGGTGAATGGACAAGCTAGGCAGGGGTGGGTTCTAAATTTTTTTACTACCGGTTCTGTGGGCGTGGCTTATTTTGTGGGCGTGGCTTGGTGGGGGTGATGTGACTGGATGGGCGTGGCCAACTTTTTTTTTTTTTTTACTTTTACAAGCATTTTTTCTACAACCTTAAGAGATTGCAGAAAACAATGCTTTGAAAAGCCTCTCATGATCAGGCAACTCAGCTGGGATCGTCAGAGGCTTTTAAAGGCATTTTTTTTCCCCCTACAACCTCTTTGGCTGAAGAGGTTGTAGAAAAAATGCTTTGAAAAGCCTCTGACGATCCGAGTTGAGCCACGGGAACATCAGAAGCTCTTTTTTTTTTACTTTTAAAAGCATTTTTTCTACAACCTTAAGAGGTTGCAGAAAACAATGCTTTGAAAAGCCTCTCTGCCGATCAGGCAACTCAGCTGGGATCGTCAGAGGCTTTTCAAAGCATTTTTTTAACCACCTCTTCAGTCAAGAGGTTGCAGAAAAAAATGCTTTGAAAAGCCTCTGACGATCCCAGCTGAACCGCGGGATCATCAGAGGCTTTTTTTTTTTACTTTTAAAAACATTTTTTCAGCCGAAGAGGTTGTAGAAAAAATGCTTTTAAAAAGAAAAAAGAAAAAAGCCTCTGATGAGGTGGGTGGAGTAAGTGGACCGGTTCGGGGGCATGGCCAGCCAATGTTATTACCGGTTCTCGGAACTACTACAAATTTTTACTACCAGTTCTTATGAACCGGTGCGAACCGGGAGCAACCCACCACTGAAGCTAGGTTAGGATCGTTCACAAAGATATTATATTTTCTTTTTTCTGGATTTGGGGAGAACGTTTTGAGAATTTTTGGTACGGTTGGCACAATTCAGGAAGCAGGAAGCAACTCTGGCGTTTTTATGTAATTCTGAATTTTATTTTATGTAATTTTATGTACTGGTAGTCCTTGACTTACAACAGTTCATTTAGCAACCAGCACTGGGAAGAATAACTTGTGACCATGTTTCACTCTTACGGCCGTTGCAGCATCCTCGCAGTCATGTGATCAAAATTCAGATGCTTGGCAACTGACTCACATTTATGACGCTTGCTGGGGTCACATGATCCCCTTTTGCGACCTGCTGACCGCCAAACCCAATGGGGAATCCAGGTTCACTTAACAACCGTGTGGCTCACTTAATGACTGGAGGGATTCACTTAACAACTGAAGGTTGTAAAATGGGGCAAAACTCACTCAACAAACGTCTCGCTCGTAAAGTTTGGGCTCAATTTTGAGGATTATCTCTCATTAATTTATGCAATTCTGAGGCAACTGAGAAGGGAGGAGTGGGGAAATGTTCAAAAAATGACCGTCCATCTGTGTATAAAGGGTAAGATTTTGTCCACATGGTGATGTCTTGATGTTTTAAAAGATTTTGTCTTATTCTATACAATATTCTGATTTTTGTCAGAAATTGTAGCACTGATTGTTTTTCGGTGGGGGGAATGAGTGGTGAGAAGAAGAAATCTTAATCGTTTTGTCAGGGAATTTCTTCTTAGTTCTCAGTTGGTTCTCTAATCAGAATAGAATCTGGAAGGGACCTTGGAGGTCTTCTAGTCCAATCCCCTACTCAAACAGGAAACCCTAGACCAGTGATGGCTAACCTTTTTGCCATCGTGTGCCAGGAAGGGGGGGGCAGGGGAAGTTCGCACATGTTCATGCCCACACACATAATTCTATGCGCCCCACCCCATGCATGCGCAAGCAACCCCCTTCCCCGCTCCTGGCACGTGATGGCCCAGTAGGCCCATTTTTCTTTCTCACCTGGCTCCAGATCCTCTCTATGCATCTGGGGAGGGCGAAAACAGCCTTCCCCACCGCCTCAGAGGCCCTCCGGAGGCCCGAAATGGCCTGTTTTCCAACTTTCGGTTGGACAGGAAGTGACTTTTTTGCTGTCCCCAGCCTCCAGAGGCCTCCGAGGGGGTGGGGAAGGCTGTTTTCGCCCTCCCCAGATGCATAGAGAGGATCTGGAGCCAGGTGAAAAAGAAAAACTGGCTTTCCCCACCCCGCCCCAGGCCATCCGGAGGCAGGAAACAGCCTGTTTCCCTATTTCTGGTGGGCCCAGAAGACGCGCGCCGGAGCTGAGCTGGTGTGCCAGGTGACATGGCTCCGTGTGCCACCCGTGGCACGCTTGTCATAGGTTCGCCATCACGGCCCTAGACCATTTCGGATAGTCTTTTAAATTTAACATCACCACCACCACCCAGTGATGAAGCATCTACAACTTTTGAAGGCAAGCTTCAAAATCTACAACTAAGGAGAAATTTCCTGACAGTAAAAACA
This sequence comes from Arizona elegans, assembly GCA_022577455.1. NCBI lineage: Eukaryota > Metazoa > Chordata > Lepidosauria > Squamata > Colubridae > Arizona > Arizona elegans. Next base: position 88,183,545 of record JAKOOJ010000007.1, on the reverse strand, counting down.
ATTAACCGGTGGAACTACTTGCCTCCAGAAATTGTGGGTGCTCCATCACCGGAGGTTTTAAAGAAGAGATTGGACAACAACTTGTCTGAAATGCTATACTGTTTCCTGCTTGAGCAGTGGGGTGGACTAGAAGACCTCCAAGGTCCCTTCCACTTTTGTTATTCTGTTATTCTGGTCAAAATGAAGTTTCCAAGGATTTTTTTTCTTCTATGTGTTTTATTTATATATATATGATGTTTTTAATATCCCTCTAAGGCGCCTCGAGTCGCCATGTGCAAATAGGCGGCGATATAAATTTTCTAAATAAATAAAATAAATAAACTTCAGCCGGTCCATTAGGAGAGAAATACCCCAACCCAGAAGACCTGAATTGGGGGGAATGTTGTATCAGTATATATATACCGACTGTTTTCATCTCGCCTCTAGTAAAGGAGGAGCTCTCTGGGCACACAATATGAGTCACACACTTCACAATGATGAAGCAAACAATGTCCTTTATGAGCTGTTGCAGACATCTGGTTATTTGTGGTTGATGCATGACAACATAGTCAAACAAGTTGGGGCTTAACAGAACGCACAATCCAACAATCAGTTGTATTGCTCTCTCTCTCTCTCTCTGTGTGTGTGTGCGTCTTTCTTTCTTTTTCTGTCTCTCTCTCTCTCTGTCTCTCTCTCTGTTTCTCTCTGTGTCTTTGTCTCTGTTTCTTTGTCTCTGTCTCTCTCTCTGTCTCTCTCTCTGTGTCTCTCTCTCTCTGTGCGTCTCTCTCTGTCTTTCTCTTTCTCTCTCTCTCTGTGTCTCTCTCTCTGTCTCTCTCTGTCTCTTTCTCTCTGTCTCTGTCTCTCTTACTCTCTCTGTCCCTCTCTGTCTCTCTCTTTCTCTCTGTCTCTTTCTCTCTCTCTGTCTCTCTGTCTCTTTCTCTTTGTCTCTGTCTCTCTCTCTCCAACAATCAGTTGTATTGCACACTCACACACACTCTCTCTCTGCGTCTTTCTTTCTTTCTCTGTCTCTCTCTCTGTCTCTCTCTCTGTCTCTCTTTCTCTTTGTCTCTGTCTCTCCTTCTCTGTGTCTCTGTGTCTCTGTGTGTGTGTCTCTCTCTGTCTCTCTCTTTATCTCTCTGTCTCTCTCTTTCTCTCTGTCTCTCTTTCTCTTTGTCTCTGTCTCTCTCCAACAATCAGTTGTATTGTACTCTCTCTCTCTCTCTCTCTGCGTCTTTCTTTCTTTCTTTCTCTGTCTCTCTCTCTCTGTGTCTCTCTGTGTCTCTCTTTCTCTTTGTCTCTGTCTCTCTTTCTCTCTGTGTGTCTCTGTGTCTCTCTGTGTCTCTCTCTCTCTATCTCTCTGTCTTTCTCTTTATCTCTCTGTCTCTGTGTGTGTGTGTGTTTTTCTTTCTCTCTGTCTCTGTCTCTCTTACTCTCTCTGTCCCTCTCTGTCTCTCTCTTTCTCTCTGTCTCTTTCTCTCTCTCTGTCTCCCTTTCTCTTTCTCTCTGTCTCCCTTTCTCTCTGTGTGTCTTTCTGTCTCTCTGTCTTTCTCTCTCTCTCTCTGGTGCATTAAGTGGAGAGAAAGACAGAGCAACTTTGGATGGCTTCAGTCCAACAAGACCATCTGAGGTGCCAACCACCTCCTACTGAAATCTAAGTCTTGGCTCACACGAGGTGTACTCGTGCAGCCACACAGGTAGAGTTTACTCCAGGTGTTCCATAGTCTCCCTTGCATCTTTGTTGTGATGTGATTTTCCCCGTGAACCTGTAAGACTAGCCCGAAACACGTGTGCGAAAGCTCCCGGAGCAAATCCTATTTGTGGGACCTGTGAATTTGTATCGTTGCCCAGTTGTGGGATAGTGTCAAGATAATAGCGGAGTTGGAAGGTACCTTGGAGGTCTTCTAGTCCAACCCCCTGCTCAAGAAGGAAACCTTATATGATTTCAGCAAAATCGTTGTGCAATCTCTTCTTTGAAACCTCCAGTTACGGAGCAACCATAACTTCTGGAGTCAAGTTGTTCCACTGGTTAATTGTTCTCACTGTCAGGAAATTCCTCCTTAGTTCTAAGTTGCTTCTCTCCTTGATGAGTTTCCATCCGTTGCTTCTTCTCCTGCCTTCAGGTGCTTTGGAGAATAGCTTGACCCCATCTTCTTTGTTTCAGCCCCTCAAATTGTGGAAGATTGCTATCATGTCACCCCTAGTCCAGAGGTGATATTCATCCGGTTCGTACCAGTTCAGGCGAACTGGTAGCGGCGACTGTGGGTGAGGTGGGCCTGACCCTGCCCGCCTGCCACAGTGTAAAGACATCCTATCTAGCCACGTTTTTGAACCAGTGGTAAAAATATGTGAAACCCACTGCTGCCCTAGTCCTTCTTTTCACTAAAATAGACACTAACTGAATAGTTACTCAACGCATAACCGCAGCAATTCACTTAACGAGAGTGGCAAGAAAGGTGGTAAAACAGGGCAAACTCCATTCAACACGTCTCGCTTAGCCACAGAAATTTGGGGCTCCGTTGGGGGTCATAATTCAAGGCCAGCTGTATTTTTCCAAAATAAAACTTGCTGGGAGTTTCCCGTCAGTTTTGTGTTACAGCTTGTTCTTTCTGTCTTTCTCCGCAGCATCCGCCGAGAACTTGGTTGGGAGCAAGCCATGGCTTGTCGCTTCAAGGAACTTTCCACCCGCAAAGATCAGCCCTGCTTCCACCTGCACCTTTGCCCCAAAACCCAGAAATTCTTCCTCAGGTTCAAAAACTGGATTTGCAAGCCGAGAACAGGAGAAGAACCTTTATCTGCAATCCTGGGTAGCAAAACAGCTCTCCAAAGAAACTTTTGCAAACGTCCCTACTTCGCTTTGCCTGGAGAGGATCTTCTCCAAGCCTCTGGTGTGAAATAAATGTCTACTTTTTCTCTTGCATGGAACTAAAAAAAGATTTTGCTTTTTTTTTTTAAATTAAAAAACAGCTGAACAGGCAGGAATCGAATCGAATCGAAACGAATCGAATAGGAAATAGAATAGGATAGGATAGGATAGGATAGAATAGGAAATAGAATAGAATAGAATAGGAAATAGAATAGAATAGAATAGAATAGAATAGAATAGAATAGAATAGAATAGAATAGAAAATAGAATAGAATAGGATAGAATAGGAAATAGAATAGAATAGGATAGGAAATAGAATAGAATAGGATAGGAAATAGAATAGAATAGGATAGAATAGGAAATAGAATAGAATAGAATAGGAAATAGAATAGAATAGGAAATAGAATAGAATAGGATAGAATAGGAAATAGAATAGAATAGAATAGGAAATAGAATAGAATAGAATAGGAAATAGAATAGAATAGGATAGAATAGGAAATAGAATAGAATAGAATAGGAAATAGAATAGAATAGGATAGAATAGGAAATAGAATAGAATAGAATAGGAAATAGAATAGAATAGGAAATAGAATAGAATAGGATAGAATAGGAAAGAATAGAATAGAATAGGAAATAGAATAGAATAGGATAGGAAATAGAATAGAATAGGATAGAATAGGAAATAGAATAGAATAGAATAGGAAATAGAATAGAATAGGAAATAGAATAGAATAGGAAATAGAATAGAATAGAATAGGAAATAGAATAGAATAGAATAGAATAGGAAATAGAATAGAATAGAATAGAAGTATAGAATAGGAAATAGAATAGAATAGAATAGAATAGAATAGAATAGAATAGAATAGGAAATAGAATAGAATAGAATAGAAGAATAGAATAGGAAATAGAATAGAATAGGAAATAATAGGAAATAGGAAATAGGAAATAGAATAGAATAGAATAGGATAGAATAGGATAGGAAATAGGAAATAGGAAATAGGAAATAGGAAATAGAATAGAATAGAATAGAATAGAATAGAATAGAATAGAATAGAATAGAATAACAGAGTTGGAAGGGACCTTGGAGGTCTTCTAGTCCAGCCCCCTACTCAGGCGGGAGACCCTATGCCATTTCAGACAAATAGTTGTCCAGCCTCTTCTTAAAAACCTCCAGTGATGGAGCACCCATAACTTCTGGAGGCAAGCAGTTCCACTGGTGAATTGTTCTCACTGTCAGAAAATTTCTCCTTAGTTCTCGGTTGCTTCTCTCCTTGATGAGTTCCCATCCGTTGCTTCTTGTCCTGCCTTCAGCTGCTTTGGAGGATAGTCTGACCCCCTCTTCTTTGGGGCAGCCAATCAAGCTCAGAGAGCTCCAAGGACCCTACAGTCGTCCTCCTCCTCCTCCTCCTCCTCCTCCAACCCCATTCCCTCCTAGCATTGATGATATTCCCTGTAAGGAGACCACCAAGGTCAGAGAGCACCTAGGACCCCACAGTTCAATCCTGAGCTACCAATATTCTCTGGTAGGTGGTCCTTCATCACTGGTCATCTTTGATGTCCACAAAAAGCATCACAACAGTTGCAGAGGAGAGGAGCCCAGACCCCACAGATGGAACTCCAGGAGTAAACCCCATCTGTGCGAGCTGCTTTCCTTTAAAACTAGATATATACCCAATTCCTGCAACCGTTCTTCGTATGTTTTAGCCTCCAGTCCCCCAATCATTTTAGTCGTTCTTCTCTGCCCTCTTTCCAGAATCTTCTTCCATCTGCTTTTCACCCCCCCTCGTACGTTCTTCCGTCAATCTCCGAGCGTCTCCACTGTCGAACTTCACACTAGATCAGGAGTGAAATCCAGCAGATTCTGACAGGTTCTGGAGAACCGGTAGTGGAAATTTTGAGTAGTTCGGAGAACTGGCAAATATCACCTTCTGGCTGGCATTGCGGGGTGGGAATGGGGATTTTGCAATATCCTTCCCCTGGAGTGAGGTGGGAATGGGGATTTTGCAGTATCCTTCCCCTGGAGTGGGGTGGGAATGGGGATTTTGCAATATCCTTCCCCTGGAGTGGGGTGGGAATGGGGATTTTGCAGTATCCTTCCCCTGGAGTGGGGTGGGACTGGAGATTTTGCAATATCCTTCCCCCGCAGTGGGGTGGGAATGAGGATTTTGCAATATCCTTCCCCTGGAGTGGGGTGGGAATGGGAATTTTGCAGTATCCTTCCCCTGGAGTGGGGTGGGAATGGGGATTTTGCAGTATCCTTCCCCTGGAGCGAGATGGGAATGGGGATTTTGCAGTATCCTTCCCCTGGAGTGGGGTGGGAATGGAGATTTTGCAATATCCTTCCCCCACAGTGGGGTGGGAATGAGGATTTTGCAATGTCCTTCCCCTGGAGTGGGGTGGGAATGGGAATTTTGCAGTATCCTTCCCCTGGAGTGAGGTGGGAATGGGGATTTTGCAGTATCCTTCCCCTGGAGTGGGGTGGGAATGGGGATTTTGCAATATTCTTCCCCTGTAGTGGGGAGGGAATGGGGATTTTGCAGTATCTTTCCCCATCAAGCCATGCCCACCAAGCCACGCCCACAGAAGTTTGGAGTGTTTTGCAGTTAGTCCTCGGCTTACAACAGTTCGTTTAATGATAATTCCAAGTTACAACGGGACTGAAACAAGTGACCGATGACCATTTTCCACCCTTACGACCGTTGCAGCATCCCGTGATCAAAATTCACACCCTTGGCAACTGACTCATATTTACGACGGGGGGGGCGTGATCCCCTTTTGTGACCATCTGATGAGCAAAATCAACGGGGAAGCCAGATTCTCTTAACAACCCTGTTAATAACTTCACAACTGAAGTGATTCACTTAACAACAGCGGCCCAAAAAAAAGGCATAACATGGGGCAAAAACTCACCTAAGGCTTGTCTTGCTTAGCAAGGGAAATTTTGGGTTTGACTGTGGTCATAAGTCGAGAGCCAGCTGCACGCAAATACAGCCGCGAAGTCCTCCGCTGGCTTGTCTGAGCCTGTTGTGTGAATGCAACCTGTGTATATCTCAAAGCTGCAGAGAAATGAGAAACTGCGGGTGTCGTGCAAAATAGGTTTCCTTTCCCCCTTTGCAAACTGGATGATTTTCCCTGCCATCTTTTTTTCCTGACCTCAGTTTTCTCGCCTATCTGCTCCCAGAAGTCCACATCCAAGGTGAGCTGCTGCTAGGAATTCTGGGAATTGAAGTCCCCACAGCTGGATGTGAGCAGGCTCCAGGTTGGCATGGACGAATGGTGTCTTTTTTTAATGCTGATTTTTGGCAAAGTAAAACAGCGTCGGCATTTATCAATAAGATATTAAACCTTCATCTCACCTTTAGGTCTGGCCAGAGCCTCCTCTTCCTCATCACTGATTCAGATTCATTTTAACAGATTCTTTTTTAACATATTAACGGAGTTGGAAGGGTCATCTAGTCTAACCCCCTGCCCAAATAGGAGACCCTACACCATTTCTGACAGAAGGCAGTCCAGTCTCTTCTTCAAAGCTTCCAGGGATGAAGCTCCCACAACTTCCGAAGGCAACTTCTGTTCCATGGGTTTTTTGCTCTCAGTGCCAGAAAATTTCTCCTTATTTCTAGGTTGAATCTCTCCTTGATCAGTTTCCATCCATTATTCCTTGTCTGGCCTTCGGGTGCTTTGGATAATTTACATATTTATTTTATTTACATATATATGAAATGTTCGGCTCCCCTTTGAGATGAAAGGGCTTCGGTGAGGCTTCGTAAATCAATAAATAGGCGGGAATAGAAAAGTGATGGTAAAATTCTTCGTCAAATTAAAAGGAAGAGAGAAAGGTGCACTTATTTTCCTGCAAGCATTCTTGACTCATTAAGTCGTTTGACTCAACCAAAAGGCAATCATAAATTAAAGAGTATAATTGCACTCAGCATGTATTCAAGCACGGGATTGACTGACACAAGTTGGAACAAATTCCTACAGAAGAGCCTCTAGCGAAAAAAAATCTTCCATCTTGGCGCCATCAGCATTCCCAAAGCATTCCCACATCCGAGAGCCATTTCTGCCTTCGTCTTGTCTGCAAACATTATTTGGATTTATTTCGTTTGATTTGTTTTATCCTGCCTTTATTATTTTTATGAACAACTCAAGGCGGCAAACATATCTAATGCCCTCGTTACTTCCCGCCTGGACTACTGCAATGCTCTCTACATGGGGCTCCCCTTGAAGAGCACCCGCAAGCTCCAACTGGTCCAGAATGCGGCCGCGCGGGTGATTATGGGAGCGACATGGTGGGTTCTCCTGCACGGGTTGCACTGGCTCCCGGTGGTCTTCCGGGTGTTGTGGAATGATGAGAACAAAGCAACATTCCTAGGTCAGCCAGAGACAGTTTTATTGTGCAAGGTTCAGAGCCAGTTTTGTACTAAAAGCTTTGAACAAAGAGAGAACTCTGATACAACGGTTTTATACATTTCCAAACAAAGGATTCTGTTAACTCAGCAGTTTATATGGTCATATACATTTGTTATATTTAATTGACATTTCCTAATTACTAAAGTTTTACATTATCCTTGCCAAACAATCATAATTCTTCTGTAAATTACTGGAGCATAGATTCAAATTATCTTCTGTTGATAAACGACTTCTAGTTCATGTGGATCCCCTTGACCTAACCAACCTTTAAGCTGTATGTCATTAGAATGTTCCTATCTTCTGATAACTTAGAGGCCTCCTAAAGGTATCGAAAGGATTTTGGCTGAGTTTGTACTTTTTCCAACCGGATGCATTTTCTGCTTTTTAGAATAGAGTGAATAGAAAGTTATCCAGTGGTCATCTATCAGATCCCGCTTCATCTACATTACGGGTGCGATTCAAGGTGTTGGTTACCATCTTCAGAGCGCTCCATTGCTTAGGACCTGGGTACTTACGAGCCTTCTGCTACCGATAGCCTCCCACTGGCCAGTACGTTCCCACAGAGAGGGACTCCTCGGGGTGCCGTCGGTCAAACTATGTCGACCGGCGACGCCCAGGGGGAGATCCTTCTCTATGGGGGCACTTGCCCTCTGGAACGAATTGCCCCAGGATTTATGGATGATCCCTGACCTACGCACCTTCCATCGTGCCCTCAAGACGCTGTTGTTTCAACAAGCTGGGCTGGCCTGAATACCAAGATCAATTTTAAGTTATATGGGTTGTCTTTGTCTTAATTGAAATGGGCCAAATTATTTAATTCCCTTTTAAACTGTTTTAAGTTTTATATGTGGTCGTTTTTATTCTTGGCTGTGCACCGCCCCTGAGTCCTTCAGGAGAAGGGCGGTATAAAAATAAATAAATAAATAAATAAATAAATAAATAAATAAATAAAATAATGTTCCTTCTTCCTCCTCCTATTCCCCACAACAACCCTATGAAGTGGGTTGGGATGAGAGAAAGAGACTGGCATAAAGTCACCCAGATGGCTTTCGTGTCTAAGGTGGGATTAGAACTCACCGTCTCCTGGTGATTTGCCCAAAATCACCCAGCTGCCATTCATGCCTAAGGTGGAACTAGAAGTCACCATCTCCTGGTGATTGGCCTAAAGTCATTCAACTGACTTTCATGTCTAAGGTGGAACTAGAACTCACCATCTCCTGATGACTAAACAAAAGTCACTCAGCTGGCTTTCATGCCTAAGGCAGGACTAGAACTCACCTTCTCCTAGTGATTGGCCCAAAATCACCCAGCCGGCTTTCATGCCTAAGGAAAGACTAAAATTCACCTTCTCCTGGTGATTGGCCCAAAGTCACCCAGTTGGCTTTAATGCCTAAGGTGGAGCTAGAACTCACCATCTCCTGGTGCTTGGCCCAAAGTCATCCAACTGACTTTCATGCCTAAGGAGAAACTAGAACTCACCTTCTCCTAGTGATTGGCCCAAAATCACCCAGCCGGCTTTCATGCCTAAGGAAGGACTAAAATTCACCTTTTCCTGATGATTGGCCCAAAGTCTCCCAGCCAGTTTTCATTGCTAAGCTAGGACTAGAACTCACCGTCTCCTGGTGATTGGCCCAAACTCAGCAGCCAGCTTTTATGCATAAGGGGACGGGGGATGAACTAGAACTCACCATCCCCTAGTTTCCAACCCTTTTTGGGTGTGTGTACTCTTTTTCCCCCCGTCCTTTTTAAAATGCTAAACTTTCCTTCAAACGCATTTCTAAAATCAAAAGTTTCTAATAACCTCTTTTAACTTCTTCACGTACATGCTTTGAACAAGCTTCATTCTTCAGTGACCGTGACTTGTGAGTGAACAGATTGGGCCATAACTGCAGAGAGGCAGCTGGAGGTCATCCGTCCCATGATCAGTTACCATTGTTCTCCTCAAGCTGATGTTCTCCAGAGAGGTTGGAAGCTTCTCACTGAAAACCAGTAGCAACCCCTGGTCCCATAAAGACGTGGGATGAAATCCAGAAATTGTTAACCTCTTTCGGGCCTGGCCCAAACCAGATTAGCAGGTTCCTAATGTAATGGGTGTGGATCCTTCAGTAGAAGATTTCCACAGTCGACTTTGCTCCAATGGAATCAAGGCTGGGGTGTTGTCTTCTTGTAGCAAGATGCCAGAACATCTCTGGAAACCAGCCAGTAGAAACAACTCTACTTTTGGGCCAAGTGACGGGAAGCATTTCTTCACCGCCGACACGAGCAACCAGCCGCAGAAGACGATCGGTGAGTTGGTGGGACAGAAGAAGACACCATGTCCTCTCTGACGGAACAAGAAATCGCTGAGTACAAGGAGGCCTTCATGCTCTTCGACCGGAATGGAGATGGGACCATTACCACCAGGGAACTTGGGACGGTCTTGAGGTCCTTGGGACAAAACCCTACTGAAGCTGAACTGCGGGAGATTGTCCACAAACTGGAAACTCACAAAAACGGGACCATTGACTTCCCGGGGTTCTTGAACCTGATGGAAAAGGAAATCAAGAACAGAGATTGTGATGAGATCCGGAAAGCCTTCCAGGTTTTTGACAAAGATGGAAACGGTTACATCAGCGCCGCGGAGCTGAGGCACATCATGACCAACCTTGGCGAGAAGTTGTCCCATGAGGAAGTTGAAGAGATGTTGAAGGTGGCGGACCTGGATGGAGATGGGCAGATGAATTACGAGGAATTCCTGAGGATGATGACCAGCAAGTGAAGAGGTCTACCATACCAAGCAGTGGAGATCTCGGCCTCCTATGACTTTTTGGCCAGGTACCTCCTCCATAATGTGGCCTGGTCAGGAGGACAGCTAAGACAATCGATTTTGGTGGGACGTGATCAATGGTGGAAACCTCCATCAGACTTGGGGATGTCAACTGAACTTCAGCTGTGGTGATTTGTGGATTTTTTCTGGGATTCCCAGAAGTGTGCGGCTTCTTTTGGGATCAAAAGATATTCTTGAATTTTAATGTCTCAAAAGGATATCAAGAGACCAGGATTGTAGTCTTCCAGAGAAGCTACTTCGGAAATACATAGAGTTTTCTACAGAAAATTGTCCCCAGTTGCTCCGGCACAAGTAATTTAACTCTAGCAAGTCAAATAAATTTCTAATTGCTTTTATCCTAATGAATTCTCAGTCCTCTCTTATTATCGTGTTGCTCTGGGACAGGATTATTATTATTTTTTAACAGATGGGTTGTGGTGCTGCCTTGATTCACATGTGATATATAAACCCTGGAATTTTGTGGGGGAAGGAGGGAAATCTCATTTTCTTGAATAATTATATTCCAGTTGTCTGCAGAAGATGAACTGGAGAGGTTGATTTTGGTCAAGGACTACCTGTGCAACACACAGTCCTTTCGATCAAATGTTAATGTAGGTGTTTTTATATGAAGGCAAATTACTTTGATTTTTATCTTGGACAGCTTATATTTACCTTTGCAAGCTTTTTAGCTACAATTCCACATACACCCACAAACACACTCGCAGAGAGAGAAAGAAGGAAGAAAGGAAGGAAGAGAGGGAGGGAGGGAGGGAGGAAGGAAGGAAGGAAGGAAGGAAGGAAGGATTTAGGGAGGGAAGGATGGATGGAAGGAGGGAGGGAGGGAGGAAAGAAGGAAGGAAGGAAGGAAAGGAAGGAGGGAGAGAGGAAGATAGGAAAGAAGGAAAGAAGGAGGAAGGAAGAAAGGGAGGAAGGAAGGAAGGAAAGAAGGAAGGAAGGGAAGAAGGAGTTAGGGAGGGAAGGATGGATGGATGGATGGAAGGAGAGAGGGAGGGAGGGAGGAAAGAAACAAGGAAGGAAAGGAAGGAGGGAGGGAGGGAGGGAGGGACGAAGGAAGGGACAGAGGAAGGGAGGGAGGGAGGGAGGAAGATAGGAAAGAAGGAAAGAAGGAGGAAGGAAGGAAGGAAAGAAGGAAGGAAAGAAGGAGTTACGGAGGGAAGGAGGGATGGATGGAAGGAGGAGGGGGGAGGAAGGAAAGAAGAAAGGAAGGAAGGAAGGAAAGGAAGGAGGGAGGAAGGGAGGGACGAAGGAAGGGACAGAGGAAGGAAGGAGGGAGGGAGGAAGGAAAGAAGGAAAGAAGAAGGAAGGAAGAAAGGGAGGAAGGAAGAAAGGGAGGACGGAAAGAAAGAAGGAAGAAAAGAAGGAGGGAGGGAAGGATGGATGGAGGGAGGGAGGGAGGGAGGAAACAAGGAAGGAAGGATGGAAAGGAAGGAGGGAGGGAGGGAGGGATGAAGGAAGGGACAGAGGAAGGGAGGGAGGGAGGGAGGAAGATAAGAAAGAAGGAAAAAAGGAGGAAGGAAGGAAGGAAGGGAGGAAGGAAGGAAAGAAGGAAGGAAGGAAGGAGTTAGGGAGGGAAGGATGGATGGAAGGAGGAAGGGAGGGAGGGAGGAAAGAAACAAGAAAGGGAGGGAAGAAGGAAAGAAGGAAGGAGGGAGGGAGGGAGAGAGGGAAGAAGGAAGGAAGGAAGGAAGGAAGGAAGGAAGGAAGGAAGGAAGGAAGGAAGGAAGGAAGGAATAATTAACTGACAGGTGAACCTACTAACTGCAGGGCTCCAGGATTTTGCCATCAGGAAAATATAAGAGTGATTAAACAAATGGTTGTAAGCCCCTCGTCAAAGTTTCCCAATTCCTTGCTGGGGGGGAATTGGGGTAGAGAACCAGACCTTCCTCGCCCTTCCATCGCTTTGAGGTCTCCAGCAAAGCCTTTGAAGCTGCCACCCCCCCCCACCCCCCAGGAATTTCTCCGCTTTTGCGGAATAGAACAAAACGCAGTTGCCTCTTGTTTCCTATCTTGCCTGGGTCAACTGGGCCCCCCACCCCACTCACCCCCCTCCCGCCACGGAGACATCTTGCCCCAGGACTGGAAAAATTACGCCACAAAATAGAAAACAGGTTTATTTATACACACAGAGAGAGAGAGAGAGAGAGAGAGAGAGAGAGAGAGAGAGAGAGAGAATGGAATACAGAAAACAGATGAGGAAGAAGAAGGGATGAGGAGGGGAGGGGTCCTTGTGGGAAGTCATCTTTAGGGGAGAGAGACAGAGGTGGTATTCTACCGGTTTGGACCGGTTTGGGCAAATCGGTAATGGTGGGCCGGCGGGTGGGCTCACCCCCGCCCACCTGCCCAACTGTCCACCTGCCTACCGCCTGGGCACAATCCCGTCCTGTATCGTTGTGTGTTTGACATCACACCAGTGGTGTGGGTTGCTCCCGGTTCACACCGGTTCGCAAGAACCGGTAGTAAAAATTTGTAGTAGTTTGGAGAACCGGTAATAACATTGGCTGGCCACACCCTCGAACCGGTCCCCGGCCCGGTTGCCGCTCGCTTACCCTGCCCAACTCATCAGAGGGTTCTTTTTTTTTTTTTTACTTTTGAAAGCATTTTTTTCTTACAACCTCTTCGGCCGAAAAAAAAATGCTTTTAAAAGTTTTTTAAAAAAAAGCCTCTGATGATCGCGCGGCTCAGCTGGGATCGTCAGAGGCTTTTAAAAGCATTTTTTCTACAACGTCTTCAGCCGAAGAGGAGGGGACCGTCTTAAAGCAAAGTCAATGGAGAAGCCAGATTTTATGCTACTTAGCGACAGAGGCCAGGAATGTCATAAAACGGGGCAAAACTCACTGAACAACGGTCTCCGTTATCAACAAAAACGTTGGGCTCAATTGAAGTTCGAAGTGAGATAAGAAATATAAGTAAGTTCCTGTGAGAATTAAACACAATAAAATATAGTTATCCCCGGAGTCATTAAAATTTCCACAAAATGAGTGGCTACTGCTAGGTGATACTCGGTCTCCATTGCTCAACCTTGAAATCATTTGCTCATTACTTCCTTGAGACATACTCAACGTGTGTTGGGATTTCAATGCCCATAATTCCCTGCTGGTGTGGCTGAAAGCCCACCTGGAGGACAGCAGGCTGAGATACTCAGGTGGGAAATGGGCAACCAGGACCTGATGAGATTGTTGAAGGGCCTTGAGTTCCACCTCTGGTCTTCTTTGAGGAAAACCCCTAGTAGTCTCATCTGGGAAGAAGGCATCTTGCCCTCAAAGGCCATCCAGATGTGGAGATTGGGAAAATGTCACTCACTTTCTTGGAAGAAATTTAGGGATTTCCAACCTGGTTAAGGAGTCCAAGATACGTCAAGGAGATTGAAGGGAGCAGCTTCAACTTACTGTAGTTGCTCCAAGTTTCTTTGATGTAGACTGCTGACCACACAATGCCTCCTCACGCCATTTCTATCCCTGACATCTTGAAATCTGGCTGACTAGGCTCCTCCTGGTTCCAGTGAAGAGTTTCGAAAGCGGTTGTGTGACTTTTTTGCGGCCTGAACAAAGGTTGAACCAGGCGAAGTTAATTATGAGTCCATTCCAGCTTCTTCTGGAGTGAATGAGAAGGTTCCTCCTCTACGCTGGGAAGGAAAATCTTTGTTCCACCACATTTTTCTGGTTGAGACCTTTTTGTGGTGGCCTACAGACATTGATGTGGTGTTGATGTCCTAAAATGAGGGGATTGTGTCAGCGAGTTCACTCCAAATTGAGACCTTCAAAGGTTCTCCAGAAGTCGGCCTGTGGCTTGCTAGGACATGAACTTGGTAGGACATCTGAACTTGGAGGTTTGGCCAGTGGTTCTCTCCACTATTATATACAGTAGCTTGCCCTGTCAGTGTTGGTGGGATTGTGAATTTGTCCTTGACAGTTCATTGGTTAGGGTATTGTTTGTCTGGTATTAATCCCTGCTTATCTGGCTGCTCGTGTGAGGTCCTTGGTGCTCCCTGAGCTTGGTTGTTTTCTTGCAGACGTTTCATGACCCAACAAGGTAGCATCATCAGTGCTAGAAGGGAGTGGGGTTTACTCCCTGTTTATATACAGACTTGCCCTGTCAGTTGTTGGCAAGGAGTGTGGTTTCCTCTTTAGTAGTTTCTTGATCAGATTATGGTTTTCTGCTTGTTTGTCTGGTCTTAATCCCTGCTTATCTGGGTGTTGATTTCTGATGAGATTGTGTTCTTATCTTTTTGTTTCCTTCTTAGCTTTTTTTAAATAAACGGGCTCTGTTAACAAACTTTTGCAATTGTGGTTGTGTTTTTCCTCACTTCATCTTCCACCCCATTGATTCAGTGGGGACCCAGTCTGGGTCTCTTCTCAACACTAACTTCTTTCCCTACCTTTAAGGCAGTGGTGAAATTCAATTTTTTTTTACTACCGGTCCCGTGGCATGACTTGGTGGGCGTGGCAGGGGAAGGATACTGCAATCCCCATTCCCACCCCACTCCAGGAGAAGGATATTGCAAAATCCCCATTCCCATCCCACTCCAGGGGAAGGATACTGCAATCCCCATTCCCACCCCACTCCAGGAGAAGGATATTGCAAAATCCCCATTCCCACCCCACTCCAGGGGAAGGATACTGCAAAATCCCCATTCCCATCCCACTCCAGGGGAAGGATACTGCAAAATCCCCATTCCCATCCCACTCCAGGAGAAAGATACTGCAAAATCCCCATGAAGGCAGTGGTGAAATTCAAATTTTATTTACTACCGGTCCTGTGGGTGTGACTTGGTGGGCGTGGTGTGGCTTGGTGGGCGTGGTAGGGAAAGGATACTGCAAAATCCTCTTTCCCACCCCACTCCAGGGGAAGGATACTGCAAAATCCCCATTCCCACCCCATTCCAGGGGAAGGATATTGCAAAATCTCCATTCCTGCCCCGCTCCAGGGAAAGGATACTGCAAAATCTCCATTCCCACCCGCTCCAGGGGAAGGATACTGAAAAATCCCCATTCCCACCCCACTCCAGGGGAAGGATACTGAAAAATCCCCATTCCCACCCCACTCTGGGGCCAACCAGGGGTGGTATTTGCTGGTTTATTATTTATTTATTTATTAATTAAATTTCTAAATTTCTTCTCCAAATAGGACTCAGGGCGGTGCACAGCCAAGGTAAAAACAGAGCATACAAAATTTAAAAACAGTATTAAAATAATTAAATATTTGGCCGTAAATTAAAACAACCCAATTTAAAATCAATTTAAAATTTAACTCAAGCCAGCCCATCTCCGAACTACTCAAAATTTCCGCTACCGGTTCTCCAGAACCTGTCAGAACCTGCTGGATTTCACCCCTGCTTTAAGGGATATTTCTGTCTTGGTGGTGGTGTTTTTTGCTCTCTCCGTGTTTTCTCTTTTCTCCATATTCAACTCGGAGTTTAGAGCAGATCTTTCCAAGAGATATATTTCAACATCAAAAAAAAAAAAAAAATCAGAAATATTTCGATATTAAGATGGGAAAACAAGCTAACCAACAACTTTGTTTTCAGGAGCTACACATCTCTAAATTTAGGCGTTCCATAAATATTGCATTTTTTGATAGAAGGAAAGGAAACAGTCTTTTATTTTTAGACCTTATTTTCCAATCCCTAACTCTTTCTAATTTGGGGATGTTTTATTAGTGACATTTTGACATGAAGTCAAAGGGGTCCTTTCCATCAAATCACCAAGAATGGTTCCCAGCAAATGCTTGTATCAAAACTCTGTTATGCATCACATCCAAAAATGATAGAACTGTTAGGCAGGAATGGGTTGGTTTATTTTTGGCCATCCTGGGCAGCCTGAGAAGTTTTGGGGACATAGAACAGAATAGAATTCTTTATTGGCCAAGTGTGATTGGACACACAAGGAATTTGTCTTGGTGCATACGCTCTCGGAGTACATAAAAGACATGGTAGTTGGGGACAATTATTAATTTTTTTAAAAAAAATTGATTTATATGCCGCCCTTCTCCGGAGACTCAGGGCGGCTTACAATGCATTTGCAATAGCCTTCATACTTTTGTATATTTATACAAAGTCAGCTTATTGCCTCCACAAACTGGGTCCT